>CM055103.1:16555969-16950074 GCA_029204225.1 Diphasiastrum complanatum
TTCGGCACCCCCCCCTCATACCAAGCACTCTACCCAGGCTGGTAAAGCACGTTTTTCTCTCTAGGGTTTTCTCTCTCTAGAAAGTCATGTTCTCTCTGTAGATTTTATTGATCCCCAGGCTTCCTTTAATCATGCCTAGATCGTGTGAGGTGATTGCACATCGACCTGAGCTCTCTGGACTTCACTAGAACCGATCAAAGATTTTCAGCCATAGGAACTTGGCACCGGCTGGATTCTGGTCACAGTGGCGCCGGGAGCGGCACCAGCGCCGTTGGCACCGGGAGCAGCAGGGGCGCTGCTGGTGCCGGGGACAATGCTGGCGCCAGTGGCGCCGAAAGTAAAGCTTGTAAAGGTAGCTTTACAACATATAGAGGCCTTCCCCTGCGTAATGTTGGGGTGTGAGGGTGCTAATTCTGGCAGAATCAGCTACTAATTCAGCTGTCATAGTGGATTCCACTAGAATGTCTTAGTAAGACAGCTGGATTTTGCAAATACAAATTCTAATAAAAATTGTGCTAGTGGAGATGCCTCCAAAACACAAGGAAAACCAGAGCACACAACATTACGTGCTATGGAAGGAGTTGGGGTAGATGAGGGCCAATAAGGAGTTATCGTTGAGGACCGAAAACTTTTTGCGCAAAATGTCATTTGCCCGACTATTTCCATTGCGTGATGAGCATATTGACTTTTCTTTGTGATGACCATTATAAAACTAATCGTCATTTGAAAAAGGAATTTGTCTTTGAAAAACAAACTCATCTTATTTTGTTTTAATGCTTAGCACACCTTGCTTTTTTATGATTTTGAGAAATGGGCAAAAAAATCACATGTGCTTATTACATGGTTACAAAGGAGATAAATAGGGAAGTACAAGGGTTTCATTAGATTAAACTACTCAATTGGCTCAATTAGTTCATGGCTCAATTAGTTCACGAGAAAAAAATATTCACAAAGAAAATTGTCACCTTCACAGAGCTTGGCATGTTTGTTAACAAGAAGAGCTACCAAGTTGTGAGATATTTTATGTTGGTAAAAAAAAACATTTCAACATCCAATAGAACCAATATTAGATTTTGCATGTTTTGACTATCTTGCAAGTTACCTAGGCAGTTTCCTATCTAGAGCACGCCAAGTGTAGCTTAAAACATCACTTGCCATGCTTTTCACTCTAAAAAAAGAGAATGTACTATGGGATAGTGGCATCCCCATATCAATTGAAGTGTGCTTCCTCTCCTTCTTTGGCATGACACATGCCATCTTCCTCCATTCAACTTGAACACAAAGCATTGCCTTGCACAAGGCAATATTATGTGTTGAAGTTGGTCAATGGAGTTTCTGCAAGAGTCAAAATGAAAGTCGTAAATTATGAGGGTATTTATGCACAAAACGGTTTGCCACCTTGTCAAGGACTTTCTTGCAAAAACTTGGTCTTTCAGATGCACCGCTATATGCAAGCGGTAAATAGCAAGAACCCATATTTGTCTTTTTCTTGCATGCATGCCCACACTTTATTAAATAGCAAAAGACGATCTACATTGCTCTCGTTTTATTGCATGCATCCGTAGGCTTTCAACCTACATGATGCACCAACATCAACACCAACAACAATAATCCTCACACTTGGGAGTGTTTATTGTCAACATAACACCACTTCCAATAATCAAGCTTTCTTACTCATCATCTTATTCACTTCCATGCATAAGCTTCTACGAAGAAGATTTTTCATGCAATCATGGGCTCCGTTCTCTTTTTCTTCCTTTTTGACATGATGGATGGTCATAGTCATGTGGGTGGGACAAATTTTATTATTAGTTCTTCTTTTTAGTTCTTGCCAATGGTAGTGAAGTGATTGGATGGCCAAACGGGCCCTTGACTTTTCCTTTAGCATGTCTTTCACACCTTATTTTCATCATATAGCCAATATGGCATAGGCCATCCTAGGTCATGATTATCATGTTGGTGAGGACTTTTCCTTTTTGTAATTTATCCTCAAGTCCCATTTGACCTATTTTTCAATACTCGTGATGAGTATTGGTGACATTGATTTTGATATTGGTAAAAAAGTATTGAGTACATAAAAAATGTGCTCGATGGTGTCTACAATAATAGAAAAAATTTTATGGCCAAATTCTAAGGCCTAATTATTAGTTCCTTTTTAGGCGGGTTAGGACACCTAACTATGACACATTACATCACAGATTTTGGTCATTTACATGTCGATTTTACAAGTTTCAACAAAAAAATGCCCAATATTGGCTAGATTTTTTGTGTAAAAAATCAAGCTAATAGCCAGTAAGTTTTCCACTATAAAAAATATGACTTTAGGCTACTAAGGTGCAAGGGAAAGTAGAATTGAGCTCATGTCTTATGGTGTAATAAGTTTGAGAAAATTAGTCAATAAAAAATTCAAAATCATAAACACATAAGTGTAGCAAAAGGATGTTGTAAGGGTCTTTCACCATAATTGTCAAAGTTTTGATTGAAAACAAGTATAAATACTTGATTTGTGAAGTTGATTTCCAAATTTGTAGGGTTAGTTGTATTGAAGGAGTCAACTTGAAGATAGATATATGACATGATATAAAAGGAATTTTCACTTTGCTAAGTCATAAATTGGTGAGAAGAGGATCTACCCATTCATGACAAAGAAAATGGTAAATTGTAACTCTTAATTGGTAATTCAAAAAAGCATGTACTTGCAACATGTTATGCTACATTTATTGCATAATTATTCTTGCATTCTCATCTTCATGACCTCTTTCAAGGATGCAAGAGAGAAACAAAGGGAACATATGGTGGCTCAAACCCACTAACCAATCTAGGTCAAATGGATCTAGTTCATAAGCTTTAGACCAACTATGAAAATTTGAAATTTTTGGATCTTGATTGGATGTAATCAATCCATAGGAGGGATCAGATGCATTGCTACTATTATCTCCATCATTATTTCAAAGCTAGTAATGACACAATGTAGATTAACACTTGAGAACAATAAAAAAAACAAGTATTAAATCACTAAAATAGCTTTACACATGTGAAAAATGGGCTACTATATAAAAGAGAGCAAAGTACAAGTGAAAATGAAAGCTTTAAACTCCAATAAATGAATGCAAATGGAAGAATTACACAAGGTTGTATAAAAAATCTCAAAAAATTGTCAACTCTTCCAATTTGTAGAATGAGCTCCAAAAAGAGCATATACATATATATCTAAGACTCATACTAGTTTCTATTCTCACACGTGTGAGGGTGCCTTGTGGTCACTCCTTTACCTACTCCCAAAGCCATATTAATCTATTAGGGCCCGGGCCCAATCAATTGCACCTCTCCAAAATTCCTAGGTTTGAGGAGATAGATTTGTATCTTAATGAAACTTGACAAATGACCTCTCCTAATCAAGCTAGTATTCTCATTCTTCACACTCCTCAAAAGATTAGCTTGATTTAAGTATGCTTATCCATAACTCCAAGGAATGATCTTAGCTTAATATATGATTTTCTTTTAAGTAATTTAGTGAGAAGATCAGCTAAGAACTCTAATGTTAATGCACAATGTAGATCCATTTCCAAGTGCCTTGAAGGGCTTCACACTATCCTAGCATCATTGACAATGATTCCTTACATACTTCAAGAAAATCTTTGATCTCTATGATTGCTCTATTTTGATGAGGCTTTTTCTCCTTCGAAAATACTTAAGACCTCCTTGCCTCATTATCATTACAAATATTGTTGGAGGATTTGTGGATATCGAGACAGACCTAATTTTTAGTTAGATCATAGATCTATTAACAGTTAATAAATGAGAGGGATTTGGCACCCTGCGTGTGTAAGTTCAACCCGATGATCACATACTTATTTAATTATTAAAAGTTAATAAAAGGACTTTAGGCCAAATTATGGGAATGAAATATTGCAGGGCCTAATAGTCAAGTTAATTAGAGTAGGTTCCCCCCAAAATTCAAATTCAAATAAGCATTAGAGAAAATTTGGCTTTGAAAAGGGCCCTATAAGGATTGCCATGTAGGATGACAAATTTCTTGCAATGTAAGATACAAAAATAAAACCTTTTCTTGTCCGCCGTTTGGTCCACACAATATTCGATGGTTAACCATTCTGTGTATAGTATAGTTTGAGGCTGAAAAAATTGTAACTTTTGAGTGACTACTCGGATTGAGATGATTACAATGCCAATAAAAAGCCCTCGACGAGAGCTTTCCAAAACACCCAACGTAACCCAGTTCTGGGCTACAGTTAAAAAAATATTCTCAATCGAAGTTCTACCTGATCAAAGTCAATGGTCAATCCGATATCGCTTTTGGTCAAACTGGTCAATCGTGCTCCAAAGCAATATCAGGTTGACCATTGACTGACCACCCAAACTTTGACTGAGAATATATTTTGAATCGTAGCTCGAAACTGGGTCATGTTGCTGTCATTGGAAAGCTCTTGTCGAGGGCTTTCTGATGGCACTGTAATCGTCTCAATCCGAGATGTCATTCAAAAGTTACATATTTTTTTATTTGAGCTACATACAATACTACAAATAAAATGGCTTATTTACGGACTACCCCCAACGTAGAATTGTTGGAAACCCCAGGAGCGATGATCCACACCTTGATAGTCACCACCTACAAACACAGATTCCAAACTAGCGAAAGCAACACACTCACAAGTAGGAGGAGGAGCAAAGAACACCAAAGTATGTCGTTACAACTAACTTCTCAAAATTGGTGATTAAGTACAATGGAAAATTTGGGTCCAGAAAGGACCGTAATAAATTTGAACTTATCTATCTAACCACGTGACTCTAATTTTTATGGCTTTTCTTAATGGTTAGATACTCGGTGCACATGGGCTACACAAGCCTCTGTACATACTCTTAAATTCACTGACACAGGCCGTCGGTGGTAGCCATAATATACAAAATGACATAATACAATAAATTGGGACTATGAAACAAACTCGTTATTAACTAACTCGTTTGAGTTCTAACACTCCCCGTTAGTAACTAGTTTGTTCTCCCTTATATTCTAAAATAAATCAAACTTACCTCGTGCAAGAGGCTTCGTAAATATATCTGCTAATTGTTCTTCTGTAGAACAATAGACTATGTCGATTTCCTTACTTAACACTCTCTCTTGCACAAAGTGGTGCTGTATTTCAATGTGCTTTGTGCGTGCATGAAAAACACCGACACAGGCTGTCGGTGGTAGCCGTAATATACAAAATGACATAATACAATGAATTGGGACTATGAAACAAACTCGTTACTACTAACTACCCAGGTCGGTTGATACTAGCCACCAATTTACAAACATAATGATACTGATACCCGATTGGTATCAAATTTTTTAAAAAAGTATAATGCTAGGACCCTGGCTGGTATTGAAAATATCAATACAGGCCCAACACTAGTTGATACTTATTGTCAACTCAAATGGACACAGAACTATGTTTTGTTCATTTAATCCTCGAATTATTCAACAAAAATATAATAAGTATAGTTATCATAAAGGACCAAAGTGGAAATCACCAGATGGTAAGGTTCATAGGCTTGGATATATATCTAGAATCATTAGTTTTACTTGTTCCACCAGTACAACAAGCACCTCATGCAAACATGATGGAGCCAAAAGCTTCATCAAGTCAAGACTAGCGGAATTATGCTCCGGAGCAAGAATCGGGACCACAAGAGCAATATGCAATCTATGTTGCTACACAACAACAACAGTCTAGACAATGGACAAAAGCACCACTTTGGATGTGGAGAAAATCATCAAATAGTAGAATGTCCAAACAAGGACAAATTCATACCTTTTTATGTGAATGCAAATATGGGCATTGCTACAAGGACTGTCCAACCATACCAAAGCCACCACTTGTATCAACTCTAGTGAATATAACTACCATCAAACCAAGACCAGCAGTTGACCAATCCCACAACAAGCCAATGAACCAGTTGCTCTAGTTGGTTGGAGTTAATCTTCAAACCTACTCACCTAAATTCATTTCCTGAGTACTATATTCTCTCTCTACAATGACAACAATCTTACTCACATAAGTTGAATAGTCTGTGCAAACATCGATTTTGAAGCAGAGCAGGATCGACTCGACTTTATTGGCATCGACTTCACCGACTCGACTTCATTGACATCTTGATGTCGACTCTTTCGACATCATCTCAAGGGCGAACTCGTCTACTCTATGATGCGAAAAATGCACTCAGAAAATGCAAATTCTAGCTAGAACTCTGGTGACAAACTGATAAAAATCTCAAACGATTCGTAAACAATTACATGAAACTCGCATTATTTTTGCTCAAGAATAATTCTTGTTGGATCAATCAGACTCTGTAACACAACGAAACAAAACGAGACTAGATCTAGACGAAAACAAAATGAAGCGAAGCGAGGCGAGGTGAAACTTAAATGAGCTCTAATATTGATTCATGCTGGAAGCATAAAGATCGCGAAACAAAACGAAACGAAGAGAAAGAGTTTGCGACAAGATCAATCAGGCTCTGTAACGAGACGAGATGAAACGAAACAAGACGAAATGAAATGAAACGAAATGAAACTTAAGTGAGCTTTGAAATGGATATACCCTTATAGCCAAGTGATTGCGAAGCAAAGCGAAACACGAAGTGAAATCATTCGCGAACGAAATCAGTTCGTCAAGAATTCAAATATGATTGCTGGTCACTGCCGGCTATATCATTCCTACAATCCTTCAGAGTGTAGACAGACACTGTTGATCTACGTTAACAAATTAATATAGCATTCAACAATATCAAACCAATGTGCGGAATTGAATAAACAAGTGAATCAGATACACAAATTGTAGCAGACAAATTTTCATTCAAGATCATACAATCATACAGAATAATATGTGCACAACAGCCACAATATTATCTATTGATCTTCTGATTTTTCGAGCACTGCATGATAGGTCCACGTAGTGCATTAGCGTGAGAGAAAAACGGTTCTCTCACGAATCGTGTCTCGCTTACTAGCGGAATTCTGGATCTACAGATCCTCTTACAAAATTGTCTCGCACACAGGCGAACTTGTATTCAGTATTTTCATCTTCTGACTTCTTGTCTTGCTTACAGTATTATGCATCAAATAGAAAGTATATAGTCACGTCATGTAACTTCCAGATTAGAGAGATTAAACATCTACAACTAATCACGAATTACAAGAGTGGTAGATTAGCCATGATCTAGAGTACTTCTGCTGATTTATGTTATCTGATCAAATATTTGTATCCCATGGTACTTGGCCGATCTTCTTGGTCAATTGAGGAGCATGACTGATTTTGTGTTGTGTCGTGTCATGTCGTGTCGTGTCGTGTTGTCTTTTGTCAAAAGTTCAGGATTGAAAGCTAGCAAAGCTTTACCAATAGAAACATTTTGTTTCTTCAGGTCCCTCTCAAAGCATGATAGCTTGACGACTCCAAGACTGCTCCTCTGTTTCTCAAACAGACCTTTTTCTAAGGCCTTTGTGAAAATGTTAGCAACCATGTCTTTCGTTCCAATGAAAGCATCTTCTTTCCAATCAGATTCCTTATCAAGTGGTACTTGATCGCAATGTGTTTTGTCCTTGAGTGAAATATAGGGTCCTTTGTTAGATGTATTGTAGATGTGTTGCCCATCTGCAAAACCAGAGGTTCATTCCTCATTTCGCCTAGTTCGTTAAGGAACTATTTGAGCCAAATTATTCCGTTGGCCATCTTTGCTGCTGCAATGTACTCTGCTTAATAGGATGACTGATCTACAATGGTCTGCTTCTTGCTGACCTAGAGAATTGCTGCACCTGACGCGATGGTGCATCCACTTGAGACAGTTTTGTAGTCATCCTTGAGGGATGCCCAACTAGTATCACTGTAGGAAAGCATTTGCAACCCTGCATCATGACAATAACACAAACCATAATTCTTTGTTAGTTGAAGATATTGCAAAATTCATTTTGCAATCTTCCAATGTGTCGACGATCCTGGATTCGTGCAGAATTGGCTCATCCTGAATACAACATAAGCAATGTCAGAACGTGTGTTATCTACAAGGTACATCAACAATCCTATCAGTTTTCTGTATGGTGTGAGCTGCATCAATTTTCTCTCTTCTTCAGTCCTTAAACAATTTTCATTCATCGGTACTGTTCTTGCAAGCATTAGAGTATTTGCTCCTTTGCAATTCAACATCCCAAAATCTTCTAGGATTTTTTGGGTGTATCTGGACTGATGAAGGTACAACTTACCTCCCTCATAGTCCTTGTCAATCTGTAAGCCAAGATAACACCTGGCTTCTCCCATATCTACAATCTCGAAATGTTTCGAGATATCATTCTTCACTTCAGCAATTAGCTTCTCACTCTTGTAGAGTATCAGAGTGTCATCCACATACACAACCACAATGATGATCTTCCCATCTAATTCTTATATAGACATTGGAATCACCCATTAGTAACATAGAGTTTTTCAAATATAAATAAAATAAAAACTTTTTAAATATATTGATGTTTCATCGGGAAGCATGTGGAAATACTATTGGTTGATGAGGCCTACCCTTCCAGCTCATCACTGTCCGAAGAGACCCAAAAATATTGAAAATAAATATGACATGGTTGAGATGAGCAAATCGATGTACCATTAATGTATATGCATTGTCAAACCATGGTTAACAAGGATAACCAGAGTTAATTTGTGGCACCAAATAGATCAGTGTTTCAAATTTTTGCCAACACTTTTTCTCAGATTCATGGCTTTTTGTCTACGCAAATTTTCAAATTCATAGTTCATTGTTTCAGATATTTGCATGCAAATTACGAATGGCGCTATCAGGGAAGCCGTGCTCCTCAATCAACTCTTTGTTTCTATTCAACGAGACAAATGATAATGGATTATGGATGCTAAGAAAATATTCAAAAAACTCTTGGGTTTTGATGCATCCATCATCAAGAGGAGCATTTTGAAAAAGAAAAA
This sequence comes from Diphasiastrum complanatum, assembly GCA_029204225.1. Lineage (NCBI taxonomy): Eukaryota > Viridiplantae > Streptophyta > Lycopodiopsida > Lycopodiales > Lycopodiaceae > Diphasiastrum > Diphasiastrum complanatum. Next base: position 16,564,951 of record CM055103.1, read on the forward strand.
GATCAAAACTATCATTTTGATCTTATTGGAAGGCCAGAATTTTGGATTTTAGAACATCATCAGGAGGAAAATCTATTTTAGAAATTCTAGTCCAACATGTATATATGCATTCAGAGATAAATGTGCAAGGATTCAACCGTCAGGATCACAAAAAAAACAACTTTGAATATTAATATTTTTGATACTTTGATTTTTGTCATTCATAAATATCTAATAGTAAATTTGCCAATCTGATCATTTTTCTCTTGCAGATTTATATCCATCCAACATAAATGAATGGGAACCAAGTGGATCTTTAGCAGGTGTGTTAGATGTTATTCACACTGATATTGGACAACTGAAATATCGAGGTAGAACTGCAAAAGATCTAGCTGATAGTGGAATCTTTTTTTATGAATCAATGTAAATTCCTGATACAAAAGAAAATTTTGGACAAATAGTACCAATTCCATTACCTAGTTTTGAAAGTGATGAATGAATTGCACCAGATGCTACAATTTCAGAATCATTTTGTTGCAAGATATATAATGATGTAAAAAATTCATTAAAAATGAGCACGAGATAAAAAACAGTCAGATTGAGTTGGTTTATTTCCTTGAATATATTTGTGGATTTCTTTTCAAGTGTCAATGTACACAAAACCCCAACAATGTTTGTATGCAAAAATTTATCAGATAGTTTATTATCTGAACTTATGGATGAAGGTTGGGACAAAAGATCAGATGGAAAAATAGAATGCAAAATTAAAATGTCTTCCATGTGCTTCTGTTATCAAATTGAAAAACAAATGTTGAGCTTATGCTTCCATTATCAAAGATGGAAAAAAAAAATAAAGGTAAATGGGTGCCACTCGATCAAGACTTGGAAGCCAATGAACATTCAAAATGAAAAAAATATTAAAATTATATACAATGATGTCGTTTTGACATGTGTTGAGGTGGAAGAAGATTGGAGCCTAAACTACATCCGGTGGGAACTATTGCTCCTACAAGATGATGTACTTTCAGACTTTAGATTCATTTTCAATGGTAAACTCGTAAGTAGCTGTAAACACTCAATCTTTTATGAATAGTTTCAATCAAAACTTTCTAATACAAATTCTGTACTAATTCTAACTAACTTTGTATTAGTTTTATGCAGGTACATAAAAGACATGAGCTCGAGATCAAATGTAGAGATATTGACGAAACAATCCAACTTATGGAAGAACATTGAGATTCACAATCAGCAATACATGCCAATGTCTTTTTATCATTATAGAAAAATTGCATTCCATTATTAGACTATGGACACAAGCTGATTGTAAGAATCTAGTGTGATATCAATAAAAAAAATTCCATAAACGGGTTGTTTACAAGTAAAATGATTGTATCTTTTTTTTTATGTCTCTCTATTTACAAATAGATCTCTATTCAATCAATTTTTCTATATTTTCTATATCAGTATTAGGAACTAATAAAGCAACAGCTCCTTCTATAATCTCGCCCTCCTATGTTTTGGGAAGGGCCTCAATGCCTTTTAAGGCAAGAGAAATATCTACTACAAAATTGCCTTCCTCTGTATTAGGAAGGACTTTTATTCCTTTTTGATCATATAAAACAAGATTTGCATCCTGAACAATCTGAAAGGCTGTTAAGGCAGGAGCAGCTTCCTTTTGAGGGCCCTCGATTGCAGGTGCAATGCTTACACCGTACTGGGCAAAGGTTCTGATCAACTCTTGCCGAAATCTATATACATCATCAGGAGTATACGGCTCAAGAGTGAAATGTCATCACAAAACACGAAATCAGCAAATCACAAACAATGATAGTAATAAAATATGAATCAAAATGAAATGAACTACAAATGAATAGAATATTATCTTTTCAATATCTACATCCGTTTGTAGATTATACCATTCAAAAAATAGCTTCATATTGTACCGGACGAACCATGCACAGTTAAAAGCGTCATTTTGCTGTACACACTACATGTATAGAACAAAAATTAGTGATATTATGATAGAAATTTTATTTATGCTATGACGATACATTTGAATTAAAAAAGAAATACATGCATATCAGAGATAAATTGAATATACTATGAGAGATTTAATGGTTATATCTCCAATTGAAGTTGTTGTTGTCGGTATTTCCCGAACGACATCATAAAGTAGAGAATCAAATTCTCTATGTGTATTTGCAGCTGAGTTTAATTTTACACATAGAAAATTTGATACTCCTTCCTTATTTATCTCTACAAAAAGAATGTTTAGGCTCCAATGCCAACTGCAACAACCAAAAATACAAATATCATTAAATTCATATTTATGAGAAAATTCCGTTCTTATTAAAGCAATGAGGCATGCAACAATTCAAATTAAAGAAACAAAAACAAAAGAGAAATCCTTACTTATTTTCATATGGAATCAAATAAAATTTCGCTATAGGTATCGCAACCCTTTTCTTTTCTGCTCGTTGTTCTTTCGTTCGGATCCGATACTCCAACTTCAAATATCTCTCTCTCGAGTGCACGTTGATTTGACGTGCTTGTCAGACCTGGGATTTGCGCCTGAGAGTGATATTTGGAACTTCAGTTCTGTTATTTTTGTTTAAAATATCTAATTTTGAATCCAGTTTATTTTCTTTTTTTAATGAATTTTTGCAAATTTTTGCACGTGTGAAAAGACAGCCGAGACACGTGTAATCAGGTGACTAGACCACGTGGAATGTCCATACTGATAATGATGACCCAATAATGGGGACACGTGGGCTGAGACACGTGCGCGAATCCCTTATTGATGCGTGTCATTCTCGCACGTGACAGATGTTAGATCAATCATTCAAGGTACGGTGCATTTATTATGGCCAATCGCATGTCGACACGTGTTCCTTTGCCACTCCTCCACACGTGCAAATTTTTTTATATAAATAGGTCTTTTTAGGTTCGGATTTTCACGCAAATTTACGATTGTTTTGCCGGATATCGATTTCAAGCGCGCCGCTTGCTCTCATTACGTCTCGTTGACTATTATGCGCCTGGATCTGATACTGCATCCTCCAGTATCGTATTCAAGCGCGTTTTGTATCCCTTTTCTTTCCTGCTCGTTGTTCTTGCACTCGAATCCGATACTCCTGCTTCCAATATCTCTCTCGAGCGCATGTTGCCTTGACGTGCTTGTCTGACCTGGGGTTTGCGCCTGAGAGTGATATTTGGAACTTCAGTTCTATTATTTTTGTTTAGAATGTCTAATTTTGAATCCAGTTTGTTTTTTTTTAAATGAATTTGGTATTACTGATAGGTTGGACTATTTCGAATCTCTTTTTTCTCCTTTTCTTTTTATTCTACCTTCTATAACTGAGAGCCCTGGTGTGGAGGCATTTTCTGAGATATATCTCAGATTTAAATCCCTGCTCAGTACTCCGTTATTCAGGTCTCAGAATAAAGACATGATTCATTATCAAGACCTGGTGGCACTCGACAAGCATATCTACAAAGCTAAGCTTGACGAATATTTACCAAGTTACATAATGATTTCAAGTCTACAGATGAGTGCCCAATTCATAATAAAAAATGTAGATTTGTTGATTTTCAGTCTGCTTTTATTTTTTCCCTTTTGTTAAATATTTTTGACGATTCGGACTCTATGCCCTCCACTTTTGTAATTTAGATGATTGTTCTGATTTTAATCCTGCTCGAAATAGGGCTACTTTTATAGGCCCTAGAACACCCACTACTCTTTCTCCTTCTGATAAATCTTTGATCACTTTGCCTACTTATAATATAGATAATAATTCCTTTTTGACAATATCGGATATATCAGATCTTTTTGACTTCACTGAAGCTGAGACTCTTTGCATTTTGAGCAAAGAGCTTGATGAATTTTCGAATATAATTGATTTTGATGTTGATGATCTTCTCCATGGTGTTGACGATGTACATAATGATAAGTTTTATTCAAGGAAAGATTGCTTGAAAATGGCTGTGGAGAAAATGCACAACAAAGAAGATGATCTACCTTCTGAGGAGGAGTTTCTTAGAATCCAAAGTCAACTTGGTTTTCCACAGCCAACTGTCTATTCACCAACAATATTGACATCGAAAGGTGGACATAATATTGATGGAGAGACAATAATCAGAGAAGACAAAGTCGAATGTGTAAGTTTTTGTCTCTTATCAAGTACTAGTAGATTTGTTATGTCAGATTATATACTGGAGCTTACTTTGTTTTTTATCATTTCAGAAAGCAATTTTCCTTGACGATTTCGCAATTTGTCGAGGAGGGCAAAGATCTTATGCGGGAGAATTTTCAAGAGATCATGCACTCGGGCACTATCTAAAGTCCTTCAAGAATAATGAGATAAGTGTTGCCCATTCAAAGTTTCATCAACATGGTGAAACTATGATTATGGCAATCAAGGCACTGTCTCATTTTCTTGGAAGACATAATTTTAATAAAGTGCATAAAATAATTTTTGTAAAGAAAACTATTACGGTTAAAATTTTAGGATATGGACCAGTGATTTCCATGTTCAGATAATCTCATTTTGCAGTGTATGCTGCTTATGTTGATCTGAGTAGGCATGAAAACTATGAGTGCATGAAAACTATGAGCTATTGGATCCATACGAAAGAAGAAAATTGTTGCATGAATATAAGTTGCAACTTTCATTGGAAAAAATATCGGAAGTAGACTAGATACTGCTGAATTGTACTTTGTAAATATTTTTATTTAATATACAGAATTTTATTATGTGTCTATAGCCTACTGGCTTGTATAAATTTGCATGCTTTTTGAAATTTTTTATAATTCGTCGATTTTGTATTATGACGAATTTGGATTCTTCTGTAAAACCATTGGAAAAGTTGTAGTATATAGCTGTTTTTTGTGCTAGTCCTGCCATGTTGTGTACTTTTATGAAATGTCGCTCTTGCTTGCCAATGAGATTTTTCCATTCCTTGGGATGACCATATGCTAAGACTTCCACTATTTCTTGTAAAGAATGTCGAATGATGTCTTAATATGTGCTGCATGTCATAAAAACATAATCTAAATCAGTACCAAAAGTATCTAATTTAATTGCACTTATTTGTCTATCGTAGTGTAAAATCAAAATCTTACCATATAATGTGTTATATGATCAACACCCCATGCACTCTGAACTGCATCCACAAATTCATTGGTTGTTTTCAGTATCATTTGGACATCAGTATTTGAAAATTTATCTTTTCTCGAGTATTTCACCATGTTGTCTAACTTTTTCCAAACTTCTACTTTGTGTATACGAGTAGAACCTTCTTCTTCGAAATCTTGAGTTGCTACAATAATTTCTTTCCAAACCATGTATTGAATCTTAGATTGTTTGCCAGAATTAAGTTGATAAAAATCTTCAAGCTTTAGATCCTCCAATGCTCGGCTTGCATGAAATATTTTCTATTTTACCTGATAACTTGTCATCTTTTTTTATTTTAACGTGGCCTTTATGTAAGCCTGCTTTGGACAACACATCCTCTAATATGGAAATAGCTTCCTTTGTAGAGGCCTCTGGCTCAAAATTCCATGCAAACAAGATGTGAAGATATATTATAATACGCACCTCCGCATGCAATGTACAGATATGAACATTTCGTAGAAAAATCGATAGTACAGGTTTCCAATTAGGATCTTCTCAATCTCTTGATATTCCTATACTCTTTGTCATGTCTTTTGTTGTTTTCATGCAGTACAAACAAGGGTGTTTAGAGTTAGCGCCATGAGATACAATGAACATATATTTTAATGTCTTCAGATCTCCTGCTAAATGCCATTCAATGTTGAAAGTGCCAATTCTAGGAATATTGAGTAAAACTCCCTCCAAGTGACTTTTTATGGTGGTAGAATATGATGTTCTATTAAATATCCATGAGAGAATGTTATGGTCTTCTTTCAGCACCTATAAGAGAATACAAAAATGTGATTAGCCTCATAATATTAACATAGAGAAGATTTTAGATATGAATTCCATATTCAAATGATTATCCCTATTTATTATGCAAAGGAACTGCTATACCTGAAATGTTGCCAACCACCAGATATCATTTTCTGATTGAACATTGAAATTGAGGCCTTCTGAGTCTTCTGAATTTGAAAGTGCTCCATTCATGATTGTGAGACTGACTCTTTCCATTTTTTGTCCTTTTATAATTTCAGACTCATCTAACTTGAGAACAACTATCAACTTGTTATTGAAATTCTCATTTGTAGTACCGTAAAAATTTATGATGAATGTTAATAACTGATTAATGTCAGTAAATAAACTGTTGGAATTGTTATATGCTAGACTTTCTCCTTTCGAGCAATACACTTCATTGATATGAGATGAATTACCAACTATTGTCTGCATACCATGGTCTAACATGTCTCTTTTTTTTAAAAGATGAAATGGTTGTGGGATTGGAAACTTTTTAGTATTTACCTGTGCAAATGCCTCTTTTATCATCATAAATATTGTTGCATATGCTTCCCTACTGATGCTAGAAAAGTCACATGCCTCCTGAAGCAATGTAGTGTTCAATATTTTTCCAACTTCATCCATAATGCTATCAGTAATTGAAGCCTTAAACTTTTTCATTTTGTTATTATTTAATATTGATTTCATAGATTTAGAAGTCAAGATAGAGCCTAGTGAGTTTCCAATTGAAATCTCATAGGCCAAATGGTCTTCAACAACCAATGTTGATCTGCATTGCAAACATAATGTTAATGAAAATGTCAGTAGAAATTAGGACACTCATAGTATTCACAGCAGTATATAATAAGCAAATCAACAGAAAGTTGAAATGAATAAATAACAAAATTAGTGATTATGAATAAATCAAAAAGTTCAAGCAATTTTCAGTACCAAATAAGCTATAACTTACTTGAATGCATGGACGTCTTTTTCTATGACCTCCTCTAGATGATAGATCACATATATCCTTGTTTACCAGTCTTTTTCTCTTGTTGCTTTGGACCTTTCTATTAAGCACATCCATATCTTTAACATGAGACAAATATGAGATGCGCATGGATTGAAATGCAATTTTTATCTCATCATTACTAGTTGTATAATGATGCAAAAAAAATTTCAACCTTTGGATCTCCTCCTTGAGCATCTCATTTTCATCTAAACAAGTTTTCATTTTTGTAGATTTTTCTTCGCACTCCTTTGATATTTTCCTTGATTCCTCTTCCAAATAATGTATTCTTTGCATTGAATGTACATTTTCATAGAGCATCAAATTCTCACAGTAACCCAAAAGGCCATTTTTACCAAGACACATATAGATTATTAATTGACTCACCGAATGAAAATCCGGATGTTGCAATGAACATGGATCAATAGGATACAATGTTCTTGATGACCATAAATCTACATGTTTTAGCTTTTCCTCCCTGTATCGGACCATATCAGAAGTTGACAATTTGGGTTGCTTTGAATTTCTGGTCTTGAGCGGAGCATATTCTGGTGACAGATCCACATGAAGATGATAAAGCTTTGTCATTAGTATAGTAGTATAGTAACAAACAACACAACGACAATAATAAAGTTGGAGATGGCGCTAACGACTCTGCTGGAGATAGAGATGGCATAGGCTTTTTTCAGAAATGTCACTCCTAATTCAAATTTTTGAGTGTTCCTAACTATTGGGAGGGAATATTTCAGCATTTTGAAAAATTATATTTTAACTGTGGCTAAACACCAGTGAAGTTTGATGTGACTAAACTAAGGTGCATTCATTTACATGGAAAGTAGTGTGGGCAGATGCGTAAAGAAGTTAGAAAGTGATATTATAATTACTTTATAGTTATTTTTCTCTCTCCTACATGGCATTTCTTATAGGGCCCTTTGTGGGCCCATATTTTCTCTAATGTCTTCGTTGACTTGTCGACCTTCTAGGAGATCTTCTTGAATTTTTCTTCTTCTGATTCGTCACTTGAATGCGAAGCGACTTAAAAATTTTCATTTTCGTATTCGTCTTCTGCTCCCTCTGTCACAGTTGGCAGATCATAGTATTGTCTTTCAAGAACTTCATAGATGACAGGATCATCGTTGGCCATTGTTCTGCTCTCATCAAATCTGACATCCCTGACTGTCTTCACAATGTTCGTTTCTGGCATATAGACTCTGTAGTATGACGAATTGTTGTCATATCCTACCAGATATCTTTGTCAACTTCTGAAATTGATTTACCCTTATAGCCAAGTGATCGCAAAGCAAAGCGAAGCGAAACACGAAGCGAAAGCATTCGCGAATGAAATCAGTTCGTCAGAAATTTAGATATGATTGTTGGTCACTGCCGGCTATATAATTCCTCCAATCCTTCAAAGTGTAGACAGACACTGTTGATCTACGTTAATAGATCAATATGACATTCAACAATATCAAACCAATGTGCGAAATTGAATAAACAAGTGAATCAGATACACGAATTGTAGCAGACAAGTTTTCATTCAAGATCATACAATCATACAGAATAATATGTGCACAACAGCTTCAATATTATCTATTGATCTTCTGATTTTTTAAGCATTGCCTGACAGATCCACGTAGTGCATTGGCGTGAGAGAAATACGGTTCTCTCACGAATCGTGTCTCGCTTACTAGTGGACTTTTGGATCTACAGATCCTCTTACAAAATTGTCTCACACACAGGCGGACTTGTATTCTATATTTTCGTCTTCTGACTTCGTGTCTTGCTTACAGTATTATGCATCAAACAGAAAGTATATAGTCACGTCGTGTAACTTCCAGATTAGAGAGATTAAACATTTACAACTAATCATGAATTACAAGAGTGGCAGATTAGCCATAATCTAGAGCACTTCTACTGATGTCATGATATCTGATCAAATATTTGTACCCCATGGTACTTGGCTGATCTTCTTGGTCAGTTGAGGAGCAGGACTGATTTCGTGTTGTGCTGTGTCGTGTCGTGTCATGTCGTCTTTTGTCAAAAGTTCAGGATTGAAAGCTAACAAAGCTTTGCCAATAGAAACATTTTGTTTCTTCACTCTATACACTGTAGAATACGTCATCATTCACTATGCAGTAACTGCATCACTTCACGACTGTTACTTGCGCAGTTGTAATCTTCACGACCATTGTAATTGATGTGTATATACATACAATAAATTAGTAATGATGAGAAAATGAATTGATACATTCCATATACCATACATGAGTCAATAATCAGTTGTAGCGTGAAACAAAGTTCCTCCGTGAATCCCCTTGTATCAAACTATCTAATTCCATAGGATCAGAGATTTTAGAGAAAGTGAAAGTAATTCAAGAAGTAAAATAGTATTCAACTTATAACTAGCATAGTAAGATCACAACACATAGTGCTCTACTACTGTGAACCATTCTTGGGCACAAGATTGCGATCTGATCATTGTATTCACAATAGCTTAATGTCACTTGCAAATGAGCCAAAAGATTCACAAGTTGATGTCTCTTGCCTAGTTATAGACAATGCTCTTACTTAACTAAACATAACTATCTTGAAGGATAGTTAACCCTTGTTAAACATTATTTAGCCTACATTGGGACCTTAGTGGCCTATTATCCTTATTAATAACTTTGAAGGGCCTAAAGAGAGAACTGCCTTGTTCTTAAGGCTAATAGCTTCTTTTGGGCCTACAAAGCTTACAATGGATATTATATTGCGTCCAAAGAACACCATTGGATGAAGTCAGATCGATTGAAGACTACAAACTCTTTTGAAAGTTAACCAGTTCTCAGGAAGAAAGTCATGAACGATGTTCCACCATGACTGAACACGTCCTTGGAAACCCGATGAAGCAAAGAAAACTATATCACTGTCACCAATACCTCCACTATAGTAGAAGTTATCATCCAAATCCTCTAGCCAATTGTCTACATTAATGAGTTGATGCTTCCATCAAAGGTAGGACTAACGTATTCAGACAGTCGTTGGTTGTAATAATAAGGTTTCCGTTAAGCGGTGACTTTCCACCATTCATTGATATGGTTTGTAGATAAGTGCTCCGGAGCAAGTGCACGATCCATCATATTGCGCAACTCCATAAAACTAGCGGCATAAATGGATTTGGAAAGAGTTGGTTGAAGCACATTCTTTATAGGCGTTTGAAGGAAACCGACATAGTAGCTCAAACATTTTCTGTACTCAAATTTTGTCTGCTGAACCAATGCCAAGAATTGCTGATTAAATTGTTGTACAGAACCAGTTTGTTTGAGAGATTCGAATGATTTCTCATAAAACCTGGTAATACTATCAATGCAAGCAATTTTGAATTGACTCCAAAGTTTTGTGTGTCGATGTGCTTGAGTATCCCACCATGCTTGAACTTGTCCTTGAAAGCACAATGAAGCGAAATAGATTTTATCCTCTTCAGAATAATGGCGATGATGAAAATAAGCTTCTAGTTTAGTCAACCAGTCATCAATGTTGATTGAACTTGGTTGTCTGTCAAATGCAAAGCCATAAAGTGCGATTTCAGATCACTTCATCAATAGATGGAAGATGAATGTTTTGACTATAACGGTAATCCATCATTAATGACTAGTGAAGACTGGTAGACTATGAATTCACCGTCTGAAATTTATTCAGAATGGTATTTTACAAGCTGGTAAAATTGCTCTTCTTCACCCACTTAAAAATTCTGAGTCCTCGAAGAATAAAGTGGTTGTGAATGCAAAGTGTAACAAACTAAAATGAAGTAGCAGCTGTGTTCAATTTGTCACTACGAGCAATTTTGCTTTTTAAGGCGTTGAATTCCTAACTCAAACGAATAAGAATGAAGATTTGAAAATTATTAATGGAAACACGAAAAGAGGTTCTTAAAACAAATAAATGGAAAGTGATAATTACAAAATTTTAATAACTTCTTAGTGTTAGGCTCGTCGTTTAGATCACTTTTTGTTTTTACTCCAATGAAATCCGAGCTCAAACAAGGAAGTTACGGAAGTTAAAAGAAAAAATTAATAAAATGGATTATATACAACTTAGAAGAGGGGTGTTAAAAAAAAAATTGAAATACATAATCCTTTGAATTCCATGAAATGTTTTGGTGCTCGAAAGAAATTGCAGGAACCGTGACATATATAAAATTATTATGTCCTTAGAAAAAACGAAAATAAAAAATAAATTTTTTTTCTGTTTTGCTGGGCCCAGGGGCCGTGGGCACGCCGCCTGTGAGGCAGGGAAGCGAGAGAGAGACGGGGGGGGGGGGGGGGGGGGGGTGAGAGAGAGAGGAGGCGCTGTGCGTGAGAGAGAGGGAGGGGTAGGGTAGGGGTACCTTAGGGCAGGGCAAGGAGAGAGGGAGAGGGTAGGCGCAGGCAGGGACGCTGGGGGTTGATGGGTAGAGGACGGGGTAGATTAGGGTATACGACAGGGCTAGGTGAGAAGGATGGAGGACCGTAGAGAGAGAGAGGAGGGGGGAGAGAGGGTGAGGCCGGGTCGGGTCGCGTGAGGAGAGGTGAGGGGAGGGTAGATTAGGGTAGGGCAACTTAGGGTAGGTCAAGGAAGAGAGATTAAGGGGGGTACCTTCTAAGGTTACTTCTACGCTTTTTTTTTTAAGCCCTAAAATATTAGGGTTTTAAAAATTGGGCAGGTTGTTTTTTTGGGTTTTTGGCTTTTTTTCTTATGACCTAATCTGCGAGGGTAGGGTTAGGGCTGGGTGAGGGTAGGGTTAGGTCAATTTTTTTTTTTTAACCTGAGAAACTTTAAAATGGAAAAATTGAAATTTTTTTACAAAGAAACAAAACTCACAAATAAGAAGTTGAAGTGCTTCTCTCTCACTTGGAAAAATTCACACAAATTTTTTCAAAATTCTAGTTAGCTTGACCCATCTCCACTAATTTGATTATAACTTTCTCAATCTTGATCCACACACCAGCTACACACCACAGTAGAATGGAGTAGCCAAGAGAAAGAACTGAACACTACTCAATGCAACACAATCAATGTTGTCAAATGCTTAGCTATCCAAGAATTTTTGTGCTGAAGCAATTTCAACAGCTTGCTATGTGCAAAATTATTCAAGCACTAAAGCAGTCAACTCAAAGACTCAATTCGAAGCCTTTCATGGATACAAACAGAGTCTGAAGCACCTCCGAGTGTTTTGTTGTCTTTCTATGTGCAGATTCCATCTGACCTGAGAAAGAAGCTCGATCCTGTTAGTTGTAGATTCAATATCTTCATTGGATACTCGACATCACACAAAGCCTATAGAATCTACGATGTCGAAACAAGCCGAATCATAGTCAGTCAAGACATCGTCTTTCTCGAAGATAGATTTTACGACTTCAAGCAGAAGCAGCCAATGCAGGAGTTCGTTCCAATGACTCTCATCACCATCGATAGGCTTCGACCTATGACTGTTCCAACAACAATCGAAGATACCCGTGTCGCACAACAAGGAGAATCATCATCTCAACAACCGACTATTGTTTGAAGTTCTGCTCAACATCGACAAGAGCCTGATCATTATATCCCTTAAGCATTCATCAGTTATGATGAACCTTCCTCAGTAGCAGAAGCATTGTCGAGTTCAAATGCAAACAACCGGCGCATGCCATAAATTATGAGTATAATTCACTAATGAAAAACAAGACTTGGCGTCTTATCAAAGCTCCGCCTGATGCAAAGATTATTGACACTAAGTGGATCTTCAAGTTGAAGCTCAATCCAGATGATTTGACAGCCAAATGGAAAGCTCAACTAGTCATCAAAGGATATGAACAAACTTATGGAATTGACTACACTGAGACATTCAGTCCAGTAGTAAGACTTTAGTCAATTCGATCACTACTTGCTATCGTAGCTGCTGAAGATCTAGAAGTTCACCTTATGGATGTTCAGACAACTTTTTTGAATGGATACATACAAGAAGACATCTATATCTATCAACCCAAAGGTTATGTCCTTCAAGAACAAGAACACAAGGTACGCAAATTACAGAAAGCTCTCTACAGGCTGAAGCAATGATAGAATCAATCGATTCTTGTTGCAGCATGACTTCATTCTAGATTCTATCGACTCTAATCTTTATCCCAAACACAGAGACCCAATCTATGTCATAGTAGCTCTATACATTGATAACTCTCTAATCATCAACAATTTGAATCAGTTACTGCAAGAGACAAAATCTCTATTATCGAAGAAATTCGAAATGACCAATTCAGACCCAGTGCATTATCTCCTCGGGATTGAGATAACTAGAGACATAGCAAGCAGAAGGATCGCAATAAGTCACGAAAGGTATCTAACCAGTGTACTTTACAGATATGGCATGGAAGCTTGCAAGTCGATAGACTCACCTATGGATCCATGATTCAAACTGTCAAAGGACATGTGTCTCACGACTAAAGCAGAGAAGAAGGAGATGTTCAAATACTCCTATCAGTCAATAGTTGGATCGATCATGTATGTTATGCTAAGATACATTCAAGCCACAAAGCACTATGCTTTGTGTTATTTGGAAATACAGAGGATGCTCTAACTTTACATGCTTATTTTGACTCTGATTGGACTGGAGATGTGGACACACGAAAATCCACTTCTGGCTACCTATGTTTTTTAGCAGGAGGACCCATTTCATGGAATATTCGAAAGCAGAAATGCATTTCTTTGTCTTCCACAGAGTCCGAATATGTTGCAGCCACCTATGTAGTGAAGGAAATTATCTGGCTCATAAGATTGCTTCAAGATTTGATGTTCTCTCAATTCAAACCAACTATACTCCATTGCAACAATCAGAGCTACATAGCACTATCTCTGAACCCACGAACTCACTCTAGGACTAAACAAATTGAAGTTTAATTTCATTTTCTTAGAGAGAAAGTACTAAACAAGATTGTCGAATTAAGTTACTATCATACTGATAGTATATTGGCTGATATTTCAACAAAACCCCTGTCGAGAAAAAGCATGTTAATTTATGCAAGTTATTAAGCTTCATTCAGGATCCTAGAAGTTAAGCTCAAGGGGGAGTGTTGGAGTTAATTTTCACTCCCACTATGAACCATTCTCAGGCACAGGATCGTGATCTATATTCACAATAACTTAATGCGGATTCTCTATTTTCTTTATGTGTGTTTTGCACTGATGAATGTTTTTGATAATTCCTTTCTCTTGTACTGATACTCATTTCATGACTCATTCGGAATATGTATCTCAAAGGAAGCATGGCTATCATAGACACCTAATTGTCTCGCTCCCTTTATGGTTGTCATTGACACCTACTAAGATATTCCTTTGGTTGATCTAAGTAATAGTCTGAATCAATAGATTGGTAAAGATCCTTTTTTAATTTAGCGTTGAGTTTTTCTCTTAATTGGATTTCATATTTAACAAGAGTGGCATCAGAGCTGATAGACAATTCCCAATACAATTATTTTGTTTCATATAAACCCAGCATAGTTATGGTCGTCACAAGAGCTCAAAGGGAGAAAGAAGTTGCTTCTAATTCACCACTTGCAAAATCTGTACCAATTATTGATCATCCTTTTGTATCTTGTGTCTAACTGAACCTCCATTCTGAGAAAGAAAAATACCATAATATGAGGCAATGCATGAAATACTTACAAGAGAAAGAAGCATTAGAAAATGTCAGAGCTGCAACTACGACTCCTCATGTACTTGCTATAATGATAGATTTACTTGATCTTTTACATAGTTCTCATTAAAGGACTGATTTAATACTCGATTACATCACCACGAAGAACCATTCAAGATGACAAAACTGTTGTCTGGGTGTGAAGCTTCTGAGCAAAGTCCCAACCAAACAAAAGAAAGACAATGAATACTATGAAGAAAAGTGATGACTGTGATTAATAGGATCGTGGATTACTTAGAGAACAGAGATTATGAGCCGTTCTTTAGTGTTGAAAGGATTATCAGTGTAGGAGCCTTAGACTGCCATGAAAGAGATATTGCAAAAAATGCTTACATGTTTGGGACAGCCATGCAATCCTCTAATTTTGATAACCTAATATGAAGAGAATGTAAAATTAATTTAGGTGTCAGAGACAGCCATACATTTCTCTTACGATGGTGTTTGTGTAAGAGGAGTGAGAGATAGTTTTATTCAACAAGAATGCAATATGTAGAACAATAGTGAATCTGTATATTAATCTCATAGGAACAACAATCAGATCACAATGCAATTGCACTGATAAGTGCGTGATCCTACTTACAAATTCAAGACAATTGCTAAAGTTTTAAATATATATATATATATATATATATATATATATATATATCTCTGATCACTAACTCTGAGGAGTCAGCCACTGAAGACCTGTTCTGGTCATTTTATCTCTATATCGATCACTTCCTCTCTTCAAGTCGCTCAAATGTTTATATAGCTATCAGAAGGTCTTTAGTTATTCTAGTTACAATTTAAAAGATCATTAACAGCCCTTGTGCATGATCCGTAAATCGGTTATTGGTGCATTGTGAAGACATGAAGAGGTAAAACAAAGGGATCTCCTTCGTACGCGTCAGGAGCATGAGAATGTGCCGCCGTTGCAACCGTATCCTGACCGCAGTTCCTTGGTAAGTTGCCATTCGTTTCCTTCGTAGGTGACCGTAAGTGATAACTCACGATGTTTGGCGGTGCCTTTGTGTTGCGGTTCGTTTCCTTCGTAGGTGACTGTAAGTGATAACTCATGGTATTTGGTGGTGCCTTTGTGTTGCGGTTTGCTACGAATCTGAATTCGAATTGAGACTTAACAATTCCACCAAAGTGGAATGTTTTTCTCTTGACAATGGTTCTATTAGAATAGCAGCCAACATATTTTCTGTGTGACAATAACTTAGTACAATATCCTTATTCTGAACTTTCTCTCTAAGAAGATGAAACTGAACCTCTACGTGTTTGGTTCTAGCATGAGTTCGTCGGTTCAAAGATAAGCTATGTAGCTCTAATTGTTGCACTAGAGTATCGTTGCACCAATCTGTGAGAATTTCAGATCTTGCAGTAGCCTCCTTAGCCATATTATCTCCTTTACTACTGATGTAGCTGCAACATATTTAGATTCTATAGAGGACAACGAAATGCATTTCTGCTTTCTGATGTTCCATGATATGGGCCCTCCTGCAAGGAAACAAAAATAACCTGATGTGGATTTTATGGTATCCATGTCTCCTGCCCAAACGTCTCCTTCCCAATCTGAATCTGAATAGGTGACTAAAGTGAATGCAGTTTCTGTATTACCATTGTAGCTCAAAGCATAGTGCTTTGAAGCTTGAATGTACCTCAATATTCTTTGCAGAGCTTTCCAGTGTTGTAAGCCTGGATTGGACATGTATTGAGACAGTGTGCTTACTGCATATGCTAGATCAGGACGTGTGCAGATCATAGAATACATTATAGTCCTATGATAGATTGATAAGGATACCTTATAGAGCATATGGAAGTAGGAGAATATATTAGTGAATATGGCCTTATGATGATGTGTGTTCGAACTTAAGTTCTAGCATAGAGTTGATAGTATTGGATATGAATTTTTATGGTGTTGACATTGTAGATAACAATAGTATCCATTAGCAACATTGAGCACACAAGGACTCATTATTTAAGCCCCATGGAGAAATACTTGCATGGCAAGAAGTTACTAGATAAGCTAGCAACTTGGATTTGAATCTTGACATAATGGACTATGATGACTAGGTTCAAATTGACTATTTAGATTGGCCCATTTCAGGGGTCTGAACTACGGTTTTTAGGTTTCCTTGGTTCAGCATTCAAAATTAAGATAATCAATTTTTTTGAAACTCGTTTCGTACATCATTTCAAAACGCGTTTGAAACTTGTTTGAAACGAGAGGTCAAAATTCGAAACGGAAATATTTTTACTTTGAAAATGTATTTTTATGAGTTTTTTGGGATTTAGAAATGTCAAAAAAAGACTAGCAATAAATAGATACATCCAATTTCTATCTCCAATGTCCATACTACTATATTCCACACAAGACTAAGTTGAAAGTTCACAATGTTGGGTGTTTCAAAGTTCACACGTAGTTGATGTGATCGATTACAACTTACTAGAGCTAGAAAATGGAAACACATATTACAATTTACAATCTACAAGAATCATGATTCATCTTAACTATAGTACATAAGAGATAATCCATAGCTCGTGCTTGAAATACAAAAAAATTTCGTAAATTTGTATAGTTGTTTTGAATGTGCATTTGACGTTTCAAAACTGGGCCATTTCGTACGTACCATTTTGAATGTGTTTCATCATTCGATACATGTTTCCAGAAAATGTTGGAGACAGTAATTGCCATGTCTTTGGTTAAACCCCTAGTTAACCATACGGTACCAAGGGTTGATTCAACCCCATATGCGGTATAGACTTGTACAAGAATAGAATTATGAAACTTACAAGTTACAGAAACTGAATAGGCCTATGAACTGACATTTGATTTTGGTTGTCATGCTGATGAGTCATTGTGCACTTATTGAGGTGGCGAGTGGAGTCCAAGCGATCATGAAGTATATATATATGCTCTTGTACTTCCCATCCGTTATTGCATTTTGTTAATTTTAAAGGCTTTTTGATGGCAAAATAGGGTTGTTTAACAATGATATCTCTCTCTCTCTCCCTCCTCTCTCTCTCTCTCTCTCTCTCTCTCTCTCTCTCTCTCTCTCTCTCTCTCTCTCTCTCTCTCTCTCTCTCTCTCTCTCTCTCTCTCTCTCTCATAATGATTAGAGGCCAACTTTTTGTTAGGTCTATATCCCTTGCTTCATACTATATGTAGTAGATAGCAATTGGGGAAGGCTCCCATAAGAGTTCATTTTTGAGCAAGATCAAACCTCTTGACATTGCTCTTATTCTTTGTGTATACATATACAATTGTCTATAATAAAATGGTATAAGTTGGTTTTGAAACCCATAAAGAAAGTATGGGATTTCATAAATTCATAAAATCAATAAATGAACCAGACTGGTTTTTGTTATTTTGGCATAAAGTCATCACTATAATATACCACAAATTTTAGGCACAAGTGCACAATGTTAGGTTGAACCTGGCATGAAAACATAGTCTACAAATCGTTATAAGATAACACAGCATAACAACGCGTCAACATATTAATTATAAACTAAGGTTCAAAGCTAGACCATAAGAACCCATTTGGATAGTTTTCAAGGGCCACAAATCATTTTGTAATATGTACATCTGAAAACATCGGACTACTCATTCTATATGTAGGAAACGAATAACTTGTCAATTTCATTGTACTCTACTTCATTGTCCATAACAAACAAGGCTCTCAAATATAGGATTGTGTTGTTCCCCATGTGCTTGCCCACAAAGTGATGCTGAGCGCATAGTTCTTCGGGGGTTTTGAATTATGAGAATGCAAATGAGAATTTCGGCAATGGAAAATCCAGAATATGTGAATCAATTACAGTGAAGGATAATTTGATGCTTGTATACTACAGTAGATGTGTGTGCTTTAGAATGCTTAGATTCTAGAACTATAATTGAACAATATCTCATCAAATCTACTCATAATAATACCATGTTTTCAGATGAAGCTCAAACTTTCCAAGAATCGAAAACAAAACTACAATTAATCACATATTCACAACTATTGTTATTCACACATTGATCTAGATTGATCTTGGGAAGTACTGTGGTTTATAAACAGATTGTAGAAGTTATAGATTAGTATTAAGAGCTCAAAAATGATAAAATCATCTTGTTCAAAACTAGCTATTCACTGATTCTCCACATTCTCATGAAGACAAGTTATAGCTACTTGTGCGAGCTTGTGTGCTGGAGGGAGCTTGGCAAGGACTGCAAATGTGTGTTGGAGGCAGGAGGATGCTAATTTTGGCAGTGGCAAACCCAGAAGATGTGAATAGAATTGATCATAATGAAGGATAAATAGCTTCTTGTAGATTTGTGTGCTTCAGAATGTTTAGAACTGCAATTGAACAAATTTTCAACAAATCTACTTATAACAATACCCTGTTTTGAGATGGAGCTGAAATTTTTCAAGAAAATCTAAAAACAAAACTACCATTATTCACATATTGACAACAAGCCTACTGTTATTCACAAAAATCTAGATTGATCTAGAGAAGTACTATGATATACAAATACATTGCAGAAGTTATGTATTAGCAGCAAGAGCTCAAAAACAATGGAATCATCCTATTTTGAAGTAGCTATTCAATGATTCTCCACATTCTCTCCAGTTACAGTTACTAACCTTTTGAGAGCTGGTGTGCTGGAGGGAGTTTGAGAGTGAGCTAGAGCGCTGCCTGGAGGATTGGGAGCTGGAGCATAGTAGAGCACTGGAGCAGGAATTGAAAGTGCGCTGGAAGCAGGGAACTGTGTGTTGGAGGCCCAAAAGACCAAAACGTGGGTCTAGATGCAGCAATAGCGATGGAGGAGGAGGGAGTCACGATGGAGGAGGAGCGAGTCATGATGGAGGAGGGAGTTTGTGTTGGAGGGGTTCAAATTTGAATTAAAAAATGATGTTGACCTGCCCCCTGCCCTGGCCTTCTTTGCCCCCATCATACATGATGGCATAAGCATTTTAAATGAGGCACAACCATTTTTTGTACCCTTCCTATGGCACCTAAAAAACGGTTTCGTGAATTCATAAATCCCAACTACGCCATAAAGCTTGTCTCAGATCCTCAACGCATCCAACGTCTCGGTTTGGAATGGTGTTTTGCTTCTAACCATTTAAGTTGATAACTATGAATGATCTAACTTAGTTACTATAAGAATTAGAATTGAGGCCCTAATTTTTGCCAACTTTTGATAATCCGCGCAATAGTTCTTAGCAAAATCAAGGCTTGATGCCTGCCACACCAGTAGGAGGCTTCATTTCTACTCAAGGAATGAAGGAACGTACCCATTCCTTAGGAATTGAATGCGCATTCCCATGGAACATATCTCTGTACTTTTGAGTTCTTCAAACTTGGATTCTAGTGAATAAAGTATTCTCTTTGCTGGCAGACACATTCTCAAGTCAGACATACATATCAAAGGCGCTTCACTAATCCTATGTAGAATTATTTTTTCTGTTTTATTCAAATCACATACATTCCTATGTGGAATTACCCATTCTTTTTCGTTCAAATTACAAGAAAGTGGGCACATGTTTGTTCACCATTTATAGATCAAGGCACCTATTTTGGCCTCACTCCTTAATCACATCGTCAATTTTGGTTTGGCTCTGTCATGGTGCAGCAATATCATCCATCCAATCAAGAGTGGCGACCCCATGAAACCTGGTAACTAGTGCACCACCATTACAATTGGGCACATTGTGGCTAAGCTTTATGGTATCATACTTTAGACAATGGTTACTGGTGAGTAAGACACGAAGATCACATGCCTTGGGTCGGGCCAATTTCATGGCACAACATTCCACCACTGAAAATGTGTTCACACTTGGCTATCGTTAAGAAGGCCAGGTCTACACATGAGAGATCTCATTGTTGTTTTCTATATTTCCAAAAGCTTTTGACTTGGTTTGGCAAGAAAGCCATCAACCAGAATGGTGATCTTGGCTTCAGGCTTGGTGATATAGTCATTCCATTCTAGTTTATGCTAACAATTTGGCATTAATTTCTCCTTTGGGTGAGGGGTCACAACAACATTTGGAAATATGACAGGTGTTTGGAGATATCTTTGGTTCGATTGCGCATACCGAGAGAATCCAGATTATGGTTTTTAATAACTCCAGGATCTTTATGTGTCGATGGGTGTTTACTCTAGGTGGACAATCACTAGAGGTGGTATTCTCTTGTACCAATTTGGGGACATCCTTCATTGGGCAAATTTTCAACATGAGATAGGCCACCACAATTAGATTGCAAAAGGATCATGGTTCTTGTTTAGTCTTATGGACTTTAGCATTGCCTCCAGTTTACTTTGGTTCAATTACAAGTTTGTGGAGACTAGTCACTTCTAATCCTCACAATGTCATGAGCAAGCTTTGCCTTTTATGCACGTTGGCGGAGGTGGAGTCATTTCTTGTTTTGATGACTTGTTTAGAGATCAAGGTATTCCACCATTGTCTTTTCCATGCTCCTCTAGCCACACTTTGCTCACTGATTTCAAATGTAGACCCTAGATGTGTGACCCTAATGCTATGCAAGATGTTACTGCATTGTAGAGATATGTGTTAGAGAATATGAACACCAAGATCCCCTAGACACAGATTACCTCCTTCTTGAGGAGATGCTCTAGAGAAGACCTTGAAGCTGAGACATTGTTTCCTCACTGTTTCCTCTTCAATACTTCCATCATCATCTATCCATTGCAATATGATATCTACTACATAGCTCCACATAGTTGTTGTACAACTCTATTTAAACTGTACTCCATATTATCATCTTACAAATATATCATTTATGAGAGTAAAGTAAGAATCTTATTAGTTTTTATACTTTAGTCTTTTGATCCAGTAGTTGCTTTGTTTTTTGAGACATTTACATGCTCCTTTTTAGAATATATCATACTTGTGGTGTACTTACTTGGCCTTATGTGCCTTTTAGCATTAAAAGACATTATAAAAGTCTCACTTTCTTTCTTTCTCACATACGTTGTTGCTTCTAACCTATCTCAACCTAAAGCTTAGTCCAAGTTTCATCTCAAAACCAAAGCTTCATTGCACCAGAATCTTGATCAAAGAAAATATGACACCCTGATAACAAACGAAGTACAAGAAGGTCAAACAATGGAGACCACAAGGTAAATCGATAGCAATGAGAGGAGGCAAGGCCTTTTGGAAGGGATTCCAGGATAAAGTATAGTAAGGCATAGCCTATGAGACAATAAAAGGCATAATATTGAACAAGGGCATTGAAACTAATAGATGTGCAAAGAATTTAAGCATTAGTTAGTTGTTTGAAACATAGGAACATGGAAGTTCTAAGTTGTAATTGAAGGGTATCATCACTATAATAAAGAAGGTAATAAAAGCAGAGATCGTGGGATGGCTTCCCATGATCATGACTCACCTAAAAAGCAATTAAAATGTGAAAAAAAAATTCAAGAAAAAAATAACCGAGTGATACAATACCTCTTAAAGTATAGGAACTATAGCTACAACTCTTGATGCCCATTGACATGAAATATCTAGATTCCACTACGACAATAACGCAGACAAGCTTGCAGCTATAATTCTTCTATTTGTCAAGTTTTTTTTGGTACGCAAATAACCATGATTCCTCCCATACACCGAGGAACAATTGAAGGACCCTAACTTGGAACCATTGAAGGACATCAATAGCATTATAGAATGTTATTATGCACGTGGATACATGCCTGCTAGGATCCAACGTCACCATCATTCATCATTTTCCCGGCTTTCTGTTTTGGCCAATGAGAAACCATCAAGGGAAAATCCGCTGTAACAAACTGGCCTATGAATGGCCAAGCACGGTGACTGCAATGCCCATGGAAAGTCCAGGCCCCGACAAGCTTTATGGATAGTGGGAATGTATTAACCAAGGGGATAGTGGTATTGTATAGACCAAGAACTGGTCGGAATTAGTCCTCAACGTCCAGAATGTGGGACAAGAAATTGTTATAGGTTTATGAATCCGATACGAACCAAACGGACCCGTTGTCGCTCATCCTCGTTTGGCAAGAGACGCCCTGTGGGTCACAAAGACCGCTATTAGGGCATAACAAATGGGTGACGTTGCGACTCTCCGGTCGATGGGTCCACTATCTTGGAATGGAGGCGGTTTTTAGGGCTTTCTGTTTTGGCCAGTGGGGAACGTCAAGACGAATCAACAATAACAAACCGGTCTATCAACGGCCAAGTACAGAATCTGGAATGCCCTCCAGACCCAAACAAGAGAAAGTGGGACGGTATAGACCAGGAACTGGTCGTTATTAGTCAGATACATTTGGAGAGTGTGGTCACAGGTTTGTGAATCCGATACGAATCGAACGGAGCATTTTTCGCTCATTTCCGGTCTCGTTTAGCAAGAAATGCCCAGTGGGCCACAAAGACCGCTATTAGGGCATATCAAAGGGGTTAAATTTTGACTCTCCGGTCGATGGATCCAATACCTTCAAACAGAGTCGGTTTTTTGCGGCTTTTTATTTCGGCCAGTGGGGAATGTGAAGACGAATCCACAATAACAAACCGGTCTCTAAACGGACATGTACGGAATCTGGAACGCCCATCTAAAGTCCAGACCCAAACAAGATCTAGGAAAAGTGGGACGGTATGGACCAAGAACTGGTCGAAATTAGTCGTGGACGTTCGGAATGCCAGGCGGGAAATTGTCACAGGTTTGTGAATTTGATACGAACCGAACGGACCCGTCGTTGCACATTCTCGGCCTCGTTTGCCAAGAAACGCTCTATGGGCCACAAAGAAGTCTATTAGGGCATAAAAAACGGCTTAAGTTGCGACTCTCCGATCGATGGGCCCAATACCTTTGAACAGATTCAGTTTTTGTGGCTTTCTATTTCGGCGAGTGGGGAACGTGAAGACGAATCCACAATAACAAACAAGTCTCACAACGGCCAAGTACGGAATCTGGAACGCCTGTCCAAAGGCCAAACCCAAACGAGATTTAGGGAAAGTGGGACGCTATGGACCAGGAACTGGTCTGAATGAGCCATTGACGTATGGAATGTCAGACGAGAAATTGTCACAGGTTCTTGAATCTGATACAAACCAAACGGACTCGTTGTCACTCATTTCTGGCCTCGTTTGCGCCCTGTGGGCCACAAAGAGGCATATCAAATGGCTCAAGTTGCGACTCTCTGGTCAATGGGTCCAACGCCTTCGAAAGGAGTCGGTTTTTGCAGCTTTTTGTTTCGGCCAGTGGGGAATGTGAAGACAAATCTATAGCAACAAACCGGCCCCTAAACTGCCAAGTATGGAATCTGGAACGCCCGTTCAAAGTTCAGGCTCAAACAAGATTAAGGGAAAGTGGGACGCTATGGACCAAGAATTGGTCGGAATAAGTCGTCGATGTTCGGAACGTCGAACGAGAAATTGTCATAGGTTGTGAATCCGATACGAACCGAACGGACCCGTTGTCGCACATTTTTGGCCTCGTTTGCCAAGAAACGCCCTCTGGACCACAAAGAAGTCTATTAGGGCATAACAAATGGCTTAAGTTGCGACTCCCCGGTCGATGGGTCCAATACCTTTGAACGGATTCAGTTTTTGCGGCTTTCTATTTCAGCCAGTGGGGAATGTGAACACAAATCTACAGCAACAAACTGGCCCCTAAACGGCCAAGTACGGAATCTGGAATGCCCGTCCAAAGTCCAAGCCCAAAACAGGTCCGTTCGATTTGTATCGGATTCACAAACCTATGACAATTTTCCGTCCGGCGTCCCGAACGTCGACGACTAATTCCGACCAGTGCCTGGTCCATACCGTCCCACTTTTCCTAAATCTTGTTTGGGCTTGGACTTTGGACGGGCATTCCAGATTCCGTACTTGGCCGTTTAGGGGCCGATTTGTTGCTGTAGATTTGTCTTCACATTTCCCACTGGCCGAAAAAGAAAGCCGCAAAAATTGAATCCGTTCAAAGGTATTGGACCCATCGACCGGAGAATCGCAACTTAAGCCATTTGTTATGCCCTAAAAGACTTATTTGTGGCCCATAGGGCGTTTCTTGGCAAACAAGGCCAGAAATGAGCGACAACGGGTCCGTTCGGTTCTCACAAACTTTTGACAATTTCCCGTCTGGCGTTCCAAATGTCGACGACTAATTCCAACCAGTTCCTAGTCCATACCGTCCCACTTTCCCTGAATCTTGTTTGAGCCTGGACTTTGGACTGGCGTTCCAGATTCCGTACTTGGCTGTTGTGAGACCTGTTTGTTACTGTGGATTCGTCTTCACGTTCCCCACTAGTCGAAATAGAAAGCCGCAAAGAATGAATCCGTTCGAAGGTATTGGACCCATTGACTGGAGAATCGCAACTTAAGCCATTTGTTATGCCCTAATAGACTTATTTGTGGCCCACAGGGCGTTTCTTGGCAAACGAGGCCAGAAATGTGCGACAACGGGTCCGTTCGGTTCGTATCGGATTCACAAACCTATGGCAATTTCCCGTCCGGCGTTCTGAACGTCAACGACTAATTCCGACCAGTTCCTGGTCCATATCGTCCCACTTTTCCTAAATCTTGTTTGGGCCTAGATTTTGGACGAGCGTTCCAGATTACGTACTTGTCCGTTTAGGGGCCGGTTTGTTGCTGTAGATTCGTCTTCACATTCCCCACTTGCCGAAATAGAAAGCTGCAAAAACCGACTCCTTTTGAAGGCATTGGACCCATGGATCAGAGAGTCGCAACTTGACCCATTGGCTATGCCCTAATAGAATTCTTTGTGGCCCACAAGGTGTTTCTTGGCAAACAAGGCCAAAAATGAGTGACAATGGGTCCAATTAGTTCGTATCGGATTCACAAACCTGTGACAATTCCCCGTTCGGCGTTCCGAACGTCCACGACTAATTCCGACCAGTTCCTGGTCCATACCGTCCCACTTTCCCTAAATCTTGTGTGGGCCTGAACTTTGGACGGGCGTTCCAGATTCCATGCTTGGCCGTTGTGAAACATGTTTGTTATTGTGGATTCGTCATCACATTCCCCACTGGCCGAAACAGAAAGCCGCAAAAACCAACTCCTTTCGAAGGCGTTGGACCCATCGACTGGAGAGTTGCAACTTGAGCCATCTACTATGCCTCTTTGTGGCCCACAGGGCGTTTCTTGGCAAACGGGGCCGGAAATGAGTGACAACGGGTCCGTTTGGTTCGTATCAGATTCAAGAACCTATGACAATCTCTCATTCGACATTCCATACGTCAATGGCTCATTCACACCAGTCGACGATGTTTCTTGCCAAACGAGGCAGGAAATGTGCGACGACGGGTCCGTTCGGTTCGTATCGGATTCACAGACCGTTTGTTATTTTGAATTCTAACCTTCTTATTTTGGCCTTAACTTTTCAATTCTCCTAGCAAGAGAATGACTTTACGATAGCCTGCCACGTTCCAATAACATTTAAATTTATGATATTTTACATGTAACTAGTAGCGATAGATGCCAAATATCGATGTTTGAAGTGAACTTCTTTCAACCAATTGCATGCTATTGATTTGGTCATCTTTTTGGACTTACTCCTCCTAAATTTGGCCTTCTTGGCTCCAATGTGATTAGTCTGATGTTGGATTGCTTGTTTGAAGGTTGTGTGATCATGCTTGCTTGAGAACCTTGTGCTGCATTGTCTCTAGGAAATCCAAGTACGCATTAGTAATGCAACATCTACTAATTGTTGTAGACTCACTTGGTAGAATTCTTTTGCTATCTTTAGTTGCCTAATGCTTGATTGATTCTATTAGTTATGCCCTCTATGATGCTATTGTTGATGGATCCCAAGATGACTCTATACATTTGGTGATCTTTGGAGGATTGCCAAATTTCTCAATCGTCTCAAGGCCAGGTGGCACTATGATTGACATTGCATTATGAACCACAAGGTGGTTGGATCATCTCGATTTGGGCATTTTGATCGGTGATGGCTTCCACCGCTTCAAAACAATGTACCATGCACAAGACACCATTATCTTTGAGGTGATAAGGATAAACAAGTAAATGTTGTCTTTTGTACCTTCCACATAATTGAGTGGAAGCTGTTATGGTCTTCTAATGAGTTTAAAAAGATACATCATGATATGACCAATACCTCCACTCCACTACTTCCAACTAAAGGCTGTTATGATGTGATTGAGAAAAAAAATTCTTTCATCAATGGATTTTTTTAGGGCTTGTCGTCAAGATGACCTTTTTTGATGTTGCACTCTAACGTAATGCTCTGTATTATGCCATTGATTTTGCAACCAAGGATTTTTTATTGGACATTATGTGAATTTCCTCCAAAGCAATATCTATACTGGATTGATTGTAGAATTTTTTTTCTAAAGACTCAAATGCTCATGGTGGTCAACTTCTTGACACCTAACACTTGGTTCTTCCTTGTCACTCTACTGTGATGCCATGTCTTCCTCAATTGGTTGACTTATTGCCATTCGGATGCTTCTACATCCTTTGATGTCCCATTCGATGTATTCTCTACAACACAACCTTGGTGTTGACTACATTGTAGTAGTTGTATGAGAGTTGCTTTCCCCTCAGAACCAGTAATAACATTGTAGAGGCTTCTATGATAGTACCAAAATTTGCAAAGAAGTTTAGATCCCAATGAAACTTAATCATTAGAACCTACGTCAAGGATTTTTTATGGTGAGAGATACAGTTCCTAAATTAAATGGTAGAAAAGGTTCTAGAAATATGAACTATTTTGAATATAAATTTTTTTGCAAAGATCCTTATGTTTGCAACAAACATTCATAGGTTTATCTGATAGTTGGTAGTACTTAATGTGGCTATAGTAGGACTAGTGAAGGCTTATGAAGGAAATATGTCAATTCATTGAGGTACGTGACAATTTTGAGATATTAGGGGCCCTTTTTAACAAAACTGAACTTTTGTAGAGGTTTCAAAACCACTAAGGAATGTTGTCTTCCTAATAGAAAGCCCCAAAGGACAATCTGGAGTTGTGCAAAGGTTGTCTGAGTAGTTATGAGCATCAAAATTGAGCGGGAACCTTTGCAAACCTATTAGAAAACTCATATTAGCATTTTGTAGGTAAATAGTTGGCTGACCAATCAAAAGGAATTTTTTTTTTAAATTAAAATTTTAAACCTTTGCATGACATCTAAATCTTATGTTTGTCAAAGAGTCTTCTCCAACATATTTCAATACTGGAGTGACTCACGTCAACTATTTGAATACGATGCCTCATTTGTACATGAACCTTGTGCCACCTTTTTAAGATCGTTGTAGTTTTGTTGGTTTATTCCCATAGATTTCTTGCAAGAATTGGCAATAACTATGCAAAAGTATAAGGTGCCACTTTTTGCATATGAAAAACATAGTGAATGGTAAAGTGGAGCATGGAATGAGGAGTTGGACAATGTTTAGTAGCACACATTGTAATAGACCGGATGACATTTGGACCAATTTTAACACTCCCTAAGCCACAAGGCTAAAATAGTCTTGGAACGGCCGATTGATGGTAAGAGTCCTACACAACAAATATCTCAAGCTCATATTTTTGCATGCAGTACATTTGGTCTGTACCATGACATACTCAATATATTTTACCTTTAACAGTTGAGATTATTCTTTGAGAATGTCATCGCTTCATCTTGAGTAGGTCTTGGAAGCTATTCATAACAAAAATCAGTAGGCATGAGAGAGAGAGAGAGAGAGAGAGAGAGAGAGAGAGAGAGAGAGAGAGATCAAACTAATTACATTCTTTTATTAATGAATTTGAGTAGAGGGCGAAGTACCCATTACATAACACTGCTATAAGAACTGGAAGCTCAAGCCAATGCAACGAGGAAATGGAAGATCAAGATGTGAACTGGGAAGTGAAAATTCGAAGAGAGAAAAATTTGAAATTCATACATGGTTAAAAAAAGCATTTCAAAATTCGAAGTCTACTTTGAGTGGTATTTTGAAATGATGTCTAGTCCAATGACATTAGAAGTTTGAATGCCTTTCAAATGTACATGAATAGAACCTCAACGGTGCCTAAAGTGTATTCCAAGAAGGTTTGGTAGCAATTCGATATGGTTTCGATAAAGAACTTGCAACAATGAGTCGATAGTAAGTGACAATGTCTGGGTTTGGATAGAGTAACTGGCAACAATGAGTTGATAGTACGATAGGGTCTACAGTAACTGACAGTGTCTGGTTTTGGATAGATTAACTAGCGACAATGAGTCGATAGTACAATAGTGTCTACAGTAACTGATAGTGTTGATAGTAACTGCTAATGTCCGAATACTGATAGTAATTGATAGGCAATAATAACTGATAGTGTCCGAGTACTGTTCGAGATGCCTTGATATAGCCTGATTGTAGTTTGAATGAATTTTGATTTGGTCCCGGGCGATATTTGAGTAGCTGATGAGTACAGTACCCCTATGCGTGAAGCCTAATAAAATTAGGGTTACTAAAATCTATAAATTCAAATCAGAAATTACTGTAGGCAAATTTTTTTGTGATTACCTTTTTGGCCAAAAAAGCAAGAAAAGGATACAATGGACCCAAATATAGCATGGAAAAAAAAAAAGTATTACAAAATGCTCAGCATGCATGCATGCATGCAGAGCTGCATGCCCACTGCATGCCTAGAATGACGGTGGTCATTTAATGCCCACCTAATCTCCCTCCAATAGCAAAAAAGAACACTTCAGATCTGGCAAGGATATTTTGAGCCAAAAACGAGCTTCAGAGAAAAAACGATCAAGTGCTTCTGAGGATAAAAGTAGGTGTTTCTGAGGAAAAACGATCAAGTGCTTTTGAGGAAAAACGCAGGTGCTTTTGAGGAAAAATGATCAAGTGCTTCTGAGGAAAAACACAGGTCCTTCGGAGAAAAAACGATCAAGTGCTTTTGAGGAAAAACACAAGTGCTTCTAAGGAAAAACGATCAAGTGCTTCTGAGGAAAAACGCAGGTGCTTCTGAGCAAAAACGAGCAGGTTCTTCTAAGCAAAATTGAGCATCAGATTTGCAAAAACGAACAGACACATAGCTAAAAAAATGAGCATCAGAACAGGAGCTTCTGAACAAGAACGAACAGAGTCTTTTACCAAAAAATTAGCATCTGACGGGCAAAACTGAACAGTAGCTTCCTAGGAAAAACAAGCATCAGAAGATCTTCAAAAACGAGCAGAGGCTTTTGCTGATAAGAAATGCAAAAAACGGACAGACTTTGGTCAACAAAATCGTGATTTGATTCAAGGAACAGGTGCTTTTGTTAAGCAAAAACGAACACGAGCTCTTCTTAGAGCAAAAACAGAATTGGCAAAAAAGAGCAATAGCTTTTGGTGAGCCAAAAACGAGCAGGAGCCTTTGGTGATAAGAAGCTGAAGGAACATTTGAGTGCAGATCCAGATATTAAGGTGGAAACTAGCGATTCATCTAGTGATTTTTTTTTTTTCAAAGCTATCCAAGTTTTGTTGTTTCAGTAAGAGTTCTATTCAAAAAAAAACCTATTGATCATTTACTTGCTTATTGATGATTTGTTTGCTTAGTTTATATTCCATGAAATTAAGTGCACAATTTTGCTTGAAGTGATTGCTTCTGGTGTCCGATTCATGTCTTTCTCGCTTGCCATGAAGGAAATTTTGTGCCATTCCGATAAAAGGTGTAGTTGTGATTTTCAGCCTCCCAATTTTGCTTAGTAGTTGCTTTTCACGAAGAATCTCATCACAGGATTCTATTAATGAAAGGGTACTAAAATCCTAAACCTTGAGTTTCCAAGTGTTGTCATCGATAGGCCCGCCGCCCTCTGCAATGTGGTTTTGCTAATTGAAGTCCATAATAAAGCTAACCCTAAAACAACCCAAGTATTGATCTCGTCCAAAATGCCTTAGATATTCTGCTTATTGCATACAAGGCCTTAAATTCTTCCTTATGTAGTAGCGTCTTGCCATTTTATTGAGCATTATTTGATCATTAAAAGATTTGCTCATGTTAGTCAAAACATGTGACACCAGAAATAAGATTGTGTCTTGCATCTTGATTCTTAGTTTGAATATCTGTTGGGTGCAAGATTCAATTCCCACCCATGAGTACCAGTGGTAGTTCTATACAAGATTCAATGAGTACCCTGACAAAATCTAGAGCCTAGCTATGGAGTATCATAACAACCAGTAAGCGCACTATGAAAGCTTGAAAAAGCCAACTATGGAGTAGAAGACAAAAGCAAGAGAGAGAGAACTTCAAAGCTCACACAATTTGAAGGATTAGTCAAGGAGTAGTAGTAGGGTGTGGAAACCCCTTCAAAATAAGGGCCACATATAGCATGTAATGTATAGAGGTGGTGTCTTTCAAATTCTAGCTCTAGACCCCACATCCTCCATACATATTAAAGATTGAGTTGAAAGTTCTTAGTTCAAAGTGCTGAGTGGCAAGTGCTTCAGAGTTCACACGTAGTAACATCC
Source organism: Diphasiastrum complanatum (assembly GCA_029204225.1). Lineage (NCBI taxonomy): Eukaryota > Viridiplantae > Streptophyta > Lycopodiopsida > Lycopodiales > Lycopodiaceae > Diphasiastrum > Diphasiastrum complanatum. The sequence goes on from CM055103.1 coordinate 16,595,974, forward strand.
GTTTCGAACATAATAGTTTCTACATCTCTTGTTTTGAACGTAAGAAATTATATCGTAGAAATAGGACTGAAATTTTTTTATCTATACCAAAACCATCAACGTGCAACAAAGTTCTTGTGCCACCATTCTAGCCCAAAAAAATGTCGCCTAGAGCTAGCACCATGATTGGAATTCGGCCTTTTAGAATCTATTACCCCGGTCTGATAACTGTCATAGGTTCCTATTATTAAAATGAACCAATAGGTGACATTAGTGTTTCAAAGTTCTTTATGATTGAACGGGATTGGATGTAGAAGTCGTCTTGGCTAATAGGCAATATCACAATGAACCCATGGGTGCTAATCTAGAGCTAAATAGATGGGTCCAAGGAGGGAAACGTGTCGACAAAGCTAGGTTAGAAAGCATGCACGTTCGGAGGAGTCCGAATATGGCAACATCAGTATGGGTGGATGTTTAATAGAGGGGTCCAATGGAATCAATTTGTGACACTATCCATGTGTTGTTTTTAGAGGGGTATAGTAAAAGGTAGTGATATACACAAAATCATCGACTTTGTGCTCATAAGTATAGGTCGAATCAGACTTGAACTCGAAGGCCTTTTTGTCTTTTGTCTATTCAACTTGATAGCCAATGCTAAAACAAACCATATTATGGGGTTGCTTTAATAGCTGCATATTGTTAGGTCGATTATGTTAAAATAGATAATGTGCATGTTCACACCAGCAAGATATGTCTAGTTAACATGAACAACCATGGGTCCCGAAACGACGTGCTTTATCAAACCGTCGTCTTCTGTTCTCTCCTGTGTAATGGCTGTCACCCTCTTTCTAATCAATTAATAAAGCATGTAGTTAAAACGTGTGTCTCTCTTCGCTCTATCTCTCTCCCTCTCCTGCTGCGTGATCTCTGAAATGTATCATGGTATCAGAGCTTGACTCTGCCTTCACGCTTCCTCCATGTGTGATGATGCTAGTATTCGCGCTTCTACCTATGGATGACTTCAACCATGCTTGACGGAAACACACCTTTGTAGCAACCCTGTTCTGAAGCAAAATAGAAAGAAGAAATGTCTGAGTGCAGCCCTGGCCTTCTTGTTCTCTTCATGCCAAATATAGTGACAACAAACCAACATGAAGAATAAGAGGAAACAATCAAACAAAGTGAACTGCATCAACCAGCAGTCAACCAATCAACTGAAAGTTGCTGAAACAAGCAACTAATCAACAAAACAATGATCAAAGCTAGCTCTTTGCAGATGCCAGAAAGCTGAATTAAAGCAAAGTCCTTGTGCAGGTGAAGGAAGAGACGTCTTCTACCACAATCTACATGAAGATGCAGTTCAGAAGCATAGACCAAAGAGGAGCATGATAGAATCAAAAGCTGAAGCTTTCACATGAAGTGGGAGCAATGGCAACAAAGCCAAATATAATTAATCAAATCTGAAACAAGATCAGTAAAATGTCAAAATAATAATAATGCTGAACTTAATAAGATCTATGCTAAGTTTAGTGAACACTTCATTAAGTGGGAGTGTTAAAATAGATAATGTGCATGTTCACACCAGCAAGATATGTCTAGTTAACATGAACAACCATGGGTCTCGAAACGACATGCTTTCTCAAACCGTCGTCTTCTATTCTCTCCTATGTAATGGGCTGTCACCCTCTTTCTAATCAATTAATAAAGCATGTAGTTAAAACGTGTGTCTCTCTCCACTCTATCTCTCTCCCTCTCCTGCTGCGTGATCTCTGAAATGTATCAGATTATAGAACAACTCTCCACAACTAACTAGTGCCAATGGAATGGGGGCTTGCAAGAAACTGCAAGGAAAGAAGATCCTGGATAAACCTAGACAACGTGCCTACACATCTCGAGAGTCCGTACACCTATCATGAAGAAATTTGACCATCCACTGTATCCCCAGTGTGCTCAGTTAGGAATGAGTAATGGATTTTGAAATATAGTTTGCTGAGTACCAAATTGACCATGCTCTGACAATTGGAAAAAGGGTCTATATCACAAAAAACTCCATTTGTAGGAATCATAGAGAAGAAAAATGAACCAAAATTTTTTCATCTTATAGAATGCGGACTCAAAGCTAGCTAGCACCATGATTGGAAAATGACCTTTGAGAGTCTAGAATTTTGAGAAACAGTATGACCAATAAACATTTTAAATCATCTACAATTAACCATTGCCAATGGAATGGAGGCTTGGAAGAAATAGCGAGAAAGAAGATCTTGGATAAATCTAGACAATGTACTATCATTTCTCGAGATTTCATACACCTATCTGGAAGAAATTTGACCATCCATTGTGTTCAGTCTTTGTGTTCTAGTTAGCAAACACAGTTGAGGCTCGATTCTTAAAAGCAATACAAAATGCTTTCTGACATTTTGATTGCATGATTCATTCTGATAAAAATTTGTCATGTTCTAACAACTAGATAATATTAAAATGAAATTGCGGGTACTATTTGAAAGTGTTGTGCTTACATATGCTCAAAGTGCTTTATGTAGCACCACATTATACACTTTATGCTCGAACTTAAGTTCGAGCAAAGCTCCCATGTGGTTGTGTGGTCATCCATATAATTTCAAATCACTTTTTAACAGTATGTACTAGTATTGCACCTACAAACCCTAGACTCTCAAATTTCTAATCATGAAATACAAAATATTAGTAACACCACATTATACACTCTATGCTCAAACTTAAGTTCGAGCAATGCTCCCATGTGGTTATGTGATCATCCATATGATTTCATGCCACTTCTCAACAGTATGTACTAGCCTTGATTCTGAGGAAGAAGAAGAAGAAGATCGAGACTGATTTGTTTCGGCACGTTGATGTTCATCTATTTTCATCATGGCTCTCAATCTCATATGCTCATGACGTGATAGTTGATTTATGTGTGGCCCATCGTATGCCAATCTTGTTTTGAATATGGAGTGACTGTTGTCATCGTCACTAGAGCTAGATGACGATTCATAGTCCTTCAAACATAGGAAACAAATTAACATATTCATGAATTAACATATAAGATTGTCATTCATGAAAATTAAGACATGCAAATCAAACATCATATCTTAAATTAAGACATGCAATATGAAATATTAAAAAAAAAACAATCAATTGACATTCAATATAACTTGTTCTCACTAAATAGATAAAATGTATTTTGATATTCACAAGGTTCATGCTTGAGTTTGGCTCAAAGTCTTTTGTACACATCTTGGAAGAGGACAATTGAAGGTATATTTGATTAATAGCCTATGAAGATTATTAAAATATTATCTTCCTATCTCAAGTTTGGGGCCATGTCCATGGTTATTTCCATTGTATTTCATGTTGTACATATAAGGTATGTGAATTGAGCACATAACCTTCTAGTATAGGTCAGATTTGAGTTAGGTAGATTCAATTTTGATGACATGCAGAATTTTAGATAGCATGCAATGTCATACTGTATGCATGCAAGCCACATGCAATCAGTGCATGCAACATGCAAAGTGGTTTCTGTTATCTACACATGTCTAGGCAATTTTATGAGTTGACATGCAGTACATGCAACATCCATGCATGCAGTTACACATGTGGATCTCTGGTAGGTGAATTAGTTCAGTTAAGTGGACTTTCCATGCAACTCCATTGTAGGAATTCGAGTCTCTCTCATGTAGGGAAAGCTTGGCATGTTTTGCCATATTGTGAATAATGACATTTTGGTAATTTGGCTTCATTCTCTCTCTACTCGAGTTCTCTTTCATTGATTTTCTCTCTCTACCCGAGAGCAGGCTGTTTTTCCCATACAGAGCACTTAGAATTATTTCTAACATTCAATTCTCATAGTGAGAAGTTAGATTTTGTCACCAGATGTATGCCATTGTGCTCTTGCCATAGATTTTTTCACCAGATGTATGCCATTGTGCTCTTGCCATAGATTTTTCAAGTATACTATTCTCTGATCAATCTTGTGCAATCACAACACCTCAGTAAGATCCTGTAGGGTGTGTGGTGAAGTTCACATGTGCTAAAACCTTTACATGATGGTATCAAAGCTTCATGCTTTGAAGAGGTGAGGGTGTATACATCAGATCTTCAGTGCTTTTGCTTGTAGGAACTCAAATTTGAGAGAGCGATTCAAACTCGCTAAGAGACAAGGTATATGTGGATCATAAGTGGATCAAAATGAGCCTGATCTATCCAGCAGAGCCCTGTATGGATAGAGAGCTCAAACGTGTGAAATCAGCCCTCATTAATTGAGTGCTACTTCTCTAGATTTGATCCAAATTTGATGTTCTATAGCTTGTTGGATAGGTATTGAAGAGTATAATGTGTTGCTCATGTTTCTAAATCAATTTGATTTGTTTTTAGAAGAGTTTTAGACAATCAAAGAGTTTGAGAGAGTACTCAACTCATGGGATATGCCAAAGTGAGCACACATCAGTTCTTTTTACCATTTTCATCAATTTTCATTGTCAATCAAGTAGAATTGGATAGAAGTGAGTGTTCTGAGGTCTTAGACTTTTCATTTCACACAAATTACTGTGTTTGAGTTGAAAGTAAGTCCCTAGAGAGTTTTTTAGTTCTTTGAAACTCGTGGGAGATATAGACTTCTTACTTGCATGTGCTTCTTTTTGTGACTGAAGCAAGATCCAAATTCAAGATACATTGATTTACTGTGTTGAGAATTTGTTCTCACATATGTTGCTAGATTTCATAGGATGGATCAACATTAGTATTAGATCCTAGATTGAGATAGCAAGCAACATCTTTTCAATCCCATTTCTAGTCATTACTAGAATTTCTCATAGAGAAGATGTCTTCATCTAGTTCACATTTCTTGGAGCACAGTGAAAGATTAACATCTTCCAATTATGCAATGTGGAAGATCAGAATAGAATCATTATTTATTTTACAAGATGTAATGGATATTGTGAGTGGAGCTGAAGAAGAACCTGCTGCACCGAATGAAGCTGCAGCATTTCACAAAAGCCCTTCATTTCATAAAAATGAATGTAACCAATGAAGTGTTAAGAGAGATCAGTACATGCACCACTACCAAGGAAGCTTGGGATACTCTAAAAATAATCTATGAAATCAAGAATACTTCTAGATTGCTTACACTTAGAAACCAAATATTTCTAAGTTATCAGAGAGTAGATGAGAGTGCTTCATCATATGTCATGAGAGTTAAGGATCTTTATCAAGAGTTAGCTGGTATTGGTGATGCTCTTAAGAACACTGAACTTGTTCAAGTAGTCCTAAATGGACTTAGAGATGAGTATGACAATATTGTGCAGACTTATGCTGTTAGGGAGGATCTTCCATCCTTGGAGACACTGCAAGGTGTTCTCATTGCTGAAGAAAGCAGGCAAGAGAACAAGATGCTGAGGATTAACAGACATTCATTGAAAGATGGTGGAGATGACAAAGCACTCTTCATCAGAGACAAGTCAAGAGGCAAGGGCAAAGGACAACAACACTTCAAGAAGGACAAAGCCAAGGAAGGTGGTGAGGATTAGTCCTCACAAGCTGCAACATCCAGTGGCAAGAAGAAGCTGTCAAAGATCAAGTGTTTTTTTTGTGGCAAGAAAGGACACTATGCATCAAACTGTTTCAAGAAAAAGAACCAATCTAAGCAAGATAACCTTACTAATGAGGATGAGTGAATATAGTGAAGAACTCCTAAGTCCTGCATCTTAAACTCACTACCAAGTGCATGCTTAGTTTCTTCAACTAGCTTCTCATTATTTTCACAAAGAATGATATCATCTACATAGATAAGAAGAATAATTACAAAGATATCTACAAACTTATAATACAGAGAAGGGTCATATTTACCTAGACAAAATCCAAGTGATATGAGATAGGAGTTGAGCCTTGCATACCAAGACCTTGGTGCTTGGTTCAGTCCATAGAGACTTTTGGACAAAAGACAAACTTTTGATTCATCACCTTCTCTCACAAAACCTGGAGGTTGCTCCATGTAAATCTCCTCCTCAAAGTAACCATTGAGAAATGCATTAGAAACATCAAGCTGGAACATACTCCAATTGTGAAAACATGCAAGAGATATAAGTATTCAGATTGTTACCATCTTTGCAACTGGTGCAAAGGTATCTTCATAGTCAAGACCTTTGATTTGTGAGTACCCTTTGGCACAAAGTCTTTCTTTATACTTATTGATAGTTCCATCATGATTATACTTGATTTTGAAAACCCACTTACATCCAATCACATGCATGTTGTTTGGTGGCTCCACAAGCTCCCATGTGTTGTTTGACATCAAGGCTTCAAACTCTTGGGTCATTGCTTCAACCCACATCTTGCATTGAAGAGCTTCTTGGACATCTTTAGGCTCTTCATCTGATATGAAGAGAGAATGATAGGAAGTTTCACCTTCCACTTGCCTTCCTTCTTCATCATATGTGAGCCTCCTTGGCTCAGATCTTGCTCGTGTAGACCTTCCTGGTGTGGTAGCTTGAATTTGCTCCTCCTCAAGGCTTGGCCTCATCACCTCTTGAGCAACATCAAGATTGATGATGATCTTGCATGAGACTCCTTGATCTGTGCATCATCCAAGTTAAACTTCTAATCTTCATGAAAGATCACATCTCTACTAACAACATTCTTGTTAGTAGAAGGAAGATATACTTTGTATGCTTTTTTGGTAGATGCATATCCTACAAAAATTCATTTAACTACACTGGGATTTTGAAATAGATTTTTGGAAAGGTCAAATTTTCCATGCTCAAGAAATTCCAGATGGAAAATTGTAAAGTCATAGATACACCTACGGAGCACACTGTAAAAGTTCCTATGAAAGATGATGAAAAATCCTTTGTGGACATCACTCTTTATAGGAGTCTTATTGGCTCACTTATCTAATTAACAGTGACTAGGCCTGATCTAAGCTTTTATGTTTATAAAGTAAGTCAACACATGCAGGATCCAAAGTTATATCACTAGAAGTTGGCTAAAAGAATTTTGAGGTATATATCTTCTACCTTAGATTATGGATTATTCTACAAGGGAGAAGATCTGACTTTGATTGCTTTTTCAGATTATATTTCTTGGAGGGAACTTGGTTTCTTGGCTATCAAATAAGCAGACAATTATTTCCTTATCATCCTGTGAAGATGAGTACAAGTCTCTTACAACCACAGCAAAGGAGGTTTTATGGATCAAAAGGCTACTTTTGGAGCTAAAGTGTTATGTAGATGAAGATCTTTCACATTAGAGAAGTTTTGAGCTCCAAAAAGACCCTTTAAGAATTTGTGCAAGATGTAGTTTATATTATTGAGATATTATAACACTAATACTTTTGACTTGCCATAACTTTTTAATCATAGCTCATAAGTATATCATGTAACATATCATTGGAAAGCCTTGTCGAGCGCTTTCCAATGCACCAAACTTCGCTGAATTCGGACTTACCACTAAAATGTTATGCCAATTTTAGTGTGGAATTAAAATGTGGACTCAAAAAACTACGTTACGTAGATTTCAAATTTGAGTGTTTGATTTGTCCATGTGTAAGAAAACATTGAGAAAAAATATAAAAAGAATCTTTACAAAGGGTCTTTTTTGGATTTAGAACTCCTCTATTGATTATCAAGAATGACAACATTTTTGCTCAGGCGCTTGCAAATAATCCAGTCTTCCATGCAAGGAGCAAACGCATCGAGGTAGCTCATCATTTTGTAAGAGAAAAAGTCATTGGGAGAGAGATCTCACTGGAGCATGTTGATTTTACAAATTGTGTTGCAGACCTTCTCACCAAGCCACTACTCAAGAATGTCTTTATCAAGATGAGGTCTAATCTTGGCCTAATTTCGAAGTCTATGTTGATAGATACATAAATTTTAATGAGGAGTGTGAAGATTATTAAAATATTATCTTCCTATTTCGAGTTTGGGGCCATTTCCATAGTTATTTCCATTGTATTTCATGTTGTACATAAAAGGTAGGTGAATTGAGCACATAACCTTCTAGTATAGGTCGGATTTGAGTTAGGTAGATTCAATTTTGATGACATGCAGAAGTTTAGATAGCATGCAATGTCATACTGTATGCATGCAAGCCACATGCAATCAATGCATGCAACATGCATGCATGCAGTTACACATGTGGATCTCTGGTAGGTGAATCAGTTCATTTAAGTGGACTTTCCACGCAACTCCACTGTAGGAATTCGAGTCTCTCTCATGTAGGGAAAGCTTGGCATGTTTTGCCATATTGTGAATAATGACATTTTGGTAATTTGGACTCATTCTCTCTCTACCCGAGTTCTCTTTCATTGATCTTCTCTCTCTATCTGAGAGCAGGCTGTTTTTTCCATACTGAGCACTTATAATTATTTCTGACATTCAATTCTCATAGTGAGAAGTTAGATTTTTTCACCAGATGTATGCCATTGTGCTCTTGCCATAGATTTTTCAAGTATATTGTTCTCTGATAAATCTTGTGCAATTACAACACCTCGGTAAGATCTTGTAGGGTGTGTGGTGAAGTTCACACGTGCTAAAAACTTTACATAGCTCTTCACCAGGCCTTATCACACACACACCATTACGTATGTACCTTTTGAGTTCCTAGAAAAGTATTTTTCCTTTAAATTGGTGTGTTCCTTAAAATCACAATTAGTTAATGAAGGGTGCCCAATGGAACTATCTATCTATGCATCAATATTGCCATGTTTTTCTTGATGCCCATCAATGTACATACGATGTGATTTCAAAACATTCTCTCCTTGCACACGCCGCTCTTCCAAAAAACAAGCATTGGCATCTAAGCCATAAACCTACATTCTCCATTGGTGATAACACAGAGCATGCCAATCACCCCCATTGTATTGAGGTCCTGCATAAGGCATTAATGTGACAACACTATTCAAAGGGACATTAATGCTAGTCAAAGAAGATAAACCCAACCCCGCATTCAAAAAGTACTCACTTGGCTTGATCATGTACATATGACCCCTTATGAAAATGATGTTTCACATAATGGTAGTGGTACTCTATCAGGCCAACATGAATATTTCTTTTTCTCAAAGGGCTTAACCAAAGCTTCTAGGTAAGGAGGAAGGGGAGACTCAGTCAATGAATTTAAAACATTCTTCGATAGTTCAACAATACATAAATTTGGTTGTTCATTTTCAAATCTTGTCATAATGTGTCCAAGTCGTGTTCTTTTTTTAATGGAGTAATGAGATAGATAGAATCTATGTGTGGTGACATCGTGGAATGAATAGAATCCATAGTAGAATCTGCATGAGGTGTTGTGGGATGAATAGAATCCATGTGAGGTGTCATGGAATGAATAGAATCTATGTGTGGTGATATCGTGGGATGAATAGATTCCATGGAAAGATCTATGTGAGGTATGGTGGAGTGAGTGACAGGAATGGAAAGATGCATAACTTCCACATCATGAGGTGTGTAGTGACTAGTGACATCATTATGATCATCAACAAGATCTTCGTCTAATGCCAAAGATGATCCAAAATCGATATTTCTAATCCTGTTGATTAGATTGACAATCGACATGTTATAAGACATTGACACCAATGTATTATTCTGCAAGAGTGAAACATTATACAAGAATTAGTTTTTTTTTTTTCAAAAAATCATAAATATGTGTATGATGAGAAAAGTACTAAATAGTCAAAATGTACCTCCAAATCCACATCGAGCTCCTCAATGTGCTTTCCAAACTTCCACAGATGTTGCGCCACTATTCGTCTTTCTCAAATTTTCAATCCTTTGCATTGTTTGCACTCGCAATATATCTTTTCATTGTACCTTTGTTGATACTAATTTCATTTTACAATTACAAGATTAATTAGCTTAATGTTACAAGCTCATTTATATGTGTATAAATACAGTCCTAACCTTCAAACAAATAAATATATAGTACCTACGATTTAGGTCGAGGCTGGGCACCAAAACTTGATGACGATGATGTTCCACTAAGTCTTTGCTCAAGCATTTGTGCTCTTTTTCGTGATTTCATTTTGTAATAATATTGCATCTTCTTTAACTTTTTGCTATCTTGTGGAGGCGTCATGCTTTAAACAATCGTAGGAAAAAAACAAAAAAGTTATATTCAACACACAATGCTACAAATCCAAATGTTAAGTACATAATATCTACTGTACATTTAATAAATATACCTGTTTCGAGACATTTTCTCAACAGAAGACATATTTGCTAATCAACGATTAAATTTTATCTGCAATTTTTAACAAGAATTTTAATGATATTGACAAAATACACTTGTCAAAATATATAGTTAAAATTGATGTACACACAAATTTAACAAGATCCACAAATATCTTTATCACTAAAACATTCAGATACCTCACCAATGTCAATTTGCTGGTTCATCGACTTTGACCCCTTCTCGACGGGGTTTACCCCTATCACACAAAATAACTCAAATTTGATGTCCATCATTATAGACAAGTCAATTTTAGACCTTATCACTCGAGATATTCAATTGGACGATCGAATTAGCTTTAGGACATTTAAGTAGCTCAAATTTAAATAGCTCAAGTTAATTCAAATTTAACGTCAATCACCCATGTGATGATCTTGGATGTCAAGGGTACTATTTCTGGGATGAGCTTGGACTTATACAACATTCCACTCTCTCAAATGTGCACTCTTTTGTCCATCACTTTGTCTCTTAGGATGATGGTCCTATTGATATCCTATAAAGACGAGTTGTACCTCATCGATAACCTATCCTATTCATGCTAGATATATATGTCACAGTCATAGTGCTTTTCCATATCCACTTTGGCTAAGATTCCACTAATTTGCCACATCATCATTGGTGGCTAGTGGTGACCTTCTAGATTCCTACAATCTAGCAGATAGCTCCTACAATTTAGGAGATTTGACATTTGACTCTTATGAAAAGTATATACAATGGATCTGAACTTAATACTTGATGGAGACCAGTCCTACCCATGTCATATAACATTTTATACCACTAGAATGGTGCCAAGTGGCATAGTACATCTACTAAACTAGTTGGCCAATTTAACCACTAGTTTCCAAATTAAATGAGATGTACAACCTATATGATCTATTTAAATGACTTAGACATAGATTTCACATGTGGGAATAGGCTCCACACATGTCTACTGCTGATAGGTATAAGTCATTGTGGTATCTACAAAATTTGATCAAGTTAGCTTTTGCCAATTTTAACACTCCTCCTCAAAACTAACTTGATAAAAGCATGATGATAATTGATTCCTTCCAAATTTCATGTACATGTTTGACCTTGAGGCATTCTCTTTCTTGATGTGCATGCTCTTCCTTGATGGAAATCCAAGACCTCCATGTCTCATGATGATCACTACAAACATGATCATACAATGTGCACTTTCTATGATCATCAATATTACTTATGCTAGAAACATAAGTCCAAAAATCACCACAACTTTTCTAATATTGACATCAAAAAGTATTTCCATCTCAATAAGGCTAACTAGTTGCTTATGGATCTACTTGCTTATGGATCTAACTACTTGCTTATTGATATTATTGAAAAACTCAAACATCTTACTTTTGGATTCCAAAAGCACAATCCATATGTATCTAGATTAATTATCAATAAAAGATTCATACATTAATGCACCTCCATTAGATACTTGTGAAAAAGAGTGCACATCACTATGAATGAGATCTAATGACTTGGAAGATCTACTAGAAGAGTTAGAAATGGTTGTTTGTGAGCCTTTGAGAGGCTACAAGTCTCACGACTCTTTCCACACTTTGAAAATGCTTTTAGAAGGCGAGTGCAAGCTCCTTTGTGCATAGGATCTCCATTGATTAAGAAGGAAGATTGCGGTCAGCTTAACACATGTTTTTTTATTTTTAAGAAAACATTCAGACCCAATACGTTCTAACCCAAAAGGGTCGGAACGGGTTTCTTAGGGACACATATATAACAAATTAATTAAGACTTTATAAACTAAATAATGTCCACAACTTATATGTGACATCAAACCACATATTTACATTTCTCATTTTTTATAAATCACAAAATCCTTTTAAACACATGGTCATTTTGTACCAACCATATCAAATCATCTACTTGTCTTATATCAAATCAAAATATAATTAATACTCATTTGTCCTTTTTAAAAATCATCAAAATCTTCAAAGAAAACATGGTCCTCTTGTACCCAAAATATGTCATATCAATCACATGCTTTTTTCCTTAAAAATTCATGTTGAAAAATATGTCATATTACTAACATGCTTTTGTCCTCAAAAAAAATTTATAAAATAAGAGTCAAATCACTTTTCTAGTTCCATAATTTGTCTTTTTGACAAACCACTCGTATATGACACTTTTCAGGCTGTGGTCACTTATCTCTAGGCAAAAAAAAAAATTGCGTGTCCTTGCCACGCGTGGCAAAAAAAGCCATGCGACACTTGAAATCTAAAAACCTTATAAAAATGCCCTAATTCAATATTTCTTCACGCTTTCTTGTGGATTTCTTGAGGCTCACTATCACTCTCAAGCTCTCACACTTTCACTCTCAAGCTCTCAATCTCTCATTTCTGCTCTTCACCAGAGCTCTCTTTATCTCTCTCATTTTTCTCCACTCTTCTCTCTCTCTCTCTCTCTCTCTCTCTCTCTCTCACACACACACACACACACACACACACACACACACACACACATCTTTCACTCTCTGATCTTCAATCTCTTTTTCTCTCTCACACACTCTTTCATATCTCCATTTCATTTTTCACACATTTAAAAGTTAGTTTTGGGACATAAAAGACATCATTGAGACACAAAATTTTTGAGGATGCAACATTCAAAGGGATACTTCCTATTCCTTTAATTCTACACTCAATATCATTTGCAGTATACATGGACTTCTTAGTACCCTCATAAAAGGCTTAGCATGGACTGCCATGATAATGCTTAAAATTAATTAGTTTTTTCCTTAATGCATAAAGATCATAACTTGTGTACTCACCAAGCAAAAACCGAAATGCAATTGACACAAAATATAAAAAATTATAAACATATGTGAGCCCTCTTGAACTTGATCCTAACGTACACTTCACATCCAGGCACAAAAGATGATCTTCCATGTTGTAGCACTCAAAAAAATGTGTGGCATTATATAAAAGACACCATGCATAGCTAAATGAGTAATTTTGCTAGAGGGTTTGCAATATATTCAAGGTGTTGAATGAACATGTAAAATGACTTTAAAGTACGGAAGGCGCTCCATTTCTTTACAATTTGGATGTACAATGGATGTTTGGGATTTATGGCAGAAAAAGGCACTCTAGACGATAGACCATAATATTGCAAGGAAGGAATCTTAGCAGTAGAAAAATTCGTGTATATTTTCCATTGATTATTTTTGTAAGGCTCACTGACGATAGCTCCCGTCTGGTCAGCCAGGGTAGCGATTTTAGGAAAAGGTGGAGGCAAAACTAAGGGGCTGGCCGCTGGTGACGAATGAGAGTTTCAGGATACAGCTGAAACACGGTGCTGATAATCACCATATATCACGGTAAGTCTGATGGTAACGGCTTAAAGACTGAAAAGGGTTAAAGGGTAGCAATTTCTAGACCGAGATCAGTGATCACCGATCATAAAACTCAAGTGAACTGCTTGAAAAAGAAAAGAATGATGACAATTATGCAGTTCAGTGATAGGATTAAATTTGCCAATGAAAATTCCCGAAAGCTTTTCGGGTCAGTGCAGTAATCATAGGTCAAGTATTTATTATCACTAGATATCGGGTCTTTACTCTTTACGGTAGCGGATACAGGTTTCCAATACAAGCTAGAGGCAATTGATTTCCTACGTGTATCTGTAAATGTTCATGATTTCATTGCGTTCCAGCTCACAAGGTATTGACCGTGCGAGGACAAAACAGATATATATATAGTTCATTAGTTTTTATTACTCGTGCGATATGCCTAGCTCAATATTTTAAAACGGGCTTATGGTTGTAATTTATAAACTAAAAATTACACCACTTGAAAAACGAAGCATAAGATGTAAACGGTTTAAAAAGCTAAAAAGAAGTAAAAAGCATGATCGTCCAAATACCGCTCCTTAAACAGCGCACTGGATTTCAAATGCTGAAGTACGATGGACACAATAAAAAATCGCAACATATATATACAAACATACAATGTCATTCAGATAAAGAGGGATTGCTTTCAATAGAATCCTTTCTGAATCATGATAAGTTGGAAGTTAAATGCACATTTGCATTGCATGACGAGTTTTATATTACACAAACTGCACATGTTTAACGTTTACGATTTGATATTGAATTTCAGATCTTTGAGCAGTGTAAGCAATGGTCACGATTGTGTTTCAGACTCCCCACTCTGATCTTTGAAGTTTTGATGCAAGTCCAGAATTCTGACGCCTTCTGACTGCACAGTACACGTCTGATTAAAATATTACTATTTAAACTTCGTTGACAGCAACTCTTTAAAACGAATGTCATCAATCTTTAAAGACAATAATAGCACATTGCTACTGCAGTCAACTCTTTTTCTAACTACTTCGATAAGTATTTCAGTGCTATTTCACCTAGTTTCAACTTTCAAGACAAGCTTTCAACTTTTCCTAGTTTCAAAAAGCTACTAAACAAAAACATCAGTACACAAACAGATAGTCGCATTTTTACCATCTCCATGAATGATTGTTCGGTTGCCATTCATACGAGAGCGCAGTCCGATCGTGGTGTACATTGTATCGCCCTTAGGTTAATATTCAAGCTCAGATTCGCTTCATTGACCGCGAGGATATACCTGTCCACGCCGGCGAGACCCTTGCTTCAAATTTTAAAACAATAAGAGAAGGACGTATGTAAGACGACTAAATATATGAAAAAAAGGGCAAACCACTAGATATAAGAAGATTGATATTTTCATCATGAAGATATCTGTTTGAGTATTGTAGTTTCCTAAAAAACAAAATACAGATAATATACAGACAAAAAGTTATGATGTACATCTTTATTCACGTTGGGAAAACCATCAAATATCAGGAAATCCTCATCTAAAATATTTGAGTGTCCAACAATACCTCCCTAATCAGTGTCCACATTACAAAAGAATATGCAAAATGTACAGAAGTATTACCTGTCGAATGAAACAGTTCATGGTTTGGATCTCAGATAGCAAGAAAATCTTCTGGCTCAATAGCTCCATTTGCTTCCTAATCCACTGCAGTTTTATTCAAGTACTCGACCGTCTTGATATGCAGATGTCATGAGATTTGCGAAACATTCGAAGGTTATTAGTTTAGCAGTTTAGGTCACGGAGCTGAGTCTGGAAACAAGGGAACCTAAGTTTCAGTATGCTATTTTGAATTAGATCAACGATATTGCAACATACTTCTTCAGCTGCAAAACCAAAATTAGGGTCATCTAATTCTATTACTCCCCAAAACTGTGGGATTGAATGATTCCGGTCCAGAGCAGCGTCCGAAGCATTCATTGCCCTTTGATTTAGCATCAACCTGAAACGCAGGTTCCCTTGTTTCCCAACACAAATCCGAGACCTCAAAAGTTTCGAAACGAATTCTGAAGGTCCAAGGAAAATGTACCAGGATCTTCGGACTCTCGGCAATATCGGAAATTTTGGCACTAACCGCAAACCCAGCCGTGATAGGTATAAAAGCAGCAGAAGCAAAACATAAAAAGCAACTACTCATTACTTGAAGAAAAATAAGTAAACACTAGCTCAATCTTCAGCAAAAAGTGCAAGGTACGTTCAATCTGACCACAAAATAAAGAATGCACATTGTAGAATGTCGCTAGTTTGTATAATTTGTATTCGCAATGTACACAAACCGATGAGGCATGCACTGGCAAGCGGCAACATTTTGAACAAACCCACATTAAGAAAGGACAACTATAATGAGGAGCGGCACCGGCATGCCGCATGCCTGATGGATAGGTAACCCACAACGGCTTTGTAAGGAATCTGAGCCAAACCCACATCGAGAGTCGGTGCATTGATAATACCCTATAGTACATACTACATTCTCAGCAGAATGGAGGATGGGCTTGACTCGAGTATACGATGTACGTCACTGTGGACTCGTTTCTCGAGTCTTCCCTATCTAGTATGAACAGTCTCGACTCGATAATCTTAACTTCAAACAAGTCGCGGGAGAGACAATAGAACTTCAGTGTGTGTATCCAAATTTCAATCTACATTTCAAAACGTTTGCCTACATAGAGCATAGAGCAGGCTTGGCATTTGCAAGTTGCAATGCAGGTCAAAGGCTAGGTTGCCTTTTAAAAAAAGAAAGTTAAAATTTACAACACCATGTCATTTGACAAATTTAAAAATTGCCCTTCCATTTTAAAGGTAACTTTGAAAAATCAATGTCATGCTAGTTTAAAATTTTTAAAACTTTATTGTAAAATATAGCACTAATATATGTATAAGTGGTTGAAAGTTTCATATTGGATAATCTCAACTTCAAACAAGGCATGGGAGAGACAATAGAACTGAAAAAGAGAGAGAGAGAGAGAGAGAGAGAGAGAGTGTGTGTGTGTGTGTGTGTTCAATCTATATTCCAAAAACCTTTGCCTACATAGACTCTAGAGTTAATTGGTCTAATATGTGTGTACTACCTATTATGACACACACTATAAATAATAAATATTATGTTCAAATATCAGTTTGTTTATTTATCTTAAAACTTATCTTTTATGGGCAAGTGACTTTATGGCAATGGCTTAATCATAAGCATTTAAGTATTAGATAACGGGCCCGTATGGCCCGTTACGAAATATTGTGACGCTCGGGCTCACCCGGTTTATTTATCTTAAAACTTATCTTTTATGGGCAACTACTTTATGGCAATGGCTTAATCATAAGCATTTAAGTATTAGATAACAGGCCTGTATGGCCCGTTACGGAATATTGTGACGCCCAAGGGCGAGCCCGAGAGGGTGAGCCCGGGCGTCACAATATTTCGTAACGGGCCGTACAGGCCCGTTACCTGACGTTATTTGGCAGGTGCGGGCGTAGTATATACGGTGTGCTACTTCAACATATATATTGTGTGCGACTTCAACTGAACGCTGATCTTTTGTTTCTCTTCATCCGCTGCTTTGAGACAACTTTCTGTTCCAATTCTTTCGAAACAGCCTCCTCGAATCGCTATTTGTCCAACAAAACTTGTTTAGCCAAAATAGCATCTTGTGACTTTGTGTACGAAACTTCTAGTTGGGCATTCTGTCTACAGATGACTTCATTTTCTGCCTGTAGCTTGTCATTCTCCTCTTGTAGCTCTTTCTTCTGATAGTCAACTGATTTTGGCTTCAAATCTTCTAAAATTCTTCGGCTGGTGGTTCCTCGCTATAATCCTTAATCGTCTTCTTGTCGACTTCCATTCATGTGGCTGTGGTATCGGCCACTACCTTTGTATCTGTGCGGAATAGATGTTGTTGCACCTCTTCCTCTCACCGTATGTATGATGTTGAAATTTTAATTTAATGCTTCGTATATTTTTTATTGTATAAAAAAGAGTTATACGATTTAATATATGGTTTGTATACGATTTTGGGGGCATCATTCTGCCATATTAGAATCGGCCGCACCTGCCAATAACGTTAGATTTAAAATTTCAATCTGCAAGCAAAATTCCTAGCCTTGCCTTGCAAATGCAATACGATGTGTTCAAATCATTCATTACAATTAATTTGCATCAATCAATTTTTAGGGAATCTTACTTGACATGAATTTATTGGCTCTTCCTGGACCCTTGTGGAGGCATCCGTCGCTGATTTGAAAATGTCCTTGATTGAAGACCCTCCTCATGTTGTTTCAGCTTTAGAACCCGATCCTTTTTTGCATGCTCATGCTAAATTGCCACCTGCAGGTCTTGCTAGAACTGTGTGAGTTCTGCTCTCAGTCTGGTGTTGTTGGTGGCCAATTTCACTACTCGAGCATCTAGTGAGGTTTTGGCTGTTATAGTATCCTGGATAAAAGTACCCAAGGTCTGGTATGTCGATGTGACATTTGTGGGCCCAACCGGTATGGTATCGCTTGCTGGGCCTTGTTGAGGTGTTGCCCCGGGTAGTGCGCTATATTTCTTGTCGTCTTCGATGAGATTTTTTGGTGCCATCATTCCATCAAGTGCGGTAGGATCAGCACGCGACAGTGAGGCAATGTACTTCATTTGTGTGAATGTATCATCGTCCCATGGTTTTTCAGACTCGTCATTCAGATTAGATGGATCAATGGGGGGAGTGAGTGGAGTGGCAAATGTGTGTAGAGGGAGTGACATGGGTTGTTTGAAGGAAGCAACTGAAGGAAGTGTAGGAAATTGAAGAGTGGTGTCGAGGATGGAAGGAAATGAGGGAGGTGAGAAGTGGAGCATGTTTAGCCAAGAGAGGGTGTCGGGTGATAGTTGAGAGTCTTGTGGGTTAATGATGAGGAGTGGAGTGGAAACCGAAGAGTCCAGGGATGGAAGAGGAATGGATGAGACGATGGTGATGGAGGGTGGAGGGTGGAGGAGTAGCGAGAACGATGACAGAAGGTGGAGGAATGGGAGCGATAGGAGGTGGAGGTTGTTGTCACAATGGATGAAAGAACGGAAGTAGAAGAATTGGCTGTAGGTCGGGACAGTGCAGTATGTTGGCATGTGGCAGGAGGACTTGCGGAGGATGAGGCAACGCCACACATACATTTACTGGCTGGTGGGTTAGTTGGAATGGTAGGGGGTCAAAGGCTGGTGGATGGAGCGGTGGTGGAGAGGATGTCAGAACGTTGGGAATCTCGAACTTTCGGTTCAAGGAGAGTAACAGTAAGTGCGGTGAGAAGGGGCCCTGTGGAGAACCATTCGTGCACGTTGTGTTTTATGGCCCGCTTCAGCTCGGATATGACACAGGATTGCCAATCATAGGGCACTACTATATCGCTAGGGAATTCCTTGTGGGACTCCACAAGCTTGCTGAGGAGGAGGGATGGAATGTGGTCCTTCCACAAACTTCCAACGGCTAGAAAATTGCTCAATAGACAAATCCCCAAGATACTCGACCAGAGCTACCCAAGAGCACCTCTCACCTTAGACCAAGGAGGTCTTTGAGAAGACGAGATGAAAGAAGATTGAGAGCCGAGGAATACTAGTTAATATTGTAAGGTAGGAATTGTGTAAGCCTCATGGTGAATCCCGAAAGATGGAATGACCATGTAGGAAGTAGTATTTCTAGGCTAATCATTAGAGGAGTTACAAACATCAAAAGGGCCGTTTAAGAAATGCCACGTAGGACCAAAAAAAATGCCGGATTTTAAAACTCTGATGGACTTTCAGGTCCACTTTAGCTTAACCTTACTAGTAATGTGTAGTTAACATGACACGATTATGATGCATGCAACTGCAACTTCAAGAACCTATGACGCTCATTAACTAACTTTTTTAAATTTGAAAATGAGATTGTGTCCCTCATTTTAACTAGCGACAGAATACACATAGAGTCTCAGGTATGCCATTAATGAAGAATAGTGTCTATTCTCTTTTTGTTCTGTCAACTGATGTTTGCGGAGATGTCTCAATTTCATCTACACATTGTTCTCCCTGTCGAGAATGCTCCGATAGCTAAAAGAGGAGTAGTGAAAGAATCCACAGTTTCTCCACTTGATATGATCGCTCACAGAATCAACCAAAGAAAGAATTATGATTTGTGGATTGACGAAAGTTTGTATCCATTGGATCCGAGCTCGATGCAAGCTCCACAATTCCAATCCATCACGCAATTAATAAAGTTTTTGTGTGATGGAGAAAATGGTTTACTGGGTTATTGTGAAAGATTGACGACTTATGGTGTTGCAAACTCTGTTCAGAAAATACAGAGTTTGGAATGTATGTTAAATGGTTTGCTTGCTGATTATAGAGAAAAAGAGACTGCATTATCACAAACAAAAAAAGATAATGCACATTTACATAATATTATATTAAATTTGAATGCAAGTAATGATCAATTCCGACAAGTTGTTTAGACATTACGTATATCAAATGACCAGTTGAAAGAAGAAACTCGCATACTAGATAAGAAATTAAAAAGAAACAAGCGAAAAAAAATTCTGAAGGACATTGATGAGCTTTCGTTAAATGGAGGCCAATGGAGAAAAAGGATCCAAGCATTCAAGTAAGGATTTGATTTGAATCAGTCTTATTTTAGTTTTGTGAAGTAGCATGACATTTATTATGTGTCCTATTTGGGTTTCTTGATTTTCATAATCATTTGCAGATCAGCATTGGTTGTAAATGAGCATCTGAAGGACAATGACCTGATCGAAAAATCACTGGGTTCAGTATTGACAATTAAGTTCACAAAGTCTTTATTGGACAATAATCAATATTCTCGAATCAAGTCCAAGGTCACTGAGGCTTTCGGATGAACGAGGTCGGTAAGGTAATCGACCGAACGTTAATTCAGGGAGCATTTCTCAGGTATTAGCAAGGAGGCATATGCAAGTATATTTAAAATTATTAAAGAGGCTTATGGACAATTGCATGTAAGAAAATTTCCCATTCCTCGCCCTTTTCATATAAGATTGGAGAGAGATGTATTGAATAAGGGTATGCAAAACTTCATTGGAATCCCTTTTCACATCAATGAGATTTACAATTCAGTCTGGCAATTTGTCATATAATTCTACCAACAACTTATTTGTGTATTTGAATCATTTATTAAGATTTATAGTGAAATTCTATAATATTACAAGTGTTAGTATGAGCAAACTTATTCAAGTGGTCAAGCTAGATGAATCGGAAGCTATAAAAGGACAAAAGTTGGAAAGAGTAAGTATTACTCTCATGAATGGAGCATTGAGCAATGCAACAAACTCAAGGGATCTCAACTTCAGTGTGCAATTAGAAAACAACATATGGTGGCTATCATGTTTTCAGGTAAAAAATGGGTGTTATTCATGTGCAATTTCTATTAGTAATTGTTTTGAATATATAAAAACTTGTGATTCCATATGTTGAACAGGTTATCAAGGAGGATCACGATGTTCTTTCCTGGATTTTTAGTAGAAGAAGTTATCTAGATATCATAAAGGATCATATCAATGGCAAAGTACTTAGTGTTCCTGAAAGAGGTGAATTTTTTGTGGAATGGCATTTAGCTGGAGACTTGAAGTCATTGAAATGTATGTTCAATGTATCTCATGGAGCAAATTCGAAACATCCATGTCTATATTGTATGAAATCATCAAATGACATTTCAAGGAACACAAGAGTTTCAAGAGATATTGAAGATCCCAACTGGAAACCGGTACTACCAATTCCTTTACAAAATGTGCATATTTGCACACTTCTTGGAGAGGTGAGGATCATAGAGAAATTAATATATCCTCATATCTTGTTTGCATGGAATATTAAGCCAGAGTCAGCATCAAAACAAGCAATCGCTCGATTAGAGGAAGTGTTGTCAAAAGCAGGCCTTCATAAAGGCCATGTTAAAATACAAAAAGATGAAAAGCTTTCGGGAAAAAGAGGAAACGTACCCAGTAAACCTAGCATAGGAGGAGTCAAAGCTCGTCGATTTTTATCAAATCATTTTAAAGAGTCGTCTAAGATCCAATACTCAGTTTGGAAAGATGTTATTTATGCAACAGAAGACTTTGAAGATAAAGGAACAACAAGGGTAAAGAAAGTTGAAGTTTGGAAAAAGCTCGATAATATGGTTGAAGTGCTTAGAAAAGACACAATTTCATATGCAGATGCACTCCTATTGGAGAAAACAGCAATAGAGTTTGTAGATGCAGTTCGGGTGGCTTGGGGCTCAGATCACATCACCTACTACATGGTAAGATACATTTGAACAATGTCTTATAATTTTATAATTTTAGCCATACCCTCCTGAATGAAGCGACATACTCGATTGTGTTCCTCACAGGATATGACACGTTTAAACAGATCGATAAGTTTGGTAAACTTACGATCATGCCTTTGCTTGGCACTAGGCTGAGCATGAGTCAAATCTGTGAAATGCACAAATCTTAGGCCGTCCATCAGAAGGGTACCCTGTTGCAAGCACTCATAAAAATCCTTGTACAGTTTAAGAAAAACTTCCCTGTGCTCAATAACAAATCTCTCTATGTCAAACTGAAAATCAAAATAGGACAAAAAATGGGCCTGTCTGTCGCTAACTTCAGCATCAACAAGGAAAGAACTAAGAGCTATATCATAGATCGAACTAGCAGAAGAGAAGGCCATATCGATAAGAGACGCCGGTTAGGACGGGGACATAAACGGTGTAAACCTGGACACGTGATGGCGATATGCATTGTACACGATTTTGGATATCGGAACTATGTGCTAGGGTAGCAGTGCGACTATGGAACCATCGGTTGGGCGCGTGGTAGCGATATTGTATGTACTAATTTTGGAGCAGGTCAGTTTCCTAGACTCAATATGCGAAACTAATTTCGGAAAATGACACTCATATATATAGTCTAATACAGAGCATCTGAACCGTACACATGTTTCGGTAACGTGCGGTAAAAATTGTCACACGTGTGGAAACGACGGCCAAATCATTAGCATGACACATGTACAAATCGGATCCTAACACGTGTTCTCGCACGTTCATGCCAACTGTACGATCGTACGAGCCAGTCATCATGTTACACATGTGTGGCCCAGATCAGGACACGTGTCCTCACATGTGCATGCCAGCCGTATGATCGATGAGACCGTTGATGTCCTTACATGTGGCAGGTCCGTGTGATGACACGTTTGGCCACACGTGCGGTATAGCTTTCCCCTCCGCGCGTCGTAGCGATACGCCATCTCACATATCGCCATCACGTGCCATTTTCTGATTGAAGTCAGCTCAGCAAGATGATGGACATAGTTGTGGATGGTTCTCCATCCGCAATATACAAGACTTTTTAGAGTGGTACATCATGCAATCCGGGGTTCCAAATATGCGAAAGGTAATTAGGCTAGTGAATTTCCTAACTAAGTTATTTTCGATTTGGTTTTTGATAAGTCAATTGACTCGATTCTTTTGGATTTGGTAGTATAAATGTCGAGCATTTACAATGAATGAGATATATGAGTTTCGTCAACAGATTTTGGTGAACTTATTATCGCCTACAACACCCAGTCCAGCTGCGGAAACGGGAGGCCAATCAAGTCCACAACTGACACTAGTGCAGGGTGGAGATAATCCATATTACTTTGAGCTGTAAATAATAGATTAAATAGAGATATACATTTTTTATGTAATGCCCTGTAAATAATTATGGGCATATAGAAAGATAGAGACAATGGGGAAAAAGCATCCATTGTTATATACATGACGCACATGTACATTCTCAGAAAATGAGAAATATATTGATATTTATGAGAGCTTTTACAAATCTTGTATCGTGATTGCTCTATTATCTAAACAATTTCGCCCAAATCTTTGCATTTGATTTTCTCTTCATGTCTTTTATGTATCTGCACAAACATACATTAATCAAATTACAGCTAGTTATCCAAATATTGACAAAAAGGATAATGAATACAAATTAATATACAAATTCATAGATTTCACATACCAATTTTCATCCAATATAAAGCTGAAATATTCAAGGATATCTTGCTATAAAAGTGTCAGTTCCGTTCTAATGTAGAATATCTCAATCTCAATATTAGTAAGTAACTCCCCATTTGCCATGATATCAATGAATATACGATCAGTGTGTCCAATGTTGTCTAGATCTTGATCTAATGGGGCCCAAGTACCATTGTGTTCTTTCCATCTCTGATAATGAAACACCATACTAAGCATTTGCTTCTCTATACAGTATCTAAATGATATGGATGAATGTTTGATTCTACAAGAAATATCTGCAGTGGATCTTACATCCCAACCTTTGTCCATGAATTTGAATAAAAAATCATCTGATAGATTTTTGCAAACAAACAATGTGAGAGTTCGATGCACCTCCATGTTTGAAAAAGAGCTGACAAACAATGACATTGGAACGAACCAGCTTAAGTGCACATTTCTTGATCCAGTACTAGCCTTGAGTGACTTTTGTTTATCATTATATAGCTTGGAATGAAAACATTTTATTATATTGTCATTGACTGCAATCCACCACACGTTATCTTGAAACTTAGGTAGAGGTATACACTCTAGTTTTCCCATTTCTCCATTACTGTCTGGAATATACATAGCATCATAAAAAATATTCCAAAATCTGCAAGTTCTTTTGTCGTTCATCCTCTGTATTGCAATTTGCCAATTTTTGAATGGATGACATCTATAATACATGAAAGAGATGCCGCAGGTTCCCATTCATGTATATTTGAAGGATATAGATCTGCAATACAAAATCATAATAAGCTCCGATTCATATATACGATTACGTTTTAAAAATGACAAGCAACCCAAAAAATTAAGATACTTACAATTACACTTTCAAAAATCATGTGGATTTACAGCCTCCACATTAAGTTCTGAATGCATATAAACATGTTGAATAAGCACTGAAATGGTTTGTCCTCCTGAATAAACTTTGAAATCAATAATCTGCCCTTTCCAATAAGATCTATATGTATACTTGGCCTTTTTCTTTTGGTGAAAAGCCCCTCTCGCTGATGGATTCATCAGTACCCAAGAAGCCTTATGATATTCACGAGCAATCCATGTGCCATCGTCTTCTCTCTCATTATAAAATTTTGCAAAGCATATCAAGGATCTCGGTCTTCTTCTCATCGCCATAGCTTGAAGAGTTCACGTTTGAACTTGTCAATATGAGAGTCCAAAGTATAATAGGCGCCAAACCTATTTGTGAGTCCCAGGATAATTTTAACTTGAGATTAACCCAAGCAGTTTAGTCAACCAGTCGTCGCGCACGCCAGCCAATAGTATGATTCCAATCTACCGGACCAGAAATTCAAATTTGCCTAAACATGACTTGTGTTTTCCGGGTCAGGCGAGTTATGTTACATAGAAGCCACTATGTCAATAACCGATTGGGCCACATGGACATAAACAGCGAGGAAAAAAAAACTCGTAACAAACGGCCATTCTAAGTTTGAGAACTCCTATAATGGTAATAAATGCAAGTAGACCCCTCTTAAAGAAAGTAGAGTGAGCCACCTTTTGATGGTGACCTCTAGTGGAGAGCATTATTCCACTTGTAATTTGTGAGATGTGGAAATGTCACTAGGATGCCACCTAAGGAGCTCTCTTGTTTATTTAAGAGACTCACCCTTTGTAGAAGGGAGCTTTTTGTGTAATGTATCTACTCCATGTTTCAATGAAAATAGCTTCCATGAGTTTGATGCATCTTTGAGCTCATTGATCATGTTTGTTTCTTGAGTGATGCATTAATGATCTTGCACTTCCATCCCTCTGTGTGTGGTTGTGGATTAGGGAGGACTAGCTTTCTTGCTTTTCTTCATTTATGCTTTGTGGATTAATGTAGAAATCGGCATCAAGGTAATTCGTCTTGGCTAGGTTGTGGTGTAGATCTTGCAAATACTAAAACAGCCTATGCCATTGACGTTGTTGGCTGTCCAAGAATCAAGAAATGTGTGTTTCTTGATTCTTGGGCTCTCCAAAATTCTATCTATATTAGTTTTTGTTTCTTGTTTTAGACTAATGCAAGTGTAGTATAGTTTAGGAATTGATTCAGTTCGATTTGCAGCATTAAAGTAGGATTTCATGGCTATTCAACTACTCTACATGCTGATTTCTTGGTTGAATGCATGATCTGCATGTTTGGATTGAAGCATGTGATTTCGGTTCAAGAGAGACGCCCCTGAGTTGTCCTCTGACAGGCAGGACATTAAATACTACAACGTTCATCAGTCCTTTCTGTCTAATTTGGGCCTAAAAACAAGAACGTTCACATCAATGTAGCCTGGTAACAAGCAGAAACTGTTCTGAAACCAGAGAAGAAGTAAAGAACTTAGCCAACTGATTCTCTAGAGCAGGGAAGCAGTGAACAGTGAAAATGATGGATTGGGAGTGAATGGAGGTGGAACACATGGAAACGAGAGTAGAACAGGTGGTTATGAGTGTTGAGGAAGGTGTGTGTGAAGTTTGGTTGCAAACGGAGATAGTTGAAAATTCGCTTATAAAATCGGCAAGAGCTTCGTTGTGTGAAGTGCCAAATGACTAAATTTCCTGCCTATATAGAGGGAAATTAGAGGGCGTATTACAAGAAGTGCACTTTCTATTGTTTAGTTCCGCACCAAATTTTGCAGGGACCTTCTTCACAAAATTCTAAGACCCCATACAAGTCTGCAAGAGTTCATACGCTGTTTTGATTGCCTTGTGAGGGTTCTAAAGGTCATGCGAGGGCAACACTCGTAGGGAGAGTACTCTCAGACAACTTGCCCAATTTTGATGATTTTCAAGATATGACCATATAGGTAGGTCAATTTCACTGCCTTGATTCCATTCATGCTATCTACGAGAGTTGATATGGTGATCTTGATGGTATGTGAGAGTTCCTATGATTCAAATTTTCTGAACTCTCTTAGAGGCTCTTTTTTGACTATTTCTTTACAAGTAACTCTCGCAAAGATTTCTGTAGGTTCATCTGGGTCTAATCTAACTATGGTGAATTCTGCGAGAGTTCTTATGATGATCTAATAGCTGATCCATCAGTTTAAGTGATTTTTATCTCTATTTTTGGTACTTTTTTTTGAGATCTTCAAATTAGATCTACAATTTTAGATGCTAAGTATTGCCAGATGTTGATCTGCTATATTTTTTTATCCTATCTAAATATGGATCCTACTTGGATCTTTTCGGATCTTGCTAAATCTTGTCGGATCTGGCTGGATTTGACTAAATCTAGCTAGATCTTGTTAGATTTGGCTATGATGACCCTTGTAGCATAAGATCTAAACTGTAACATGAGCTACTTGTCATCATCAAGCTTGATATGGATTACTGAGGTGGCTAGTGCTTGTGTAGTTGGCTACCATTGATGGGTGTATCAAACAGTGTCCCATCGAGATGTTCGAGGTCCACGGCTCCATAGTTGAGGATCTCCTTGACGCGGTATGGGCCTTCGCTAGTGAACTTCAATTTTTCCTTGATCACCTTGGTTTTATACATGAGCGAAGATCTTTCTTGTGTAACTGGCAATCATGCCATGCTTTACATCATGCTTTCTCAGCTACCAATGCATGTACAGCCAAGTGTCGTGTCTCACAAAGCTTATGTAAGGCTTCATGGTGCAATTGTAGAGATTTGGACTCATCAAGATGCTATACAGTGGAAACTCTCAATGATGGCACCAAAAACTCCACTACCATTACAACATCCTGACCATAAACTAGTTGGAATGGCGTTTGATCACTACTTCCTTTAAATGTTGTCCTGAATGCACACAAAACAACATGCAATTTGTGCTCCCAATCAGATTTGATAGCTTCAACTATTTTCGTAATAGCGTTGCACAAGATCTTGCTAGATGACTCTACCTACTCATTACCACGAGGATAATATGTCGTGTTGAATCGATGGATCATGAAGAATTCCCTCAATAGGACCTTGATGGTCTCATTGACAAAATGGCTTCCACGATTGCTGACTATCTCCACGGGGCATCTAGAGCACACAATGATCTTTTTGTATAGAAATTTAGTAGTAGCTAGTGCATTAGTAGTTCGCACTGCTTTGGCTTCTACCCATTTGGTGAGATAATATGTAGCCATCGGACTTGTGAGCTTCTGGCAGTTGGATGGATGGGACCGACGTAGTCCAATTCCCACTTTCACGTGGTGCTTGAGCTAGAACTGGATGCAATAGATCGTAGTGCAGTCTTGTTGGCCTCCTAGATTGCTGGTACACATCGCATTTTCTTAGATATTCTTCTGTAGCCTTATGAATTGTTGGCCACCAGCATCTTGATTGCAAGATCTTGTGAACTATAATGTCAGATGCAAAATGACCTCCACCCATGCCTTCATGTGAGAGTGAAATGATCTGGGTTGTCTCATGTGGAAGAATACACCTTCGGAGGATGCTATATGATCCATCACATCATCTTTTTGTTGATTGGCATGTATGTGTTGCATATTATTTGAGAAATAAAATATAATAGAATTTGGCCTGAATGTAATATCAAATAGTAAGCTAGCTCACCTGAATAACTTTGTGACACTCACATCTGACCATTTGTATCTATTTTGCAAGTTTAGACAAGCTTCCAACTAAGACATTTGTGCACCCTCTTCAAGAGGGTGAACGACAAGCCCCGCATCATTACTTTTTCATTCATTAATGTATCTTTGGGTGGGGTCATGAAAAATACATCTATCATGTCATCCATGCCATCTTCCTGATTATGTGTTTCAAATGACATATGTTCATGTAATATATCTTCTTGCGAGACATTTTTTGCAAGTCAACATATACATGTGGGATCAATGGTAGTGCTTATGCACTTGCATGTCTAAATCTTGTAGATTGCATAGCTTCATCTGGTTAAAGTCTTCAGTAATCATGTGAATGCACGTCGTCATCCTCCAAGTAAAAAAGTTCATTTATATAAGTATATATATTGCGTGATGATTAAGATGTAATTACAAAATAAGTTTCTACTTAATAAGCTAGCTTTGAAAAAATAAATTCAAACTCTTTTTTGGTAATCATAAGTATTGAGAACATCGAATGTGATAAATAATATGAATACTCACCAATGATCTAACTCTGAGAATAAACAATACTTTTCTCTTTATCTATTTGTACATGTGAACATGCGATGACATTTGTTTTGGGACTTGGATATAAAATACAAAAAAAAAAAATTGGTATTATTTTGAATACCTATTTTTAGTCTGAAATCATGGTATTTTTATTAGTCAATCTCCAAATTATTTAAGAAAAATGTATAAATAAATGTATTTTAACAATAAGTCATGATAGAAAAAATTTACAATCTTTATTAAACCATCATAATACAACATTTAAAGACCTTGGATAATTAAACTCCATAAGATAAAAAAGAGCCCTTATTGTTTTTACTGTGTATTTCTCAAAGAGTTTTCACTAATAACACGATGACATTTGTTTTGGGACTTTGAGCTAAAAAAGAGTAATGTTTTTCGGTGTCTTTTAATGGTCCTAGTTTTAAGCCAAAATCATGGATTTTTTAATGGTCCTAATAAATCTCTAAATTTTATTTTTTTAAAAAGCCAAAAAATGCATATTTTTAATAAAGCACTACAACTTTTTTTTTTTTTGCAAACTTCATAAAACCATCATAATTACAAATGAAATAACATTTCAAGAGAACAAATGATTTTTGAAACTCAAAATCCCATTGAAATACAAAACGAATTAAATTATATTCGCATATTATCTTTTTTAAACTACATTTCTCTAAGGACTTTTCATTAATGTCTCTCAATTCAGAACTTGACATATTCTCAACACTCTCATTTTCAGATGATGAAGTGAAAGATCCATCTTCTTCATAAAAGTCAAGTGGCATGTCTTCCTCAGAATCCACGTCCAATGTTGACAAGAAACTTTGTAAGTCAATTTTTATATGTCGATGACGAGTGGAGGGTGATGGGTTTTCCATTAATCCAAGTCATTCTTTCAATATAGATATAGTTGACTTTCGTTGATGATTGATCATTGTTAACTCAAAATTAAACGCCAAAATATCTACATCCAGTAAATCCAAATCGTCGACTCTTGGTTGAGCCTATTCTTCCTTGAGCCCACATAAATTTCACGTTCCTCCCCCTGCACAAACTACAAACAATCATTATCTCGAGGAAGATTTGAAAGTTCGACAATTGTAGTTGAAGTTCTTAATTTATGAGGCCAATGAAATTCTTCAGCTGTTGATGCGCGTTCAAGATTGAGCAAACTGATTTTTTGTTCCTCAAAAAGGTCCCTCCACCAATGCTAATCAAACTTATCTAAAAATTGATAAGCTACTTGAATACTTGACTCCAAAAATGGATCAATCTCATGATGTTCTATTTGTGCCTTTTGGTCTTCTAGCATGGACTTCAAGGGAGACAACACATCAAGCTTGATGTTAGTCGATTGAATGTTAAGCAAAATCAAACTCCTTCAAGAGGTAGCCATGAAAGTAAATTTAAAAATTGTTTGCCCCATATAATGTTTGATTCATTACATTTGATTTTAAACTGATGTTGAAAGCTAATATCATTAATATTAGCTACACAACGCTCTGTTTCACTAGATGCCTTAATATAATCATAAAAATCATATGTGAGTGTCTGATTAATGACATGTTTGGCTTTGGTAGATATGATTCCTTGACAATGCTTTGAAGCACTAGTAAAGAAAATGTCTGTTTGCATCTCAACCTCTTAGAAAAGCAACTAAACATTCGATCAATTTGATCGTGGGTATGCCCCACCAACAAAAAGCCTATCTTTACTTTTTTAAAATTCTCTACTAGCATGGACAAGTATGCCAAAACAATTTGGTTTTTATTTTCTCTAGCAGTGTTGTCAAGCCGCAAATAAAGTATTTCCGGAAGATTTTCACCAAATTTGCAGATTATCTTGTGTACAATGGTGATCATCAAATTTGGATCGTTTCAAACGTTGGATTTATTACAGAAGACCTTGGACTCCAAAGTGCTCCAACGAGATGAACTTGAATAAAATTTGTCTCGTTCAAATTTTTGGGCACTCTAACAAAATGAGACAATATTGTTTTCTTCTGATCCATTCCATCAATAACAAGGCCCATATATTTTTGTGACATTCCAAGTAACCTTAAAAAAAATTCTAACTCTAGACTTATGCTAAGCATAAACCCAACAGAAATAATTGACACATAAAAAAAATGGAATTCTCTATCTGGATTTTCGAATCCTAGATTTATTGTGTATTGGCACATTGGAAATCTTATCAGCATGTGGAAAGACAAATAGATTTGAAGTTGTAGAAGAGGAGAAAAACTATCAATTCCTAGTGGAGGTTGCTCTTAGTTGGACATTGTAGCAGATGATGGAATATCGGTTGCACTTTCTTTCGACAAGGACTCATTTCATATTAGTGTCTTTTTGCATTATGGAGTTGGTGTATTGTGCGGTAATGTAGAAGTTTGCAAGAAACTTCTCGAGTGAGCAGCAAGTTGAGCGGTTGGGTGCTATGGTGCTCATGTTATGTGGTCGTGATGATCCTATCCGGAGTTATAACTAACGTGTCGAGCAGGTAGGATCTTGTTGGGTTGTTTTGGAAAGTCTTTGAAACTATGTTTTCTGACACAATCGGGACACTCAGCATGGTACTTGGTCTTGACTGGACAATCAACCATGAAGTGGCCGGTTTCACCACAGATGAAACATCTGGTGTGCAATGGCCCTTGTATAACGGCATAGCCATCTTGTATGGCGAATGGTTCTGGACTTTCAGGTGGATATTCATAATAAGTCAAGGAACTTCCAGACTGTGACAATTGCTCTTCATATTGTTGGACTGTATGTGCTTGGATAGGCTGATAAGAAGGACAAGCATCAACAGGATGCATAGCGCGACAGTGTGGGCACCATATTTGTTTTCGTCTATAAGGTACCTGTGCAGGGTTTGACTGACCAGGCTTACTGCTTTGGATAGACTTCAAGGTAGTTTGAAACTCGTTGGTGAGTTTCTGTAGTTGGTGTTGCTTATTAAGCAACTCCAACTGGGATTTCCAAAGCTGATCTCGGGTGTCCTCGATCGGCTAGATGATGGAATTGTTGTATCATTGTGATATGATTGATCGTAGGAGTTTTCTACCCGATGTTCTTGGGCAGATTCTTGAGGATGTCTATGTCTTTGTGCTCCTAGATCTTGTTGTCCTCTTGGTGGTGGTCCTAAGAGCACCAGTTGTGGTTGAGAGTCATGTCTAGGTTGTCTGGGCAACTCTTGTATATGGACCTAGTTGTTTCATGGTGGATAGGACGTGTGTTGTTGCTGTGAAACAAATGGTTGTCGAGGAGGTTGATAATGTCCTCCTGACTGGCTGTGAGACTGATTCAGCGGGTTATATTAGCAATAAAGGGAGGTATGCCCCATAAAGTTGCAGATTTCACATTTGATCAAGGAGGTATCTGGGACCGGTTGGTATGAAGGGCACTCATTGCTAGTGTGTGCACCTCGGCAGTGAGGGCACCACGTGTTCTCTCGTCTATGATGGATTTGGCCAGTGGGTAACTGACCTGGCATCAAACTTTGGATAGACTTAAGGGTGTTTTGAAACTCTTTTGTGAGTTTCTCCATCTGTTGTTGGTGTTGCTAGTTAAGCAATTCCATCTGTGTCTTCCATAACTGTTCTCGAGTGTCATCGTTTGGGCGAGCTTTTTGGACAACACGATGTGCTCTCCGTTCTCGTGGTTCATCAACATCTGAGCCCTCGTCTTCTTCCCGAATGGCATCAGACATGGCTTGTTTCAATGATGTATATTCATCATTGGAACAAAGTTCACATCTTATCAATCGTGGGACTCCAACGAGGAACCAGATGATGAGCATGGATTCGGTGGGTTGCTATTGTACCTGACTTTTTAATCGTTTAAATCATTCAATGTAGTCACGTACTTTTTCGTCTTTTGTCATTTTGATATTATTTAGTTTGACAAAAGGACTTTTTATCAAGCAAAATGGCCTGAA
Source organism: Diphasiastrum complanatum (assembly GCA_029204225.1). Classification (NCBI taxonomy): domain Eukaryota; kingdom Viridiplantae; phylum Streptophyta; class Lycopodiopsida; order Lycopodiales; family Lycopodiaceae; genus Diphasiastrum; species Diphasiastrum complanatum. Next base: position 16,628,632 of record CM055103.1, read on the forward strand.
GCATTTGATAAAGGCCTCCTTCAAGAGTGACCAGTCACGTTTATCTTCATGATCAAGGTTAAAAAACCATTCTCGTGCTTGATCGATCATGGTCATCGAGAACAGTTGAATCATGGCGTCTGGTGATGTTTCGCCATACACATCACATGCATTCTCAAAGACTTGAAGAAATCTTTGAGGATCAGTGTTGCCATAGTACTTAGGTAAGGCGAGCTTTGGGGTCCTTTTTTCAGTACGTGGAACATTAGTTGCGAAAGATCGATTTAAGTGAGCTCTTGCATGTGAGGATTTGGCAGCAAGAAATTGTGGTCGTTCGTATGGAGCTTCATAACGCATAGGTTCCCATCTATCGAATGGGTTCATGGATGGCTCTTGGACTTGAGATTCCATCCGAGAATATCTGTTAAATTGAGTTTGTTCGGTGGATGGGGAAACCATCTCTGGTGGATAGTCCTCCGTAGAATTCGGATCATAAAGGCGATCCATGACAGCGTGTAGAGTGTCGTAAGATTGTGTAAATATGCACTTGGACTCTGGTTGCAGTGGATATGGGTGTTGGAATGCGGTTGCTACGGATCCACGGTTGATGCGAGTGTAATGCGACTAATGGCGGTGGATACGGCTAAGGTGATGGAATGATAGAATGCGATGGTAGCGGTGCAATACGGGTTGTGGTGGTCCGTTGCGATTTTTTGTTTTTGTTTTTTTTGCGATCCGTTGCGGTCAGTGGCTTGTGGTTGTAGCAATGGCTGGGTGCGGCGTCAACGTTGTTGTGCGAAATGTGGGAAAGGGTGGTTGATTGGTGGTTGGAGGTGAGGAAGGGGTCGTAGGCCGTATGATTGCGGTCTACTGCGGTCAGGGGCGACCGAGGGTAGACGTAGGGCCGTGGGATTGCGGCTTGTTACGGTTTGTTGCGATGGTGGCCGAATGTAGTCGTAAGGTTGTAGGATTGCGGTTTGCTGCGGTGGAATGGATGTATGGGGCTGTTATGGGTGATGGAATGACGTAATTGGGTTGGTATGAGTAGGGGTCAAAACGGTCGGTGAGATAGCTGAATTGGATGCTATCGTTGTGAAGCACAGAAGGTGGAAAGAGTGCGATCCTGACGGTGTAATTATGGAGGAGGTGTGAGTGCGTTTGGAAGGCAGGCGGACTACGGTTGAGTGCGTGTAGGATAGTGTACAGAAGGGCGAATGAACACAGTATGTTTTGGGTCGCAATAATGCAAAGAGTGAAGTAATCGGTGTGCTGGTGAATGTATTTGCTAGAGTTGGATACAGTTGCCACTGTGCAGAATGGTCACGACAGATCAATGCGGTCATTACGAGTGGTCGTAGTGACTGTAATGCTGGTGAATATGGACTGGACGGTCAAAGGATCGGTTGAGATCTGAGATTAGCCGTCGATTGAAATCTGACGCGAAAGCGTCGGTCGAGATCTGTCGCGAAGCTGTCTGTCGAGATCTATGGCAAGGGCGTCGGTCAAGATATGACGCGAGGTAGTCGGTCAAGATCTGACGTGAGGTCGTCGGTCGAGATCTGACGTGAAGCGTCGGTTGAGATCTGTTACGAAGCTGTCGGTCGAGATCTGATGCAAAGCGGTCAGTTGAGATTTAATACTGACCGTCGGTTGAGATTTGAGTGAATAGGCGTCAGTCGAGATTTGTTTGAGGGCCGTCGGTTGAGATCTAACGTGAAGCGTCGGTCGAAATCTAAGTGAAGGCCATCGGTTGAGATTTAAGAGGATGGCGTCGGTTGAGATCTGATGTAGTGTGTCGGTTGAGATCTAACTGAAGGCCATCGGTTGAGATTAGACTGTAGCGCAACGGTCGAGATTTGAAAAATGGCTCTGGCGCTAGTCGAGATTGAACCGTGGCTCAGCTTGGAAATGAGCATGAAGCGTTGGTTGAGAAGTGCGGTTCACGGTAGGCAGGACAAAAATGGTGTGATCTATGATGAAGGCATGGAAGTTCGGAGAACGATGGGTGTGTGGCACAGATCAGAATGGTTTGGGCGGTTTAATGTATGTGGAGTTGTGGAACGGCACCAAATGTTCACAGATTTCTTGAATCTGTGAACACGGTTTTCTACTTCTTCTTATACTTCTGTAGTTACGGTTCTTTATGGTACTTCTTCTTATTAGAACAGTTACAAGCAGAAGCGTTACTCAGTTTTCAACATGTATTTCTCAGCCTGTCAATGGGAGACATGGTTTTGATACTCAGCTACATGCATAACCAACCATGTAACCATCTATAGCTCAAGAAGTTCAACGTTTTAGAACAGGGAGCAATCTTACCATTATCTACTGAATCATAAACAATCAAAGACAAGATTAACTACTGAAACAAGAAACAAGATTCCTAGCAACATTTTAATAATCTAAGAATCAAGAAACACTCATTACTTTAGATTACTCAAGAACAATCAAGAATTGGATTGCAAAGGAGTATGCAAGATCTGTACCACAAACCAGCCTATCTAGTTTACTTGAATGCTAATTACTACCTTATTCCACAAACAAGAACTGAATCCTAATCCACAACTAAGCAAGAAACAAGAAACAAGAACCTAGTTAATCCACAATGTAAAGAAATCAAACATTGTGTTCTGAGTCTGGTCCATGCACGCACAGATCATCCAAGAAAACTCCCAGAATTTTTTGCAGATAATCTTTGAATGCTGCCTGCATGACTCGTTGGAAGGTGCTTGGGACATTGCAAAGTCGGAATGGCATCACTTTATAGGCATAGGTTCTCCATTCCATGAGGTAAAAAAAATAATCAATCAAATGATTGATTAATTGTTGTGGCTTTTGATAGGGATAAGACACGAAACCCGTCAATGGATTTTTGAGTTTTTTTTGTTATAGTTGGATATTGAAACAAGTTTCTAAAACTTATCAGCCCAGAGGTATTGTGGTGAAGCATGAAAAGTTTGTCATCTAGAGTATAATAAACAATGATTTTGTATTTTATTTCATTGCAAAGTCGCGTTCATCCCGAGTTTTTGACATTGGGCTTATACCTGACATAGAATATTTAAATAAAAAATAAATATTTTCTAAGCTAAAATGATTGTTTATAATAAATTCAAAATAAAACTTTGAATTAAAGTACGAATCAAAAATTCGTAAAGTTTAAAACTTACCACACAACATTCTTTATTTCCACATTATAGAAAGTCAATAAAGTTTTTTGGAATGAAGCTGATTGCTAAGAAGAATGAAAAATAACAACTCTCCAAATAGGAGACGTTGTGACTTTAAGAAAACCTTGCATGAAATTTAGAAATCTCTCTGCAATTGTCCTCCTCAACTGTGTAGAAGCATGATTGATCATCGATGTTTTTGAAAAGATACATTCTCTAAACAATTAGAAGCATGATGGATCCTCCTCCGCAATGGTCTCACCCCGTGCTAGTTCTCTCTGTTTATTTTTTTTTGCTTTTGCCTTCAGAATATGTCTTTTGAATTGCTCTGGAAGGACTTTACTTTTCTTATCTTTGGGGGATTGAAAAAGAAGAAGCTATGCTTAGCATAGGAGATATAAAGTCTAAAATATAATTAAAAACAAAACAATTAAGAAATACCTATGCTAATCATGGGTGAAGTAAATACCATGTCTTTGAACAATATTAAAAATGGAGTCAAGGCCTCGTTTCGGTTGCTCAGAGGATAAAGCCTTTGGCACTCTTTGAAATTTTGACAATTTAACTCTGTCACAAGGGCTTTTTGAACTTTCATAGACAATTTATGCTTGTATTTAAAAAAGTGTAATGGTTACAAATCCTTCAAAATTGTGAAATCATTTTAGAAAAAAAGTGAAATGAAAACAAATATTTAAATTATGAATAGTACCTCTGAAATTTTTTTTCAATTTCTACAAGGGAGAGTTGACCATCTGGAACTCTAAAAAGAACACTTATTATTAGCTCTGAAGAGTTAACCCCTTGCATATTCTTCCACTCTGATATTCTCATTTTTGTAGAGATGGGCTTCAGAGTTTGAGTGGAGACAACTTTTTTTTTTTGGATTTCGAAGCACCTTGAGCAGGTTGGCCTTTTATTTGAGAATTCTCTCAATTGTCAAAAATTTTGTCAACAAGGGTCCATAATTAAAATCAAATTTTTTTTTAATTATTTGATAATTAATTAAGTAATATTAAAATAAAGTTCAAAATTTCAGCGTAATGTAATAATTTATGAAGAGGATGACATACCAGAGTCTTTGACAAGCATAGAAAGAAAAATTACCTAGCCAATTGAAAAAAATTGTCATATTTAGTAAGGCTCTGTGCACGATATTTTGAACCAAATAATATGTCTGTTTCTTGAGCACAAAGTGCCTTGCTCTAATCGATTTACATCTCCAGCTTTGGACGCTCTCAAATATTCTTTGTGTAAAAATCAAATCCTTTGTATGACAATCATCTTAATCTTGTAGTCTTGATCAATATTATGATCTCAAGCAAGCAATTTAGCTTCCTCCGTTGTTAGGCCAACAAATGCAATGGCGCTTACACTACAGAAAGAAGCAATATGTGGATATTCTTGGGACAATTGTTTCCGGGCTTGCAAACTATCTATGCCCCCAAGAACAAAAAATGATATGAATCGAAAAATGAAAAAATCAAAATTTGCAACATTGTTGCATTTTGAGGGATCTACCAAAACAACAAAAGAGATTACTATGGCTTGTGTATGATCTTTAAATTTTATTTTTAAATTATGTACATGTGTTTTGTTTGGTTCTCTAACTTCCATTGGCCTATGTGGGTCTACAGGTGGCCTATCACATTGATCAATATTCAAAATTAATGTGGTTTCTCGTATTTCTTTTGTTTTATGGATATTTTTTTTTAATTTCACTATTTCAGAACTATCTTGTAGGGGGCAGATAGAAGCTCTAGGTAAAAATAAAGAGGGTTCATTAATATCCTTCTCATTTTCTACAGAAGGAATGGCCTTATAACCATGTATTGTCATGGTTTTTGGGTGGGACTTGGGTTTGGAGGGGGAGGATTCATAAACATTGAGTGTTTTCATTTGTTTTGGATGAGGGCCAAATATAATGGCCTCACCATTTTCTATTACTAGTTTTGTGACTTGAGCAGTGGCGGAAGCAGGCTTGTGAGGTCCCATAGATATTGACTTCGAACTCTGGGAAGAGTAGACCGGATCTTTCCCCTCACCAATTGCAGATAGAGTCGTCACAAAAAATTTCAAGCACTTATTCAAAAAATCATATGTCATAAACTATGATAAATCACATCAAATCCGTTCACATGTGTGTTCTTCATATATACAATTATCGATTAAAAATTTTGAGACCTTCATTTTGAGCAACTTATATGTAAGATATGATGTGTTAAACATGTGGGGGTACTAATGAAACTTCGATATTTTCATATATGGAACTAAATTGTTGTGATATTTACATTCAATTTTTTATTTTGTCTACTCTTAAAAATCCTATATGATTATAGAAACACGCCTATTAAAAAAATTAAATATGGAGATCTATAGAGATAGATACGTGCATTCAAAGTTACCCAATTGGAAATACATATATGAGTGTATAATACCATGATTTGAACAATATTCTTTTGGTTTGTCTACTTTGAAAGGTATTATATGACCATAGAAACATGTCTCTCAGATTTTTTTTCAATTTGGAGTTATGTAGAGATAGATATGTGCATCTAAATTTACCCATGTCAATTGCTGAAAAGTATTGAAAGGTCCTAGAAAGTTTCAGCTCTTTTGGAGGTGCTTTTTACAACCCTTTCTTTGGTTGTCTACTTTCAAAAATCCTTTATGACCATAGAAACATGTCTATAGAAAAAGAAATAAATTTGAAGTCCTATAGAGATATATACGTGCACCTAAAGTTACCCATGTGAAGTGCTGAAAAGTGCTGAAATTGAAGTTTTTTGAGGGCAAATTGCCATCAATTGAGAGAAAAAATATTTAAGTCTTCTAATAACACAATGAAGAGTCAAGTCTAGTTCCACATACAATTGAAAGATTGAAATTTCAATTATTTGGTGGCATGTTATGTCACATCAAGTGACCAAGGGTTTAATGTGCACTTTTGTGTACACACACAAAATTGTGCTAAAAAAAACTCTAGTGTTAATATCCTTCTTACTTTCTACAGAAGGAATAGCTTTATGATGATGTGTTGTCATGGTTTTGGGCAGGACTTGGGGTCTGGACGGGGAGGATATAAAAACATTGAGTATTATCTTTTGTTTTGGATGAGGGCCAGATACAGTGGCCTCAACAGTTTTTGTTACTGGTTTTGTGACCTGAGCAGTGGGGGAAGCAGGCTTGCGAGGTCCCACAAATATTGACTTTGAACCTCGGGACGAGTAGACGGGATCTTTCCCCTCAACAATTGTAGCTAGCACAACTTTTAAGCATTACTTCATGCTCTGGACAAACAAAAAACACATTTAAAGTTTAATTAGTAAAATAATTTATATTGGCTATGCTCAACATAGGAATACTCAATTTTGATAAGAGATTTTCTACTTGTAAATTGTTCAAAATTTTATATTTAGTTAAATATTATGCTAAGCATAGCACATTTGTTAATGGATATTAGTAAAACCATGTTTTATAATTGCATAGCAAAGTAACAAGAGCTTTATCAAAATATGTTTTGATGGCATCATCTTGACAAAGTCGAATCTTTGTCATAGTCTTGTTCATAATGAAAATAGAACAAGACTTATCCATCTCTTTTACAAGCACGTTCACAAAACCCTCTTTCTCATCCTCATCTGGTTGATCAGCAAGCAATTTTCCTTGAATGTGAAACTGTGAGCCCCCCCTGCCAGGCGTCTCTGCTATATGAATGAAAAGCTCAATGAGCTTTGTGTTGTTGACTCCTCTAGTGAAGTAGTACATGAATTTTTTCTCGTCTTTCAAAGGGATATCTTGAGATTTACCTGAGATTTTGAAAGAAATCCTCGACATTTCGTAAATTAGCACAAAGAGAAGACAATTTGAAAAATGAAAGATTCTTTACGAAAATTTCAAACATTACCTTACTAAAATTACTAAAAAGTTTAAAAAGATAAACAGTTTTTAACTAAAATATCTAAGAATTATAAATGAAACTAAGCAATTTCTTTATATTTTAATTGAAAATTCTCATGATTTACAAGCTTCTGAAACCTTCGAGAAGCACATGCTATTGCTAAAATGTCTCACAATTTCTACTTTTAACAATATGAGGCTTGCAACAAGGTTCTATGCTCAGCATAGCATGTGCAACATGTTTTATGCTGAAGCATAGCCATAGAACAAAGTCCCGATGTAGTTGCTATCTCAGCATAGCAACTATTTGTCAATATCCTTGCCCACTATGCTAAGCATAGGTGATAGCCAGGGGCCACCTCGACTCGCTATGATGAGCGGATGCTATTTGGCATGAGTTTAGGGATGAGCCTTGCACCATTTGCATCTGGGGTTGGCAACGGATGGTGTGAATCCATTCGGATTGCGCTCCACATCATGGTCCACTTGGCCGGTTGTCCTTGTAAATTACAACATTTCCCCTTGGCTAAGCATCAAGAAGGGGCATGGTCCCTATCCTATGTGTCAATCTTTATAGGCACCACCTCACCCCTAGGTCACCTAGTTACCACTTGATCACAAAGGAGAGATCAATCTCTCCACCAATGCCAATCAGCTTGAGTTACTAGATCTTCCCTTCATCCTCACCTATGCTCAGCATAGTGGGCAAGAGTGTTGACGAGCAGTTGGTATGCTGAGCATTAGCAACTACATCGGGACTTTCTTTGATGGTTATGCTCAGCATAGAACATGCTTCACATGCTATGTTGAGGGGGAGCATAGGTGAGCACTTAGGGCCATTATAGTGAGTCGAGGTGGCCCCTGGCTATCACCTATGCTTAGCATAGCGGGCGAGGGTGTGGATGTTATGCTGAACATAGCAACTACATCAGGACTTTCTTCAATGACTACGCTCAACATAGAACATGCTTCACATGTTATACTAAGCATAGGTGAGCACTCAGGACCCAAAGACATCCTATGTTGAACATAGGTGAGAGGAGAGGACTCGAGAGGCCACCTATGCTCAGCATAGGTCACATACGTGATAAGAAGCAAAACTTCATGATGACATGCTATGCTGAGCATAGGTGAGCACTCAGGACCCGAAGACATCCTAAACTAAGCATAGGTGAGAGGAGAGGACCCTAGATGCAACCTATGCTCAACATAGGTCACCTACGTGAAAAGAAGCAAAATTTCAATGAAAACATATCTCATTAGTAGTTGCAATACTCTGTTACCCATGCTCAACATAGAAAAGAGTTCAAAACTTAACAAAAATGAAAGGATTCTGACCTTAAAGAAAAGTGTGAATGGAAACACATGCAAATAACTATAGAGAATCGTGATTTTGTCATAGCGTTAGCTTTGGCAGCATGTGTGCTTGTGAATTTGCAAATGAGGTGAGTTATGTTCTGACTAGGTGTTACAGCCATATTCAACTAAGGACATGGAATAGTCCTAATATGGTACACTGGCCCTCTAGTGTTCGAGTTTATTGGTCATGCCTAGATTTTATTCCACGTCAAGGCCTGTTGGTGACTAATGACCTTGAGAGGACCCAGACACTCTAATTGAGACATATGGAGTAGTGCATGTATGTGTGACTGATATAGACAGGAGGTATGCATGAAGAGCTGTGACCTATTTATAGTTGACCTGCATGGGGATTGCATGTGCTCATGCATAAGATCCTACTCTCTATATATTGAGGTAGTGATTATTACATCGACGACTTTGGTCTTGGTTAGCTGATGAGCTCTTCTCCTAAAGTTGTCACATTGGCATGGCTTGGGGGCTAGATCCAAGAGGATTCTCCAGGAGGGATCTAAGATTGGTTGGGTGGTTTTGCTCCATAGTCTCTCTTGTGTTTTCCTATCCTCATCTTAGGGGATTGTCCCTAGTGGTCATTACATTGGTATTAGAGCCCGACTAAGATGCAGTTTTTTGGATGGGATGGAGAGAAGTTCTACATCAAATAAGAATTGGAATGCACTTGGATTCACATCTCGGTTGGAGTGCTTTTCAAGGGAAATTGGGGTTGGATTCACTAATTCTTGTTGGAAGCATGTTTTTCAAAGTTGGTGGTAGAGTGCTCTTCTCCTTGTTTTATTTTTCAGAGATGTTGTGGATTAGTGTGGAATCCATTCTGATTTTCTGAAGCCTTGGAAAAATTTCCGTTTGAAGTAGAATGATGTGCTTGAATAGATCCACTTTCTTGTTTAAATCTGTTTTTCTTAGATGAGTGATTTGCATGAGTCCATGATGTTTTGGACAGTTTTGATTCAGATTTAGTAGTAGACTATTTGTTGATAGATTGATAAGGAATCAATTTATCTAGGGAACATAAGCTGACTGTTGCCGAAAATCTTGAATTTATGGTTTGCATGTGAGGATTTATGGTTTCAGACTAATCCTCTTGTGAAGCATGCAAACTGTGAACAAGAAAATTGAAAACATGGATTGGAAAATGTAAATTGGTGACTCTCTAAGTTGTGACAGTTATAGACTTTGGATTGTGGATGCATGCTAGATTGATTGTGCATGCAAAAAAACCCTGTGAAACCTTCCTTTCATGGTGTTGACAGATCCCCTGCTCTAGAGGATCTGTTGATTATTTTTTTACTTCTTCAGCACTGTTTCTGCCTATTACCAAGCTTCATGGCATTCATTAGATGTGTTCTTGATATTGCAATGCCCAAACCAGGGAGAATGGACGGGTTGATGTTGTAGTAATTTTGTCCTGCCTGTCAGAGGACAACTCAGGGTCGTTCTCTCTTGAAAACACTCACATTCAAACAGAGATGCAAGCCATGAACATTCATTTACAAATCAGCATGTAGTTCAGGTGAACAACCATGAAATCTACTTCTACTTTGTTGCAAAATGAACTGAAATCAAAAGGTGGCTCACTCTACTTTCTTTAAGAGGGGTCTATTTGTATTTATTACATTTGTCTAGAAATACTAGTTTCTACATGGTCATTCCACCTTTCGGGATTCACCATGAGGCTTACACAGTTCTGGCTTGTCATTACTAACTAGTATTCCTCGGCTCTCAGTCTTCGTTAGTCTCATCTTCTCAGAGACCTCCTCGGTCTAAGGTGAGAGGTGCTCTTGAGTTGCTCTGTCCGAGTATCTTGGGGATTTATTAGAATCAGCCAACATCATCCCACCCCTAATGTGTTGCAGGACCCACTGCAGCTCATATTGGATGATATTGCTCCGCTATTGGCGTTTTCGATCGTCACTTGGAAAAGCGTAGATCCTTGTTCGCTTGCATAAAACCAAGTGCTTATTGTTGCCAGTTTTTATCAAAACCTGCTTTCTGCAATCTGTCGCAATGTAACTAGAATGTCTTATTGTTGCAAGTAGTTGACATTCTCAAAATTTTGGAGAGCTCCCAGCAGCTTCCCAACTTTGCATGCATGAGTGCTTCCTCATGTCCTTTTTATCACTTGTATCTGCCATTGACAGTTTCATCTCTGGTTTCTTGGCAGGTACTAACTTCTGGGAGGACTATATCCTCCGTTTTATTTCTGGGTGTTTCCGTAGTTCTTCGCTTAGTCGAAGTCCCAGTCTCAAGGAAAACTTCTATCTGCAGGTTGCACAAACCAAGGAGATGGACTCATCATCAAAAAATTGACAGTAGGAACAGTTTTGGATGGACGGTTTGGTAACGGTAAGGAAACATGATGAAGGCTTGGTGGTTGGGTGAAGGAACTGATAGTTCTACAGTTGCAGTCTTGGACCCTTGCAATGCAAGCTCTAACCACCACTTGCTGGGTGAGGAGCTTACTTTATTTTGTAGGTTCATGATTGTCTTCATCTTTCCTTTTCTGCAGCTCTTTCTTTTGATCCATTACTTTTGGATCTCTTTGGGTTTCATAAGAGGGGATTCAATTATAATTGCTCTAGAGAGTCCCTTTTGATCAAGATTGATCTAACTCATCTGTTGTTTAAGTTTTGTCCTTTCCTCCTCAGCATCTTTGCTTAATTTCTTATGTCTTCTAGCTGCTTCGCCTGCTTCTTAGATCTTCGTTTGGCTTATCATCCATTGTAGGTGGCAGTTAGTCTTCGCAAGACACTTGCAATGATTTATCAGCTGCTTCGGTAAGACTTTCAAAAATTGAGAATTTTTCAGAAGAACATTGAATTGACAATAAACAAACAGATGGAAGGTAGGGTGGAGGTGGTGACATCAATAGATGGTGTGGACGATAGGCATGAGGATGGGAGCAGAAGTATGGCAAGAGGCTGGTTGAAAGAGACTGATTTCCAATGCTTGTGTTTTTCTTTTCTGAAGGATCTTCGTCAAATACTTCTTCTGATTGAGTCGCTTTGGATTGCCCATCTATCTTCTTAGCCTTGTTGTTTTCATATTTGACTTGTGACCTTGGCTGTCGATCTTGCTGATGTTGTTGCTGGCAATGTGGTTGCTCCAGTGGATGTCTGCATATCCACTCTCTCCCCCTCCAAAAAAAAAAATCCACTGGTGGAGATGTTGTTGTTGGTAACTGTTCATGCTCAAGATTGGATTAGTGTGTGGAACATGTAGTTGAAAATACGTTGAACATGTGACGAGACTAAAGATTGAACAAATTTTAACTAAATTTGTTTCGATCTTGCTGAAGTTGACTCGAAGATTAATATGGCAATGAGATGCAGGAATCAGCTTTGACGTGATATGGATTTCGCATATTTCTCAGAAATCCTGAACTGCTGTACAAGGAGATCTGAAGATGGATAGATGAATGAAATGTGTTCTTGAGATGCTCTACGAAAGACTCTCGTGCAGTAGCTATTTCTCATGCAAAAATCAATCACACACTAGGAATGAAGAGCAACAAGGAAATTAACAAACTGTACAGAGAGTGAGAACTGTATAGCACTTGTTGAACAAAACTTGCATCCATCAACATTACTAATTGACCTTGACAATCGCAATATTCTATCTGTTTGCAGAATAATGAGACTTACTCTGACATGCCTTGTCAAAACAAGGTAGGGTTGGTGATACTAAAATCTACCATTATTGATCGTAGATGTTGTAAGATATAGCTTGAGATGTAGAGATGGTTGAGGTACTATGTCCTGAGGACCTCTCTGAGCAAGAGATTCAGAACCGAATCACAAACTTAACATTATCATGTGCTGCTCATAGAACAAATAAAAAGCTATGCGAATCTCAATAGAGCTGAATTAAAAAAATAGCTAAATGCAAAAAAATAGCAAGCCTAGAAAGTAAATGGTTAATTGAAATCGCTAACGGCCATGCCTTAAATTATGTAGGGACATATCCTTGAGCTTAGGGTCGACCTAGGGTTAGGTTTATATTAACTTTAGGGTTCACCTTCTACTAGTTGAGGCACGAAAGCATGGTCTCGATGCATGCTCGAGGTCACTGTGAGGCGACGTGAGGCGGCAGGCCCTGAAAAAATATATTTAAGGACCCTAGTGTAATGACCACTAGGGACAATCCCCTAAGATGAGGATAGGAAAACACAAGAGAGACTGTGGAGCAAAACCACCCAACCAATCCTAGATCCCTCTTGGAGAATCCTCCTGGATCTAGCCCCCAAGCCATGCCAATGTGACAACAAGAGGAGAAGAGCTCATCAGGTAACCTAGACCAAAGTCGTCGACGTAATAATCACTACCTCAATATATAGAGAGTAGGATCCTATGCATGAGCACATGCAATTCCCATGCAGGTCATCTATAAATAGGTCACAACTCTTCATACATACCTCCTGCCTATATCAGTCACACATACATGCACTACTCCATATGTTTCAATTAGAGTGTCTGGGTCCTCTCAAGGTCCTTAGTCACCAACAGGCCTCGGCATGGAATAAAATCTAGGCGTGACCAATAAACTTGAACACTGGAGGGCCGGTCTACCATATTAGGACTATATTATGTCCTTAGCTGAATATGGTCATAACATTCATCCTCCTTTAAATAGGTTCTGTCCTTAGAATGGAAAAAAGAAAACATGAAACTATTCCTTAAGCTTTCAAATCTTACCCATGAACCATTATTCTTAGTTCGATCTTTCCATCTGAATAAGCACTCAGAGATGCAACAATTTTTTAATTGCCTGCCTCTAGTCATGAATACTAATTCAAATTCCAAAAGATACACTAAGCTACAAATCTTCCAAATGGGTTGATCTTATCCAAAAGAATAGTTCATTACCTTCATGTAATTCCAACTACATGAAACATTGGGTGAGTTAACTTTTTTATTTCAGAGATCAAATCCAAAAGCTAAAGAAATTCCATTTCAGTTTCTTGTAGAAAATAATGCCTCTAGGTAGAAATATTTTTAGAATATACAAATATTCTAAAATATCACAATTCAGTCATCTAAAATCTCTAGGAGATCCATCAAGTCTCAGACAATCATAACTCAAACCAAAATACTGTAGTTACTCTAATGAGTTAACAACCCCATTTCTAGCATCATATGCAAGAAATCAGCATCTATCTGTATCTTAATAGATTTATCTGTCTCCTACAAAACTGGAGATATAGACTGAACTTTGCACACAAGCACTTATAGACTACAATCTGTAAAAAAAGCAATTCCTCATAGGTAAAAAATTACTTGATGGAAAGGTCTGTGAGATCCATATACTCTCAAATATGTGAAAGTACTGTACTTTAGGACCATAAATGGATCTACAAAAGATCCACAAGAGTGATTAGATGCTTGCTTAACAATTTGTCAAAAAACTAGACACAAAAAAGTTGATCTAGATTGGCAATTTGACAAACAACAAGCATTAACAATCAAAAGAATTGATCAACATTGAAATCTGAGTCCACACGTGTGTACTACAGGTTGTAGTATGGCCTTCAATTTGAGAAACAAGTAGAAATTGATTTGGTTTCATTTGGATCACAAAAAGTCAATGTACATAGTGAACTAGCTTGAGATTGCCAATGAGCTCCAAAAATTTTCTATCTTTTCACTATGGAGAGAGGGAATACATAGCAAATTCGACTTCCTTCTTGAAGTTAGGTGGATTTCCAGCATGTAATAAGGAAGTTAACTCACTCTCCTTGACCAAAAATGAAACCCTAGTCTATTTCCTAGAGTCATGCTTGGTAGATAGCTAGTTGGTCAAATTTTCACCTTAAATCTAGGATTTAGGTCCTATAAACTAAGAATCACTACCAAAATGACTTGACCAACCCTATGGACTTGACTAACCTACATTTGGAGTGGATTTCCATGTGTCATCTTGGCCTCACATGTGTTGAATCCACTTACGTACAAAATTTACATTATACTACATGGTTTTAATCAAGCTTGATTTGTCAATTTTTGGCAATTCTTCACACTCCTCCTCAAATTTAGCTTGATCTATCTACAACTCTCTTGCTAGATGAATGAATGCTTTTAGAAGTATCTAAAAAATCCAGCTACAAACAAGGAACTTTTGACACTCCAATAGAGAATGATGTCCATGAAGGATCTTTTACCACCTCTTAAAGGATCCCTTACAAGATGTTCCACAAATGTGTCTATATACATGTAGCACACTTCAAAAACTATACATCATGCCAAGCCATGGATTCCAAGGCGTTTTGTGCACTTGAAGATACATCAATAAAACTATTAAGTGCATACATATTGTTGCCAAAGACCACTTGCCTTGCTTGATCCATATTATTGAGCCTAGATGGCTCCATCTTGATACTCATTGTTCTTCTTGGAGTCCTAGGGTCTTGAGCTTGCTCCTCCACTTGACTTGACTCCAGACCATCAATGAATTGAATAAGGTGTTGATCTAAAGGTACTTCTTCAAGTTTACAAATCTTCCACTCCTGAAAGATCACATTTCCACCATTGACAAATTCTTTGGTTGAAAACAAGTAGATTCTACAATCTCTACTTGAAGAGAAAAACACTACCATTATTCCTATCATTGAAATAGGATAATCTTTGGTCCTTACATTGGAATGATCATGCACAAAGCATGTGGACACAAAGATTTCAAAAGCAAATGATGTTTCATCTTTTATGACTCTATTCAAACTATTACAAAAATAGTTATTCAATGAAATTGCTTTATCAACAACAAATGTAGATTTCAAAGCAACCCATTTCATTGTCTTGTCATACAAAGTAATAAAACCATGAATCTTAAAGGTAAGAAAGATCCACAAGAGTGATTAGATGCTTGCTTAACAATCTATCAAAAAACTAGACACACAAAAGTTGATCTAGATTGGCAATTTGACAAACAACAAGCATTAACAATCAAAAGCATTGATCAACATTGAAATCCGAGACCACACATGTGTAATACAGGTTGTAGTACGGCCTTCAACCTAAGAAACAAGTAGAAATTGATTTGGTTTCATTTGGATCACAAAAACTCAATGTACATAGTGAACTAGCTTGAGATTGCCAATGAGCTCCAAAATTTTTCTATCTTCTCACTATGGAGAGAGGGAATATATCTATTTCACCAAATAGCAGAGTACCTCCATATTGTCCCTAATGGATCGCAATAATCCATTTCAAAATTGTGATTTAACAAGAATATGCACATGGCTTTACCATCACATAAACAACTTATCTGGCTGGTACTATCATTCCCAAATTCTTGCCACCTGAGAGTTCCAACTCTTAGGAATAAGGCTCATTACAGTACAAATGTGAACCAAGTGTCATTCTCATTCCATGTCACAATTTTCCATAACAAAATAGGGTCAACTCATGGTCCTATAGATATTCAAAATAAATTCAATTTAATGAATTAAAAAATCCGGTGCTATGCAATTTCCATACATGGATTATTAACCAATCCAAACAGCATAACACAATCACATTTACCTACTCTGGTGTCTCATTTTCTTCCTCCCTTAGATTTTTCGGTCACCCAAAAATTCTTTTAGCGAAGGCCCCAAAAGCTCCATTGACACACTTAAATGCTAGGGTGCTTCCTTTTTTGACCATATAGTTCATTTTCATTACTTCGTTAACATTGCCTAAATCAATGGAAAATCAATAATATTGGATCCGAGTACTCTTTACAATATT
Organism: Diphasiastrum complanatum; assembly: GCA_029204225.1. Taxonomy (NCBI): domain Eukaryota; kingdom Viridiplantae; phylum Streptophyta; class Lycopodiopsida; order Lycopodiales; family Lycopodiaceae; genus Diphasiastrum; species Diphasiastrum complanatum. Next base: position 16,644,779 of record CM055103.1, read on the forward strand.
CGATACTCCTATTATTTTATCAAATACGGAGCTACTTCTCAAAAATTACGACCTTATTCCACTTATTCGCTTTAACAAGTATCTGAAAAGCTTTAGTTTCATCAATCTTAAAAATCAAAATCTTTTAGGATAAGCTATCGGTGCAACACCAAAGTCAAAAAGGAAGAATCAAAAAAAAAAATTACCGTTTAACTCAATTTACTGGAAGTAATCATACTCCAGAGTTAAAATGATAAAAAGCACAGTACCAGGGGCTCAAAATTCCCACTAACTGGGCACTTGCCTCGAGAACCAAACCACTACCATTATTCTATCAAGATCGATTTAATAAAATTTTAACTGATTATTACAACTTGACACAAAAACAACAGTATTAAGTTCTCAAAATGCTAGGCTTATAAATAATTGTCAAGTTGATAAGGACTTTATACATGCATATTGTCCACAGAGAAGAAAAAACCAAATTCTTTCTACCTCTTACCTGAAAACACCGAAATCGAGTTTACAACTTTGACCCACATGTCCAAAGGAATCAAAATTTCTCTCATTGGAGACTAGTAACTCAAATCTCCCAAGTTTCCAAAACTACTTTGGAACCCCTTTTGAAGTCACTACTTGTCAAGCTCTTAAAACCTCGGTTGACTAGCATGCACACACATGCAATTTAATAAATTGCGGTCCATCAACTCCAAAATACCCAACCCATGCACAAAAAAAACCATCTATACTTCAAAAATGCCTCTCCTTACTAAACAAAAACCTAAAAGGGTTTTGTTTGAGGAAGACAGGTCCAGATTGTAGCCGCCACTAGATGGCTTTCCAACTGCGACCTCCAACAAGAGAGAGAGAGAGAGAAAGGAACAAGCAGGTCAGGAGGCTGCTCGATCAACTGCCAGTCGGAGCTACGAAATATAGCGCTTCTTCACAACTTTCCCAACGCTTAACAAGCACACATTCAAGCACACATCCCCTAGAGAACCAGTCATCATTTGTTTTGCAGGACCGATGGAGCGCATCAATAGTTGGAATGGAAACCACAAAGGCTTCCCATGACTTGAACAAGTTCATTTTGGTTGATGGAGTCTCCTATGCATGACAATTCTCTATGAAGGTCTTTAACTCTCATTACATAAGCTGAAGCACATTCATCACTTCTCTGTACACTTTGAAAAATTTGGTTTCTTAGTGCTAGAAGTCTAGAAGTATTCTTTGCCTCATAGATGGACTTGAGAGTATCCCAAGCATCTTTGGCATTAGTACAAGCACCAATTTCTCTTAAAATGTCATTTGAGACATTCATCTTAATATAATGCAGAGCCATCCTAGCTCTCTTTTTGTACTTTGGAATTTCTTGAGGAATTTGTGGTTCTTCTTCAATACCAAGTGCAATGTCCATCACATCTTGTAGTATTAAGACAGATTCCATCATAACCTTCCAAATTGACTAATTGGAGGTTGACAATCTTTCACTTGCTTCTAATAGAAAGACACCTATTGAAGTCATAAAGAATGATGGAAATAAAAAAAGATGGATGAAAAAATTGCTTATCTTCTCACTATAAGAACCAATCAAGGGCAAAAAACCAAATCCTATGTAAGACAAAGCAAAAAAAACTGTGAGACAGATCTCCCTAGCTTGACAATCTCTCTAAAACAAGATTTGAATCACCAAAAAAGATGAAGTATGGCAAAAATCATGGTTCTCTGAATTTCACATGTGTGAAATACTACAAAAATGTCAATTGACTCAAATACAATCTATTTGTATGAAACAATTTGCCTAGAACCTATAAATTTTGTCTAAATCACATATAGATGAGATTGGTCAACTTCTGGATGATTTTTGTGATCATTCAAGCAAGAAATGACATGTACTCATGATTTGCCATAGGTCTAGGCGCCCTACCTATGACTCTTCAAAAGCTTATAACTTTTAATTGGCTTATCCAACTATCATGATTCAAATTGCATCAGATTCTACAATTTTTAGCTTTCTAGTGGGCTAATCTGAGGTGAGAGAGAACCACCAAACTGAAAATGGGCGGATTTCACACGTGCCTGAAATTCCATATAGTACCTGATCTGGACCATATAAAGTGGTTTGAAGCTCTAAATCACCAAAAAACTACAAACTAGCTAGAAAGTAGAATCTAGACAATTCCTAGCTTGAAATCTGATCAAATTTGCAAACTTTTTGATTAGATTTTCTTGTAAATCTTAGATTGGCTCTGATACCATGTTGAATTCACACGTGTGGGACGCCTACACATGTACTTCTGATCTCCTAAGCCCAATAATACCATAAAGATCAGACTAGCATTGATTGACAATAGGAAAGCTGATCTTACAAGAAATATTATTGTGTTACAATCAAGATCTGTCAACAAAACATGAAACTAAGCACAACAAATGCCTCAACTCGGCTAGAGAGAGAATATGAAAGTACAAAACTCGAGTAGAGAGAGAGAGGGCACAAAAAGCTTAGTCTCCAAATTTGCATTACACACAAATTTCATCATCTTCTCAATGAGAGTACATCACATATATATAGATCCATGGACTCTCCTCCTACTTTGAGTTGAAATGGAGTTATGAATCCACCTCTCAAGCTATCTAGACTTATTCAAGCCACCTCAATATGTCTAATTGTGCCACCTAGTCTTTTCATGCATTAAATGTGGCATGCAAAGTACAAATGGCAATTCCTATGGTAGCTCGAGTTTCTACTTCTACCTATCTTGAATATTTTATTCTAAGATGGGCCTTTACTAAGCCAAAAGAGCTCAATTCATCTTTGGCATTTTTAGGACCCCTACTTACAACATTAGATAGATTTTTCCAATATTTTGACACCCACCCCCCATCATCTAGAAATCCAGGAGATTCCGACCAGTTTCAGAACCCGACAGATCACTTGTCCCCAAAACTGGTTTCGGGGCCGAACTTCAAACGGAGGTTACAGGCTGCCTGTATGCCCGTTCGACGTGTTGTTTGTTTTCACAGGTTCCACTCAACATTGCCAATTGGCCAGAATAGACGGGACGAGAAACAAACACCGTTCGGAGAAAATGAACTGTTTCATGGAAAATTGTCAAACTAGGTCAGTTCCATTGCACCAAAAGCATTTTACTAGCTTCTGGAATTCTTCCACTACTTTAGCCTGCTTGGCTCATTCTACTCAACATGGAGCATCCGATATTGAACATCATAATTCAAATGGACAAAGCCTATAATCTATTTCCTATGCCATCAACTAACTATCAGGTTCTTACATAATTTATTTGACAACTATTTTGTCATTTGTACAAAGAAACATCAAATCCATAATATAATGTGACGTGTTCCAACTTCTCTATAACTCATCAATATAACAAATAGCATAATTCTTTACCTGCATAATACAATGATAATGGAAGTGCAAACAGAGTGGTGTTTCTCTGATTGCTAAAGCATGTATTGGCGATGTGTACCTTAAGCCTTCCAAATAACATCACTAACTAACATCAACTCTACAAGCCAAGAACATGCATGCTCAGACCTTGAAGGCATTTGTCTCCAGCAACCTACGGAGGCTTTGATGCCATTGTTGTAGTTCTAGACAGTTTCCATAGAAAGAATTACGTGATTTGCATACAAATTACTTTCACCCGAAACCAAGTTAACATAGCTTAGCCAATAAATCCACAGAAAATGAATAGGTGATTCTACCAGCAACTTTGATTAAAGCAAATGAAGATAGTATCTCAAAGCCTGGAAATGTCATCTATGACATAACCAAAGCTGCATGGTGTGAAAGTACTGTACTTTAGGACCATAAATGGATCTACAAAAGATCCACAAGAGTGATTGGATGCTTGCTTAACAATCTATCAAAAAACTAGACACAAAAAAGTTGATCTAGATTGGCAATTTGACAAACAACAAGCATTAACAATCAAAAGCATTGATAAACATCAAAATCCGAGCCCACACGTGTGTACTACAGGCTGTAGTACGGCCTTCAACCTGAGAAACAAGTAGAAATTGATTTGGTTTCATTTGGATCACAAAAACTCAATGTACATAGTGAACTAGCTTGAGATTGCCAATGAGCTCCAAAAATTTTCTATCTTCTCACTATGGAGAGAGGGAATACATAGCAAATTCGACTTCCTTCTTGAAGTTAGGTGGATTTCCAGCATGTAATAAGGAAGTTAACTCACTCTCCTTGACCTAAAATGAAACCCTAGTCTATTTCCTAGAGTTATGCTTGGTAGGTAGCTAGTTGGTCAAATTTTCACCTTAAACTTAGGTGTAGGTCCTATAAAGTAGGGATGACCACCAAATAGACATGACCAACTCTCTTGACTTGACCTAACCTACATTAGGATGGGTTTCCCACGTGGCATCATGGCCTCACATGTGTGGGACCCACTTGTGTACACAATTTACACTATTCTACATGGTTTTTTATCAAGCTAGATTTGCCAATTTTTGGCAATTCTTCACACTCCTCCTCAAATTTAGGTTGATCTATTTACAACTCTCTTGATAGATGAATGAAAGCTTTTAGAAGTGTCTAAAAAATCCAGCTACAAACAAGGAACTTTTGAGACTCCAATAGAGAATGATGTCCATGAAGGATCTTTCACCACCTCTTAGAGGATCCCTTACAAGATGTTCCATAAATGTGTCTATATACATGTAGCACACTTCAAAACTAAACATCATGCCAAGCCATGGATTCCAAGGCATTTTGTGCACTTGAAGATACATCAATTAAAATATTAAGTGCATAAATAATGTTGCCAAAGACAACTTGCCTTGCTTGATCCATATGATTGAGCCTTGATGGCTCTATCTTGATACTCAAGGTTCTTCTTGGAGTCCTCGGGTCTTGAGCTTGCTCCTCCACTTGACTTGACTCCAAACCATCAATGAATTGAATAAGGTGTTGATCCAAAGGTGCTTCTTCAAGTTTACAAATCTTCCACTCTTGAAAGATCACATTTCCACCATTGACAAAATCTTTGGCTAAAAACAAGTAGATTCTACAATCTCTACTTGAAGAGCAAAACACTACCATTATTCCTATCATTGAAATAGGATAATCTTTGGTCCTTACATTGGAATGATCATTCACAAAGCATGTGGACACAAAGATTTCCAAAGCAAATGATGTTTCATCTTTTATGACTCTATTCAAACTATTACAAAAATAGTTATCCAATGAAATTGCTTTATCAACAACAAATGTAGATTTCAAAGCATCCCATTTCATTGTCTTGTCATACAAAGTAATAAACACCATGGATCTTAAAGGTAAGAAACAAGTCACCTCATGTCTACTAATACTTTCCAAAAAGTATTCAAAGATAGTAGACTCTCCAATGCTCACCACCCTTGCAAGATGCACACTTGAATGGACAATTTGCATGCAATTTGATGACTCGGCCATTGTCATTGAGGACTCCCTTGGAACTCTCATGCTTTGAGGCTGATCCTCAAGATCTTCCTCCTTTTGATGCTCCTCCTCAATGCAAGCAAGATCACACTTTGCCAAGATCTCCTCTTGAGTGATCTCCTCCTTTGCCAAGCTCATTCTTTCAAAAGCAACAATAGCTTCCAACTTAAACAATCTTCCATGTTTAAATCCCTTTGCAATGCAAACATCATTCTTCAAGATGAAGCAAACACCATGCTTAAAGTGGACATCCAAACCACTTTCTAAGAGTAGACCAACACTAAGCATATTCTTGGTGATTGATGGTACATAAAGGACATTTTCTAGATCCATGCATTTTGAGGATTCTAGACACAAAGATATGGTGCCAACACCATCTATCCTACACTCTTCATCACTTGCAGTAAAGACAAACTTTTTAGCATCATTGAATGAGTGTAAGGTTGAGAAAAAGTCCTTTTCACAAGACATGTGGGAGCTAGCCCCACTGTCGATCCACCAATTGTCTCTTGAATTGCTATTGCTTGTTGGTGAGGATGTAGATGCCATCAAGAATCCTCCTCCTCCTCCTTTGCAAGGTTTCCTTGTTTGTCCTCCTCCACTTGTGCTCTTAGCCTCTTGTAGCATTCAGATGCATAATGCCCCTTCCTTCCACAAAAGAAGCATTTTTGCTTTGACTTGTCCTTTGAGCTTGATGCATCATCCTCTTCTTTGGCCTCCTTTGGATGCTTCTTCTTTCCATTGGTCTTCTTTTTTCCCTTGAATGAGAAATTGGCTTTCTCATCACCATCCTGCAACGACAAGGAACTCATCCTAGATTTTGCATGGAGCATCCTACACTCTTCAGCCACTAATACACTGTGAAGTTTTTATATAGCTGGCAAAGTGTCTTGGATGGCAAAACTTTGGACCAAATTTGCAAAGTCATCTCCTAGACCATTAAGGACAATTTGTACAAGCTCTCCATCATGAATCTTCTCTCCAATGGAAGCCAACTCCCTATTTAGAGACCTGATTCTGAGTACATAATCATGTGCACTCTCCTCACTTCTCCTCATGCTTTGCAAAATTTGATTTCTAAGCATAAGAACTCTAGAAGTGTTGCTAGACTCATAGATTGATTTTAAAGACTCCCAAGCCTCTTTAGCATTAGTACAAGCTGATACTTCTCTCAACAAATCATTGCTCACATTCATCTTCACACAATGAAGTGCAAGCCTAGATCTCTTCTTGTATCTAGCTAACTCCTGTGCACCTAGAGGTTCATCTTCATCTTCAATCAAGAACTCATAAAGGTCTTGGAGCACCAAGAGTGACTCCATTCTAACCTTCCAAATAGCATAATTTGTAGAATTCAATCTCTCACTAGCTTCTAGAAGGTATGCTCCAGCAGATCCCATCTTACTAGTGACTTCTACAAACAAGAAATAGATTTGATTGACTTGAAACTCACAAAGGTCTCACACTTGCAGTGTTTCACTCAAATTTGATTTCTAATCCAACAAATGGACTTATAATCACAGTTCTATCACTCCCTCACAAAGCTGGAATGAAGATAAGATGAAGTGAAAACTACTTTCAAACAAATCTTGCCAAGAAATGGATTTGATTGTCTCTAGAAACTCACTAAGGTCTCTCTCTTGTAGTTTTTCACTCAAATTAGATTTCTAATCCAACAAATGGACTTATAATCTCAGTTCTAGCACTTCCTCACAAAGTTGGAATGAAGATAAGATGATGTGAAATCTACTTACAATCAAATCTTGCCAATTTTGGCTATTTTTGGACAAAAAAATGACTTAATATCTTTCTTCCTTCTTGGTGTACTTTCAAGATCTGTTTTTAACCTTAATAGGACTTGAACTCAGCCTAGATTAATTAGATTCCATGAAACAAATTCAAATCTAATCAATGGCAAATGATCTTGGTAGATTATCCTAGGATCTCCACCAAAAATTACACCAATAGCTCACAAATTGAATTTTTTTGGATCAAATGAATACCATGCATTAAATGCAGGTTCAGAGGTGCCCACACATGTGTATAGTACGGATTTGGACCCCTACCAAGTTTGGGATCAAATCTCCTCACCAAAATCAAGATTCTAGCTTGCCCTCTCAATACTAGTTTTTAGCACCAAAACTTGCTAAAAATGGATTTGCATTAGATCAATGGCTTATGATCTTGTACTTGGCTCTGATACCATGTGAAAGTACTGTACTTTAGGACCATAAATGGATCTACAAAAGATCCACAAGAGTGATTGGATGCTTGCTTAACAATCTATCAAAAAACTAGACACAAAAAAGTTGATCTAGATTGGCAATTTGACAAACAACAAGCATTAACAATCAAAAGCATTGATAAACATCAAAATCCGAGACCACACGTGTGTACTACAGGCTGTAGTACGGCCTTCAACCTGAGAAACAAGTAGAAATTGATTTGGTTTCATTTGGATCACAAAAACTCAATGTACATAGTGAACTAGCTTGAGATTGCCAATGAGCTCCAAAAATTTTCTATCTTCTCACTATGGAGAGAGGGAATACATAGCAAATTCGACTTCCTTCTTGAAGTTAGGTGGATTTCCAGCATGTAATAAGGAAGTTAACTCACTCTCCTTGACCTGAAATGAAACCCTAGTCTATTTCCTAGAGTTATGCTTGGTAGGTAGCTAGTTGGTCAAATTTTCACCTTAAACTTAGGTGTAGGTCCTATAAAGTAGGGATGACCACCAAATAGACATGAACAACTCTCTTGACTTGACCTAACCTACATTAGGATGGGTTTCCCAAGTGGCATCATGGCCTCACATGTGTGGGACCCACTTGTGTACACAATTTACACTATTCTACATGGTTTTTTATCAAGCTAGATTTGCCAATTTTTGGCAATTCTTCACATATGGAGGCTAAAGGCATAAAATAGAACTTGGATTCTGTACTGTCCTTTGAGGACGTTGCATCTTCTCTGATTTCTCAAATGATTTGGTTTTCTTTCACAATTCTTTCTTGTGTGTCTAAGTTTTCTGGCCTTCTAACGTCCCCGATGATTTAAAATACTGGAGTAAAGAGATTCAAAAGACTGGTCTGAATTCTTAGTCAATTAATAGACCAAGACTTAATCGTCACACTTAAGAATCATCACAATTCCTTTTAATCCACTGACAACAATTAAGTAACTATTTATGATCCGTCAACCATAAATATTTAGATTCGTATGATTCGTCAATCATAATTTTCTGGAATCTAAAATCGTACTTAATCATTCACAAGATACTAGAGTATATGTTCCACATAGCTCAGAAAAAGTAAGAATCATTCCAAAATCTTTCCATTAAGAAAATACAAGATTTAGGAATATTCTTAAAACAGGATTCTTTAATTGAAGTGCGAGATTCAAGGTCTATAAACCACTGGTAATTAAAGACTGAACACATACCAAAATGACAATCATCTTCAACTACAAAAACTTTAGATTACAATCCAGAATCAAATCTAAATATCCAAAGTTCTATTGAATATCAATTCAAATATTATTCTTGGATTCATTATGATTTGTTATCCAATTGAGCACTCTGGGATATAATCACTAATGAGCTGAGTCTATTCCTTAACTAAGGAATACTCTATCCCAAGAATATTGTATATCCGATGCATATAATTTTTATTGATGAACCTAATAATTCACTAATCATGCGTCTTACAAGCAATATAAATCAAAACCATCAATTTCTGGTGAATGCACATCACACTGATTGTTTTACCAATTAACTTCATACTGGAGTAATCAACATATATCTATGTTCACCGACTAGGTTAAGTGCACCTAACCCTAGTAACCAGGAATACACAGTAGATTCATACAAGATTAATCGTGCACATATGTGAATAATCTCACTATGACCCAGTACATAAACATAGAGAAATTCTGATTTCTTGGTGTTTGTTTGTCAAAATTTAACCTTGGATCTAGTATTGTTTCTCATAAATGGAGCTGAAATTTCCTTTCTCTAGGGACAACATGCATGTCACTTTGACATTTTTGGCTAATTTTGAGCCGATCTTGACATAGAAGGAAGAATGGTATGGTTCTCAAGCATATACCCAGTTTAGGAATTTGATTCCCTTGGTATAATGCTATTAAAACCAATTAACTCTAGAGTATTGGTACTCCCAGTAAATGGAGTTAAATTGTGTTTTTTCGGTTTTCTCCTTTTCAAATCGGTGGAACACCGATTAGTTGATTATTGTGGTTTTGATGATTTTGGTTGCTAAAATTGAACAAACTAAAGCTTTTGAGATACTTGTTAAATAATTAATGGTGGAAAATTCATAGTATTTGGAGGTAATTCTTTATTCAACAATATTATTTGGTGTGAATACAGTGTAGAAAGTACCCGAATCCAAATCTTATTTTTCCATTAATTATAGATAATTTTAACGAAATAATTCTTAAGCTAATATGTGAAAAGGACGACCAGTCCAATTTTATTGAAAAAATTGTAATAATAGGAAGTACATAACTGATTTCATTTTCCAGTAAAATCCTATGGTGAATTATATTCAAAAGATCAGACTAGTACTGTTTCACATACTAGTAGATGATTTTTTATGTATCAGTTATTCAGCCCATGTATAGGATAGAAATGAAATTGTTTCAGACCTTTTCCTATAGTAATTAATTTTTAAACATTTACTAATGTCGTTACGTCTTCTTGATACCTTAGCTGAAGGATTTTCAGGGAACTGAAAATTCTAAGGAGGGAAGAAGAGTGGACATCAGTGGTAGTAAATATGATCGAGAAATATATTTTGCAATTAGGATTTTAGATAAATCCCAGTAAATAATTGCTTAATACCGGTTATTAGTTTCTTGGATAGAATTCATGTAGTTGAATTCATAACTTATATCTTTGTAACCATTGTGGTATCTGCAGTTTTGGATGTTAATTGTGATATTAGAAGTAGATTTTGATACATGGATTACATTGGATCTGTTAATTGATAGAAGCTTGTCCCTAGAGTTAATGCTCTTGGATCCATGGGGATTCGAAACTTATCATTAGCCTGTAAGAATCAGAATGTAATATTGAACCAAGTTAATGCTTCTGTCTAAATCATAGAATCAGGTGTGGATTTGTGGTATCCATCTGATGGGCATGCCAGTCATCCAAATAAATTGGATTCTCCAGTGTTTGGGAACGAAAGATAATATCCTATAGTGATTATAGGATAGCTAGATGGTCAGTGGATCTCTAGAATATTAGATAAGGTTGTTAAGAATTTTCTGGAAGGAAAAGCTGATGGTATGAGACATCAATAATTTTGGAAAGGGAATTCGAGGACTGTAAAAATCTAAAGATCAATGGTGTGTTTTAGTACCTAGTCACGATATGGGAAAAATAAAACCGTTTGATCAAATGTAAGATATTCTAGAAAATTTTGAGGTTTAAGCAAGATCTTAGTGTGGTATCTCATTATTTATAGAATCAGAGTCCCTCAAATCTATTTTTCACTTTCTTAATTAATCTTTTACTTCTTAGTAATTTCTCAAATATAAGACATCAGATTGATTTATATGATTCTTTCCACATGAAGTTATTCTTCTAAAAGACCGCTATGTCATATAAACTACTACTTATGTGAATAGACTTGGAATTTAGATAAATTCTAAGGTCAAAGTATTTCAATGTCTTAATCCTTGGATATCTCTGTTGCATAAATGGATTTCAGAGGAATGATAGTTCTGTCACTCAGGTTGAAAATATTTGAAGGAAAAGTCATGTTTGTAATAGAGTGAAATCTTTAATAGAATGCACTTATTACTGACTTTTCTTGAATTTGGATTTGGATATTTTCATATATCATCTTTCTAGTTAACTTTAATTGAAATTTATATTTCTTTAAAATGAGGGGTGAAGTGATGGGATAAAATTCTAATTGGAAATCTGTAGTTGCATAATTTTTCAAAGAGAATCAGCTAGGGTATAGAAATGAGATTGGATCTGAAAGGAATTTCGGAAAGATTCAGAGTAAGATACCTACTTGGAACTTTTCAAATAAGAGGAATTCTCTAGGGATTGTGTGGACAATCTCGAACTAGAACAAGTTTGATATTTGAATCATTATCTATAAGTAGTACAGTAAAAGGTCAAAGGTTACTAATTCCATTTTGATTGGAATAGAAGTAAGTTTGAACAGAATTTAAGTCCGAGAGTTCTATATTGGGTCAATCTAATCTTAGTTTAAGTACTAGGACCAGAGAGGGGTTGATTTAGTGAGAGAAATTATGTAATTAGAGGTAAGTGGGATTGGAAAACTGTTGAGAGTGAATGTTATTCGTCTCAAGGATTTTTCGGATATGTTAGAAAATCTTGTAGCTGAGTTACAAGATCTCAGTGAGATATGTGAGTAACATATGTGGGTTATGGAGGAATCTGCTAGATAAAATGGCCCCCACCCATGCCTTCATGTGAAAGCCAAATGATTTGGGTGGCCTCATGAGGAAGAATACACTGCCGAAGAATTCCATCTGGTTCTCTTCGGTATAACTGGCCGACAATCAGCTGATAAGGTCTAGCTTTCAAGATCAATTTCCACTGTTCCGTCTTTGGTAGTGATTTGTCTGGTTGGCCCCACATTAGATATTCAACAATGTTGACAACCCATTCTGGTACTGTATCCACGTAAAATAATGAAGCATCTGCCAGCTCATCGTCGGGTTGTATTGCAATCTCCTTCCCCTTGATTCGTGATACATGATCTGCCATGTAATGTTGTTTTCCCTTGCGAACTACTATCCAAAAATCAAATTTCAACAACAGAAGTAGCCATCTGGTGATTCTCCCGGTGTTGCAAGTTTTATTAATGAGATAGAGCAAGGGTTGATGGTCCGTATAAAAAGCAAAATGTGTGGCCATCAAGTAATGTCAAAATTTCTTAATCGCATAAATCATTGCCAGTGCTTCCCGCTCTGTGGTTGAATAATTCATTTCGGTATCATTGAGCTGTCGGCTTACAAATCGGATTGGAAAATCCTTTTTGTGTTCACCTGGCTAGGCTAAGACTGCTCCAACTGCATACTTCAATGCGTCCGTATGCACACAAAACTCAATGGACCAATTGGGTGGGCGTAAGATTGGTGCTGAAACCAATGCATCCTTAAGCTTCTGGAAAGCCATTAGGGCTTCCTCATTCCAATGTGGATCCGTTGTGAGTTTGTAAATTGGTCGGGCTAACTCCGCAAAATCAAGAATGAAGATCCTATAATAGTTCGCATGACCCATGAAGATATAGACTTCGTGGATCGGTCCCGGTGGTGGTAGATCAATAATGATCCTGATCTTTGATAGATCTGTGGCAATCCCGTGTCTTCATCAAACGTTCTTTCTCTGTCTAAAGTACTTTTTGTTCCTAAGTTAACAAAAAATCTTATTAGTGTTGGGCAATTGTTTGATAGTGTACTAGATGTGAATTTCAATGTTGATACATGTACAATCAAGAAGCATGATGAGATCCTTGCATTTGGGTCTAGATATGGTGGAATCTACAAGCTTGATCCCAAAGAGTATGCTAACTCTTGTGATGGTGCTTTTGCTTCTCATATTTCTTTGGAGGAACTATGGCATAGAATATTGGGGCATCCTAACTATAGTTCTATGGTGTCTATGGTCAAGAAAGCCAAAGCTATTGGCTTGCCTAATCTTATCTCCAAGAATTTCAAGCCATGTGAGGCTTGTGCCATATCTAAGTCTCATAAGAAGCCTTTTTTAAAGTCATCTATCAAGACTACACATCCATTGGAGCTCATACGCTTGGATGTGCACTTCTCATCTTCAAAGAGCAAGGGTGGTGCTACTTGCTTTGTAACTTTCATTGATGATTTCACTAGATTTACTTGGTTATATCTTCTAGCTTCAAAGTCTATGGTGTTTGACTATTTTCTAAAGTTCAGAGCTCTAGTTGAAAATCAATTTTCATACAAAATCAAGATTCTTAGAAGTGATAGAGGTGGTGAGTACACTTCCAATAAATTTCATGATTATTGTGAGCTTGAAGGCATTAAAAGGGAGTTTTCTTATGCATATACACCATCTCAAAATGGGGTGGCTGAAAGAAAGAATAGAACCTTGTGTGAATGTGCCAAAACCATTAAAATTGAGGCATCCTTGCCAAAAGACTTTTGGGGTGAGGCCATCAATTGTTCAAACTATCTTTGCAATCGACTCCCTCATGTTGCACTTGAAGGAAGGTCACCATATGAAGCACTTTATTTGAAGAAACCTAAGGTTGATCACCTTAGAGTATTTGGATGCATTTGCTTTGTCCATATTCCCTTGGAAACGAGAAAGAAGGATGATCCTTGTGCAAGCAAAGGAGTAATGGTTGGATATTCATCCAACGAGAAAGCCTATCGAATCTACATGCTCTCTACTTCTAAAGTAATTGAAAGTAGAGATGTAGTTTTTCATGAAGAAGAAAAGTACAATCTTGGAGGGGCCGAGATCAAGCAACCTCAAAATCTATCACCTTTTTTTATTGAAGACAATCAACATATGGAGGAGTCGAGATTTGAAAATGGAAGTCCTCGGATTTTTACTCCTAGAAGATCCATGAGGGAGAGATCCAAGCCTAATAAGCTCACTTCTGATGACAAAGGAATACAAGTGGATCTTGATTCCACTTATGCTTATTTTGTTTCTCATGAGGAGCCCAAAGATGTCCAAGAAGCCCTCAATATCAAGGAGTGGTATGAGGCCATGAAGATTGAATATGATGCCTTGATCACCAACCACACATGGGAGCTAGTGGATGCACCGCCTAACATGCATATCATTGGATGCAAGTGGGTGTTCAAGCAAGTACAATCATGATGGCTCCATCAACAAGTACAAGGCAAGATTATGTGCTAAAGGCTTTGCACAAATATATGGCCTTGACTATGAAGAAACCTTTGCTCCTGTAGCAAATATGGTGACAATAAGAATCATAATCTCTCTTGCCTTATTTTTTAAGTGGAAATTGTATCAACTTGATGTCTTGAATGGCTATCTTGAGGAGGAGATATACATGGAACAGCCTCAAGGATTTATCAAGGATAAATCTAAGGTGTGTTTGCTATTTAGAAGTCTTTATGGCTTCAAGCAAGCACCTAGATCATGGTATTCAAGACTCAACAACTTTCTACTTTCATTAGGATTTGTGATTAGTGAATATGATCCTTCTATGTACTTAAAGTTTGATGGTAGTAATATTGTCATTATTCTAATCTATGTAGATGACATTATTCTTAGTGGAAGTTATTTGATGCTAGTTCAAGAAACCAAAGATGCATTAGGAAGAGAATTTAAAATGCAAGATCTAGGAGAGATCCATTACATTTTAGGCCTTGAGATTGATTTTCATGAAGAGTATGCTTTTATTTGTCAATCTAGATATGTCTTTTCTATGTTGAGAAAATTCAATGTGCAAAATTGTAAAGGCATAGATACTCCCATGGAGAAACATGTAAAAGATCCTATTAAAGGTGATGAAAGATCCTTTGAGGACATCACACTTTATAGGAGTCTTATAGGCTCCTTAATTTGGCTTACTTTCAGTAGACCCAATTTGAGCTATTGTGTGCACAAATTGAGTCAATTTATGCAAGATCCTAAGATCCAACATTGGAAGATGGTCAAGAGAGTTCTAAGATATGTATCTTCTACTCAAGATTATGGTTTATTGTACAAGAATGAAGATCTAACCATTGTTGGCTATTCGGATTCCGATTTTGCAAGTGATAAAATGGATCGAAAGTCCATTAATGCATATACAATCTTTCTTGGAGGCAATCTTGTGTCTTGGCTTTCAAAGAAGCAAGATACCAAGAGGTTAATCATGGAGCTAAAGTGCATTAAAGAGGATGATCTTCCCTTGATCAAAAGTGACAACATATCGGCTCAAGCTCTTGCAAACAATCCTATTTTTCATTCAAGAAGCAAGCATGTAGAAGTGGCACACCATTTTGTAAGGGAAAAGCTCATTGGAGGTGAAATCAACTTGGAACATGTCAACACATCTCCATGTATTGCTGATCTTCTCGAAAAGCCACTTTGCAAAAGTGCCTTCTCAAAGCATAGATATAATCTTGGTCTTATCTCAAGATCGATGCTTGATCCACATTAGATACATTTTTAGGAGGAGTGTCAAAATATTGGAAAAATCTATCTAATGTTGTAAGTAGGGGTCCTAAAAATGCCAAAGATGAATTGAGCTCTTTTGGCTTAGTAAAGACCCATCTTAGAATAAAATATTCAAGGTAGGTAGAAGTAGAAACTTGAGCTACCATAGGAATTGCCATTTGTACTTTGCATGCCACATTTAATGCATGAAAAGACTAGGTGGCACAATTAGACATATTGAGGTGGCTTGAATAAGTCTAGATAGCTTGAGAGGTGGATTCATAACTCCAATTCAACTCAAAGTAGGAGGAGAGTCCATGGATCTATATATATGTGATGTACTCTCATTGAGAAGATGACGAAATTTGTGTGTAATGCAAATTTGGAGACTAAGCTTTTTGTGCCCTCTCTCTCTACTCAAATTTTGTACTTTCATATTCTCTCTCTAGCCGAGTTGAGACATTTATTGTGCCTAGTTTCATGTTTTGTTGACAGATCTTGCTTGTAACACAATAATATTTCTTGTATGATCAGCTTTCCTATTGTCAATCAATGCTAGTCTGATCTTTATGGTATTATTGGGCTAAGGAGATCAGAAGTACATGTGTAGGGCGTCCCACACGTGTGAATTCAATAGGGTCCAGGTTTTGAAACTCGATACGGACACGATGGAGCCATTCGTGCCCAGTTGTGATATCGTTCTATCAAAACAATCATTCGTCCCAAGGAAAAAACTTTTGGGGCAATGGAACTGACCTAGTTTAAAATTTTCCGTCAAATAGTTCATGTTTTTTGAAATGCGTTGGTTTCTCATGCCGTCTTTTTCGGCCAGTTGGCAACATCTAGGGAAACCTCTGCGAATAGATAGCACGTTGAACGGGCATGAAGGCAGCCTGTAATCTTCGTTCAAAGTTCACCCTGGGAGGGCTTCTGGGACAAGTGGCCTGTCGGGTTCTGAAACTGGTCGAAATCATCCGGATTTATGCTTTTGCGGGCAATGGAAATGCCTAGTCTGGCAATTATCCGTGAAACGGTCCACTTTCGTCGAATGACATTAGTTTCTGGCGTTGTCTGTTCTGGACAGTCGGCAACATCGAGAGGAACAGACAGCACGTCGAACGTGCATACAGACAACCCCATAACACTGTTCGAAATTTGGCCCCAAAATGGACTTCGGTGGCAAGCTACCCGTAGGGCTACTGAACTGGTAGGAATCGTAGAGATTTCCAGATGGGGGGTGTCCCCAAGTTTGTAAACCCGATATAGACCTAATGGAGCCATTTGTACCCAATTTCAACATCGTCCAGTCAAAAAAATCATTCGTTCCAAGGAAAACGCATTTGGAGCAACTGAATTGACCTAGTTTGGCAAGTTTCCATGAAATGATCCATTCTTTCCGAATCGCGTCAGTTTCTCATGCCATTTCGGCCAGTCGGCAATGTCGATTGGAACCTGTGGGAACACACAGCACAACGTACGGGCATACAAGCAGCCAGTAACCTCAGTTCGAAGTTCGGCCCTGAAACGCGGGCTTCGGGGACAAAGGGCCCATCAGGTTACTGAATTGATAGAAATCGTCCGAATTTTTAGATGAGGGGTGGCCACCGGTTTGCAAACCCGATACAGACCTGATGGAGCCATTCATGCCCCATTCCGACATTGTCTGGTCAAAAGAATCATTCGTCCCAAGTAAAATGCTTTTGGAGTAATGGAACTAACCTAGTTTGGCAATTTTTCTTGAAACAGTACATTTTCTCCAAACGGCGTCTGTTTCTTGTCCTGTCTATTCCGACCAATCCACAACATTGAGTGGAACCTGTGAAAATGGACAATACTTCGAATGGGCATACATGCAGCTTGTAACCTCCGTTCGAAGTTCGGCCCCAAAACGAGTTTCGGAGACAAGTGACCCATCGGGTTTCGAAACTAGTCAGACTCTCCCAGATTTTTAGATGGGAGTGGCCCCAAGTTTGTAAACTCGATACAAATACAATGAAGCCATTCGTGCCCAGTTCCGATATCGTGCTGTCAAAACAATCATTCGATACGAACCTGAGGGAGACATCCATCCCCAATTCCGACATCGTCCGGTCAAAACAAAGGAAAACGCTTTTGGGTCAATGGAATTGACCTCATTTGGCAATTTTCTGTGAAACGGTCCATTTTCTCTGAACGACGTCAGTTTCTCGTGTCGTCTATTCTGGGTAGTTGAAAACATCAAGTGGAACCTATGGGAACACGCATCACGTCAAATGGGCATAAAGGCAGCCTGTAACCTTCATTCGAAGTTCGACCCCAAAATGGGCTTTGGGAACAAGTGGGCCATCAAGTTTCGAAACTGGTCGAAATTGTCCGAATTTCCAAACGGAGGGTGGCCTTAGCTTTGCAAACCGATGTGGACCCAATAGAACCATTTTTGTCTCATTCTGATATCATTTGGTCAAAACAATCATTCGTCCCAAAGAAAATGCTTTTGGAGCAATGGAATTGACCTAGTTTGGAAATTTTCCGTGAAACGGTCCATTTCCTCCGTGCGGTGTCGGTTTTAGTCCCATTTATTTTAGCTAGTCGGCAACGTCGAGGGGAACTTGTGGGAACATACATCATGTCACAGGCCTTCCGTAACCTCCGTTCAAACTTCGGCCCCAGAAAGGGCTTCATGGACAAGTGGCCCGTCAGGTTCCGAAACTAGTCGGAATCGCCTAGATTTCCAAACGGATGGTGGCCCCAGTTCGCAAACCCGATATGGACTCGATGATGCCATTCTTGCCCAATACCGACATTGTTCGGTCAAAATAATCATTCGTCCCATGGAAAACGCTTTTGGGGCAATGGAAATGACCTAGTTTGGCAATTTTCCGTAAAACGGTCCATTTTTTCCGAACAACATCGGTTTCTCATGTCGTCTGTTCCGGGCAGTCGGCAACGTTTGGGGAACCTGTCGGAACAGACAGGACATCGAACGGGCCCGTAAATTTTGTTCAAACTTCGGCCCCGGAAAAGGGCTTCAGGGACAAGTGCCTCATCGGGTTCCAAAACTGGTCGGAATCACCCGGATTTCCAGATGGGGGGTGGCCCCAGGTTTGCAAACCTGATTGGACATGATGGAGCCATTCATGCCCAATTCCGACATCGTTCGGTCAAAACAATCCTTTGTCCCAGGGAAAGCGCTTTTGGGGCAACAGAAGTTTGGCAATTTTCAGTAAAACGGTCCATTATCTCTTAACAACATCTGTTTCTCGTGCCGACGTGTTCTGGCCAGTTGAAAACGTCAAGAAAAATGTGTGGGAACAGAGAGCACGTCGAATGGGCATATCAGCAACCCGTAACCTCCGTTCAAAGTTTGAGCCCAGAACAGGGCTTCGAGGATAATTTTTGGCCCGTCAGATTGCAAAATTGGTCGGAATTGCAACGATTTCGACAAGGGGTGGCCCCAAGTTCGCAAACCCGATAGGGACCCGATAGAGCCATTTGTGCCCAATTCTGATATCGTTTGGTCAAAATAATCATTCGTCCCAAAAAAAATGCTTTTGGTGCAATGTAAATGACCTACTTTGGCAATTTTACATAAAACCATCCATTTTCTTCGAATGACGTCGATTTTTTTTTGCCATCTATTTTGCTAGTTGACAACATCGACGGGAACCTGTGGGAATAGACAACATGTCGAACGGGCAGGCAGGTAGGCCCTAACATCCATTTGAAGTTCGGCCCCAAAACGGGCTTCAGGGACAAGTGGCCCGTTGGGTTACTGAACTGGTAGGAATCGTTCAAATTTAACCCCAGGTTCGCAAACCTGACACGGACCTGAGGAGGAGCCATTCATCTCCAATACAATATCCTCCGATCAAAACAATCATTTTTCCCAAGGAAAATGCCTTTGGGTCACTTGAATTGACCTCGTTTGGAAATTTTTCGTGAAACGGTCCATTTCTCTGAACGACATCGGTTTCTCGTGCCGTCTGTTCCGGGCAGTTGGAAACGTCAAGTGGAACATGTGGGAATACACAACATGTCAAATGGGCATAAAGGCAGCCTGTAACTTCCCTTTCGAAGTTCGACCCCAAAACGGGCTTTGTGGACAAGTGGGCTGTCAAGTTTCAAAATTGGTCGGAATTGCCTACTTTGGCAATTTTCCGTGAAACAATCCATTTTCTCCGAACAACATTGGTTTCTCACGCTGTCTGTACCAGCCAATCGGCAATGTCTGTGGGGACTTGTCAGAATAGACAAGACGTCAAACAGGCCCATAAATTTTGTTTGAACTTCGGCCTCGGAAAAGGGCTTCGGGGACAAGTGGCTCGTCGGGTTTCGGTTTTGGTCGAAATTATCCGGATTTCCAGATGGGGGGTGAAGTTAAAATAGCAATGATCGACTTATACAATGCTTTCTTATTTCGACGGCACCACGTGTGCATAGTTCTAGAATTATCGGGCCATCTTTCTTTTACGAGCCCTTTGAGTGTTTTTAAGGAACTTTATCTTTGTACCTACTTATCAGTCGAATATATAGTTTGTGGTGAGCTGCTCTGTTGTCTTGTCTTGTTGGACTTGATGTTGTGTTGTGGTGATTGATCCAATAGGTTATTTAAACTGTTTTCTTAACTTGGTATCAATGCCCCTTGGTGGCTTGAATCACCGGACAAGAACAGAGAGCTGCGAATTCACGACGATTTGTTGGCTAGGAAGCACAAAACTGAGTCTATGGAGATTCGTGGATTAGCTCAAAACTGTAAGAAGATTCAGAGGCAGGAGATTGTCGGCTGAATCAGAGGGCAAGCAAAGATTGAAACTGGAAATCCTTCTGAAGGGTTGCTTGGCGTTTGTGATTGGTTTGAATCCAATCGAATACCGTTTGAAGAGCGGTTTGGAGCAAAGTATTGCTTGTTGTAGGGCGGCCTCAGAGGGATAGGTAGCTGCTCAGATATATTCTCAAGAAGATCAGATAAAGCCCAAAATTATCTTCTTCTTTGACAGTTGGGATTTCAAGAAGGGAAAAATCATTTCTCTCTCAATACAAATCAGTTTTTTGAGCTGTGAAGTGATAAAGGTGGGCACCCTAGCAGCGTGACCCTGCCTGTAAGAAGCCGTGGGCGGCCGTGAGCTCTGGAAAATGCTGGAACAATCTAAATTTGCATCAACAGCATAAACCCCAACAGGAACTGCTGGAAAAGAGGGTGAAGAGAGCCGTGGAGAGCTCGCGATAGTCGTGTGCGTCCAACCGTGGAGATGCATAGCGCTTGCAGGGTGCTAGTGCATGGAAGAACAATTTTAGAAGCTCAAAGTCGCTGAGGATTATCGGATCAGCCTGAACGGTAAGCAACGGTCACAATGAAATGCTTGGGGAATAGTTGTAGGCCTTTGGATGACCATTGGATGGTGTGATGAGGGCCTAAAGGGTCCTGAAGGGCAAAGGCACCCTTCTTTTCATTAAAAATTTTCAAACTGAAAAAATTGTTGGCTCCCAAGTTTTGTGAAAGGTGAAGTTTCTTCACATTGAAGAAACAGTTCAAAAAACCAAATTGCCCTTATTTTCACCTCCTTTAGCCTATTTTGGCCAAACGAAAGGCTATAGCCTCCAAACAAAGGGCACCCTGACTATACATGCAAGTACAATACACCAAAACAGAGTGATTGTCGTGGAGAAAGTATTCGAAGCGCGCAGAAGTGATTTCACCATAACATTGGGCAGGTAGTTGGGAGTTGGTGACGAGAAGTATTTCGGAAAGCGACGCCAGTTTGGCTTTCAATTTGGCGAAAGAGTGGCGGGTGGCCTATTAAGCCAAAAATTGTAGGTCATTATTTTTTATTTCTGACATCACGGTTGGCTTCGGCATGCACTTTATAGCCCACAGGTGGAGTTTCAAGCAGTTTGGAGATGGCAAACATCAATGAGGCAATTTTGGGCGATGCAAGCAAACTTGATGGGGCTTCTAGCTACAACATCTGGAAATTCAAAATGAAGAGCATTTTGATGGAGAAGAGTTATGGGATATTGTGGCAGGTATTGAAGTCCGACCAAATACCACTCTAGGTGACATGAGGGCCTTTGATAAAAAGGCATAGAGGGCATTGTCCTTAATCAATCTTTCAATGAACGACCATGTAATCACTCATATAAGTGATACCATAATGGCTAGGGGAGCTTGGGAAGATCATTTTGGCCCAAGGATGGCCAAAAAAGGTGCCCTCTAGCTATAGTTAGCCCCAAAACTATTTTCCTTGCAAAACTGAACTGGATTTTCATTTTGAAAATTTTTAATGAAGAAAGAGCATTTTCTGCACTTCGGGTCTCTTTCAGCATTTCAAACTGAAAATTTTTAATGAAGAAGAGCTATTTTCTTCCCTTCAGGGCACTTCGGGACCTTTCAAGCACATCTCTACCATTAATTTTCATCCAACGGTCCACAACCATTTTCCCTCGCGATCTCATACGTTGATCAACGTGGACCACAGTCTGACGACTGTGTGCAATTCTATGCGATGATCTCATTCCCTCCACACGCTAGGCACTTGGGAACGCTAAAAGACCACTCAATTTGACGCGCGCGAGCTCCGAGCTCCTCCTTCGCCTCTCTCTCCTCTTCACGAGCTTCCAAACTCCATACCTAGGGTTTCTTGGATGTCCATGTCTTGCTCCCTCCATGGCCAGTAGCGGCCATCTACAGCCTGGGTTGCACTGCCAGGGCGCCCACCTTCAGCTATTAACAGCTCAAAAAAGTATTTCCAATAGAGAGAAATCAAGACTTTTTGCCCTGCAAACCCTAGCAGGCTTATTCTTCAATAGCTGAGAAGAAAGTACAATTGCTCTCTAAGTGCTTCATGGTTGTCCTTGAGACTTCACCAGTAGCTTGGCCCCTATAGTAAGATGCTGGGTAGCAATTTACAGTGTCCACTTTTGTCAAGCAGAGAGAAAGATCTGCAGCTTTACGTTTTTCGTCAACTAGCCACTTTTTGCCAATTCCTAGAATTGCTTTTTCCTCCTCCCACTGTAAATGGATGTCAAAATCCTCTCATGACTAAGAAACCACTGCCCTACTTTTCCTTACGATTCGCTCCACTTAGCAATCACTGAACTACTGAGAGAGTTTTGACCGGCTTTCCTAAAAGCCGTTATGAAGTCGTTTTGAGCAATTTTCTGTGAATTCTCCCCGGAATCCACCTACGACGATCATTCTGGTCTTCCCCGAAGCTCCGATTGAAGGAACTTTGCTGTCTCCAACCATCCGGACTGCCTATACCTCGTATGGAGTCCTCTGCCCTGAGTCGCTTTGAGTGCTATTTCTCCTGGTGAAAGATGCTATCCCATAGCTCCACCGGATCGTGCATACCTGCATCACCTTGAAGCTCTGATACCAAGTTGAAATTCTGTTAGGATCTAGTGCAGTATGCAGATCACATCACACAATCACCATAGCCACTCCTCACAAGCTCTCATAGATGGCACAGCAAAAGTTATTAGATTACAAAGAAACATTGTACATATAGAGTATTCACAAACTGAATTGGCTTAAAGCATAAATAGAGAAAGACAAATCGGGTCTGGTACAATTTGTAAGGTACATCAGACTACCGATTAGATTTTGGTAGAATTGCGTGTCTTCGCTCCACTGAAGATTGTCAACGTATCGATCTGGAGGTCTTCTTTGTCTTGTTGACCTTCTAGGTTCGTTTCATCGCTGTTCGAACATTTCTTGTTCGTGGGGTTGATTTGCTTCTTCTTGCTGCTTTGGAGTCTGTGGCTCAACATTCTGATTTGATGTATGTCCTCAATCTCCCTCTTGAATTGGCAACAGTGTGAAGATCTCATGGCCATTTTCATCTTTTAGTCCAGGAAATGTGGACTCGAACTTCACATCTCTACTCAAAACAACTTTTTTCATGGTTGGATTGTAGAGTCTGTACACGTGTGATCCGTTCGAGTACCCGACCATGATTGTTTGTTCTAATTTATCATCGAGCTTGCTTATTTTTTCTTTTGGAATGTGCTTGTATGCTGCACATCCAAACACACGTGCGTATGATAGATCAGGCTTTCTACTTGTCCACATCTCGTACGATGTCTTATTTTCTAGCGCTGTCATCAATGCTTTTTAGAAGGATCTTCGTCATGACTAGAATAATTCTTCTGATTGAGTCTCTTTGAATTACCCATATGTCTTCTTTAGCCTTGTCTTTTCATATTTGACTTGTGACCTTGGCTGTCGCTCTTGCTCCTCTTGTTGTTGGCAGCGTAACTGCTCCAATGGATCCAAGCAGATCCACTCCTCCCCCCGCCACCCCCAAATCTGTTGGTGGGGATGTTGTGGCTGGTGACTCTTCATGCTCAACATTGGATCGGTGTGTGAAACACGTAGTTGAAACTCGTTGAACATGCAATTGGACTAAAGATTGAACAAATTTTAATTAAATTTGTTTCGATCTTGCTGTAGTTGACTCAAAAAATAATATGGCAATGAGATGCTGGAATCAATTCTAATTTGACATGGATTTCTCATATGTCTCAAAAATTCTAAACTGCTATACAATGTAATCTGAAGATGGATAGATGAATGAAAATGTGTTCGTGAGATGCTCTATAGAAGACTCTCGTGTAGTAGCTATTCCTCATGCAAAAATCAATCACACAAAATAGGTGAAAAGAAACAAGCAATGCTTCATTATAGATAAAAATAACATTCATGGAGAAAAAGGCAAGTCTTAGCTTACTTGGTTTTCATAAGATACTAAACAATGTTTCATTATAGATAAAAACAACATTCATGGAGAAATCATAAACGCAGTCCGACCAGGAAGAAGCAATACCTGAAGATGTCATGATCATGTGGCCATATCCTGGTGGCATATTCTTGGAGATGTAGGTGAGAGCAACCTCTAGGTAAGGAAACTGTTTTTTTTAGTTCTGTCCCACAAAAAACCATTATGGCTAGCGTTGGAATACTATGATTTTTCCTTGTAAAGAATGTGATCCAGCCTCCAATAATCTTCTCTTGCAAAAGAATGTGATCCAACATATATTGATCTTTACTTGGCACAAAGAAAAAGAGAGAGAGAGAGAGAGAGAGAGAGAGAGAGAGAGGGCCCGTTATGCATTAATGGAAAGGTGGCTAATAAAGAGACAGAATCCTAATAAAGAGAGAGACTCCGTTGTCATTAATGGAAAGGTGGTTGTGTTTTGAAAGGATGTGTTTTGAAGGGCATGGGTGTGTTTCGAAAAATTAGACCGGCCAATATGCATGGATGCATGGGGAGGAGGGCCATGTATCCTTTTCCCCATACATGCATCCTCCTCCCCAACTTTTTTACTTAGAAAAAGCTCATGCATGGGTGAGGGGAGGAGGATGCATGGGTGCACCCATAAACATGCGCAAAACTATACATAAGTTTAACGCTTTATACATTGCCCTTTGCCACTCTTTGTGATCTTTTGCCTCATCAAAGGTTGATGGCTCTCGACACTTCAAAATGTCACTCATTAGGGCATAGTTCACATGATAACAATCGGGAGACTTCCTTTCCCGCGTTGATCTTCTCACTTCTCGTTGTGTGCTAGATCCTGGTTGATTTAGCTTTGCGTCCTTCATGATCTTTTCATACCATTTTGGTATCTTAGATTCAGGTGATACACTTCGTGGAGAGTATGTATCCCAAGGAGTGTCGAAGTAATATCTCTTACTTCCAACCGGTTTCCCCTTTATTACTCCTATTGGCAAGTACCTCCCCCTAGGCTCTTGAACAGGTGGTGTCCTTTCATACTCGCCCTCTCGACTCTCATTTTCACGTGCATCATCTTGTGGAGCGTCTTCTTCATCTTCTTCTTCCAAAATTGTGAAAAGTCTTTTGATGCTTTCACCACTTGCATGGTCTTCATCTTCACACCTATGCGTCTCATCAAAGATCACATCTTTGCTAATGTGAATCTTGTTCATTACAAGATCAAAACACCTGTATGCCTTCGTCCTCTCATCATAACCGATGAAGATACACTTGATTGCTTTGGCATCAAGTTTCTTTTGCTCCTCCTTTGGCACATGTACATAGGCCTTACATCCCATGACACGAAACTTGTCGATTTTTGGCTTTATTCCAGTAAATGCTTCTTTGGGAGTCACATTTGGAACCACAATTGTAGGGCTCCTGTTTTGCAAGAACGTTGCTGCACTGTACGCTGGTGACCAAAGTGAATCAGTCAAGCCCATTTGCTTTATCATGGAGCGTGCACTCTCCATAATAGTCATGTTTTTCCTTTCAACTACACCATTACTATGCGGCATGTGTGACTGTGTGAATTGTCTTTTGATGTCTTGTTCCTTGCAAAAGTCCTCAAAATCATCAGATTTGTATTCGCCCCCTCTATTAGATCTTAGCACTTTGATGTGTGCATCAAGTTGGTTCTCTACCAAAGTCTTGAACTCCTTGAAACAAGCAAAAGCGTCAGATTTCTTCTTCAAGAAATAAATCCATGTCCTCCTAGAGTAATCATCTATGAAAGTCATAAAATCATATGCTTTTCCCAACAACATGGTCTTTATTGGGCCGCATAGGTTGCTGTGAATGAGTTCCAGCAGTTTCTTAGCTCTTGCAACTCCACCTTTCTTGAATGTCTCCCTGTGATGCTTTCCCATGACGCATCCTTCACATATTGCATGATCATCCTGCAATGCCGGTAACCCTATTACCATCTTCAGCTTCGCCATCAATCTCAAGCTCCCATAGTTCAAATGACCAAGTCTTCTGTGCCACAACTCAGGTTGAGATGCTGTTGAGATAGCCAGACCATATTCTCCTGGTTTTGCAGCATCCAATTTATAAAGGCCACAATTACTATCTCTATAACCTTTCGCCACCACTTTATGGTTGTGGTTCATATCCCTCATAAAGTTAGAAATCAGAGTTAATCTGATATACATTTTATGTAAGCTCTAAATGTGATGATGTAATTACTGTATAGTTTATTTGGTTTAATGTATATGATTGTGATCAGGAGATGGCCCGTTAGGATATATTGATCGGGCATTGATCCCGTAGACGGCTACTTGGGTTAGTCGGATAGCCACACATAGGAAGAATTAGCCTGTACAGAGTTATTTACAATACTTACTATATTTGGGGGCATGTCCCAAGTTTGTCGGTCAAATTTGGCCATATTGGGCCCGATCTTAGTTTGACAGGTGGTAGGCCAATTTTAGGACACCTGCCCTCTCTTCTCCCAAATCTCACAAATCTCCTTCGAAATCTATTGAACAGTCCACACAACTCTCTTCTCCACCTTGCCTTGATGGTGAAGAATTAGATTCATTTTTCAATGTGCAAATCAATACTTTTTTTTTCTGGATGATAGATTGAGTCATGTATATTTATCTCTTTCTGCCCCTCCTTCATTATCTTTTGTAGATTCTAATAAATATGATCAGTACGATCAATTACTTTCCCCTCATCTACAATCTTTCAGCAAGCATTACAATTTTCAATCTCCCCTTACAAAAATCGATCATACCCTGACTGCACTAGACACAACTGAATTAGAAAATCAAGATAAAATGTTAGGGGACGATGTTGGAGTGGAGATGATTCAGTATTTTCTAGAATATTGTCAGACACCAATTTTTGTAGAATTAGAACTATATTCATTTTCTAATTAATATTCACTACCTCCAATTTAAATAATCTTATATGGATGGATATGTGGCAAATGTGAGAATGAACGCACTTTTGATTATGGCGCCTTATGTATACAAATAACTAAGCTTCTTTTTTTTCACAATTTAGCTACTGCTATATTTCGATATCATGTTAGAAGTTTATTCTGACTCACATGCCAATTTGTTATTGCAGTGGACATTGGAGTGTATATGTTTTGGCATTATATGTAAACAGCGATGATATATGCAACCCAGTGTGCATAAAAATGAATTCAATCTCGCACACGCATAGGGCTACAAAAAAACTTATACGGATGTTGGTTGAAAACTTTCCTATGCCAGGTGCAACGACATACACGAAACTGGAGTTGATAGATGCAAAGGTGACTTTCGTATTATTATTATTTTTTATTCTGAGATATCGGTTCAGAGCGCACTTTTATGTTTTGTGACTATTGACGTTAAATCAACCTCGAGTGTACAAAGACGGGCAACAAAAGCATATTCGGGCAGTAAGGGTCCAATCACAACCATTTATTCAGCCCGGCGGGATTTTTGAAAATCACAAAAATTTGGCCGGGAAAGGCAAAAACAATTTTCGTTCTGTTACAATTCGTCACAGATGGACATCATTGATTGGGAAACATAAGTGTTGAAAGTGTGCAAAGTCAAAAAAAGCATCTTGACAAAGGGCCCATTTTGAGTTCTAATATCCCCTAATGTATAAAGCTAGTATATACCTCCATTTGGAGATGAATGCTTTATTGATTGAGTGAATGTTATCGTGCATTTGAGGATGATGGTGTACAATTGACTCTGTGTGTGTGTGTGTGTGTGTGTGTGTGAGAGAGAGAGAGAGAGAGAGAGAGAGAGAGAGAGAGAGAGAGAGAGAGAGAGAGAGAGAGAGAGAGAGAGAGAGAGAGAGAGAGAGAGAGAGAGAGAGAGAATGTAGGCTGTTGCAGAGAAAAACTGAATCCTGTGTTTTAATTGGGCCACGTGTGCCCTAAAAATTTGTCAATAGCCACGTGTAAGTTCACTCGATCATCTCTCTCAATAGTTCTAGAAAGAGAATTTTTGAGAGAGTCGGTCATTTGCACGGGAGGGATCGGATGCTGAGAGAGAGAGAGAGAGAGAGAGAGAGAGAGAGAGAGAGAGAGAGAGAGAGAGAGAGAGAGAGAGAGAGAGAGAGAGAGAGAGAGAGAGAGAGAGAGTCATCTTGTTTTCTAGAATGTGAGAGAGAAGAGAGAGCGTGATGGATAGGGTGCGCAACAACTCACAAGCGCAGGCATGCTTCAAGGCATTTTTGCTCAATACATCGAGAGCCAATTGCTCATAGATATGGACCACTGAGGTGTCGTGATCTTTCTTTGAATTAAAAAAGGCTTGCGATTCACGAAAATGCATGAGTTGGGGTGCTACGTTTGCCAGATGAAGAATCATTAGCTTGTGAAGAAGATGAGTGGTTGTGTTGATATGGGTACCATGGCATTCAGGTTGAAGGTAAAGAGCTGTTGTGAATGAGTTTTGGTCCGCTTTTGTGCAATCTGGCGTGGTTGTGAATTAGGCTTTTGAGAGTGCCGTGAGAGAGAGAGAGAGAGAGAGAGAGAGAGAGAGAGAGAGAGAGAGAGAGAGAGAGAGAGAGAGAGAGAGAGAGAGAGAGAGAGAGAGAGAGAGAGAGAGAGAGAGATTTTGATTGATTGATGTGTTCCATTCTATCATGCTTCATGCAATCTGAGATTTCGTTAGAACTGTGACCTACATTTGTATTTGAATAAAGAGAGAGAGAGAGAGAGAGAGAGAGAGAGAGAGAGAGAGAGAGAGAGAGAGAGAGAGAGAGAGAGAGAGAGAGAGAGAGAGAGAGAGAGAGAGAGAGAGAGAGAGAGAGAGAGAGAGAGATTTTGATTGATTGATGTGTTCCATTCTATCATGCTTCATGTAATCTAAGATTTCGTTAGAACTGTGACCTACATTTGTATTTGAATAAAGAGGGATTGAATAGGTTAGATATAGGGCTAGGGCTATTTTAGGGTTAGTGTTACAATTTTAGGGTTCTTGGGAGTGAAAATAGCGATTATATATATATATATATATATATATATATATATATATATATATATATATATATATATATATATATATAGAGAGAGAGAGAGAGAGAGAGAGAGAGAGAGAATGCTTTATAAAATATTTCAAAGAATGGCACTATAATTCAAAAAGACAACAACGTCAATGTGAATATGCCATGGGTAAAATGAGCAGTTGTAACCAAGACTATCAATAGTCCAAGAGAAATCATTGCCTTAACATTCCACGGGTTAGCATTATATGAGTTTTGAGAGATCCAATGCATATCCTTGTATATGCGCAACATTACTTTAGGTAGCCTATGCTAGCATTTTGCACGTAATGGATACCTTGTGACTATTATGCCCATTTTTTGAACGGATTAAAAAGCAGAATATATATGTACTTTTTCCAAACGGAGGTGTTGTAGTTTCTACCTTGCGCGTCCGTATAGGTGCCACATGGCATGTCTAGAGTGGTCAGCCAAAGTCAAAGTGCCACGTCCAGAGTAGTCAGTCAAAGTCAATCTGCTTATTATGCTTCATAATGTACATGTGAAAAAAGTCAAGGTACCCATTACACAATGGAATGTGTCGGACAGAGCACATAAGCCCAGTTCGACTTTCCAAAATTTTGTAGGCTCGGCCCCTCCGGGCCTCGCCAAAAAAAATTCTGGAAATCCTTACCTGGCAGAATGTCCTCTGCCCGACACCTTCCATAATACATCTAAGCTCAACTTGATGATGGTAGAAGTTACTCATTTCTAAGGTTCTAACCTTAAGATATCGAGTTAAGCCAACTTTATTGGGTGTTTTGTGATTTTATCATGATCTTACAATCTTCGGGCAAGTCCATGAAAATGAAAAAGGGACCAATAGTGGATTTAAAGCTAAAGGGAAAGATTAGGCTTGGAAGGTTTGGAATTGAAGGTGTTTGTTTTCATGTTGTTTTTTTTGCTGATTAGCCCCTTCTTGATTGCTTTTACCTTGGACTACAAGCCATCTCTCTCCCCTTGCTCAAATCTTCTTGTACAAGTGTGATTGAAGATTCTTGCAACGTTTATTGAAGCAAAAGCACCTTGGCAAGACCTTAATGTCATACATAAATGTCTCCTTACATAATCGAGTAAAGATACATATTACAAAGGCTAAACATTACTATGGATACAAGGGTGGGTAATGGCAGAAGGGAATAGGTGATGGCAGAGCACAAAACATCGAATTATGTTCTTAAAGAATTTGAGAAACATTGGTGCTAGATTTGCGGGAAAAAATCTGCTTTTCAAAGTACTATGTACTTGATCAGGGATGCTTTGATACATATATTGGAATTTCAGTTTTGTCAGCAATCGTATGGACGGGCTGTACAGTCTTGAACATTTTATAGATAGCAGAAAAAAAGTCCATGAATTTATCTTCTTTGTTGATCCAAATCTCCAGATCTGCTGTTCATCATCGCTGCTGGAAGTTGAGAACTTTTATGCAGACTGCAAACATGAAGGCAAAGAAGAGCGAGAAGCCAACCAGGACTGCCGCAACGACACCAAGGAAGTCATGGTGGTACCCAAAATAGTCCTCCAAAAACTGTTTGATAGGCTTCACGGATCCATCAGATAGTTGCAAAGGCGTTGTTAAATCCCCATACTGAGATGTGATTAGTCCATATACTGTCCAAGCTACGGGGCAAATCCAGTAATACCAGATCCACCATTTCGGGATTTTCTGTTTTCCCCAAAAATTGAAACATATGATGTCAGGGTTTCATCTCGAAATATGTCTATAAAATTACTGTCCATATGATGTCAGGATCGTTCTTGCAATAATATCAATAAAACTATTGTTCATCATTGTGCATATGATGCTCAGATTCTTATCTGGCAACATCATCTATAGTAGTATTTCTCATTCATTATTATTATTATAGAGGTTAGGATTGAGTGGCTGCTTACCGGCCATGGAATGAGAAATCCGGAGAAGAGATTGAAGAGAGCATAAAATGCAGATGCCATTATTGCAGCGATTTGATAGTTGGGGCTGATTGAAACTGCCATCATTCCGTAATACGTGTAATAAAGGAAAGAAATGAACATGATGAAGAGGTACCAGCCAAATTTGGCTACTGTCCATTCAAAATTCATCATCGAGTACGTTATCAAACCGTATGTGATGGTCTGAAAGAGAATGTACGGTATTTCTATCAACACCTGCAATGAAATGAAATGTCTTACCTGTAAGGTGTTTCTTACTCTCAACATGTAAGAATATAAACCTTACAAAAGATTAGAGATGAAACGGAAGCATTCAATGGCACATGAGAAAAGTGAAAAAAGAATAAAGCATGCACATGGCTGACCTAAATTGCTTGAAGTCTAGGCGGCAGCACACATGGATCTTACAGTAGTTCTTAACAAATAACAGGAAAAAGATTCAAGTCTTAAGATTAAATATGGACCACTATCGTGAGTGGCATGATGCTCATATAGTCTAGAAACCTTACCTGTGCTAAAGCGTAAGGCAAGGCAGAATACATCCCTGCAGCACGCTCTCTGTAGAAAACAGAACGTTCTGTGTCTACCACCGGCTGCACTGTAGCACAATTGATGACCCCTAGGAACAGTACAGCTCCATACATAGATCCCATGACATTCAATAGGTCTGCCTGCTTTGCACTGTTTGGTAAGAAGAATAAAGGGAGTCAGGAAAGTTAATGACACTATTTCAGAATCATGCACTTTTATCACAATGAAATAGCAGGGCTAAGTTTAGTTTAAGCTTACTTGGGTTTCAACTGACCAAATTGCCAAAATATACTGCCAAACAGCAGAGCAGAAATAATTGTGAACAGAAGGCGCGCACAATTGTATTCTGGACTGCGCCAGTATGTCAGATTTTGTTTCCAAAGGCAGGATATAAACTGTACAAAAGAAGGTTGGGAAAATTTTGTTGGAAAGAACAAATCCTTGGCCGTTGGAGCAGGATGGCTTAGCTGCTTAGCGAGGGCGGCATTACGCCTGCAAGGAAAATATATTTTATTAGCGAATCTCCAAGTACGTTACCTGAAACGTTCCAAAGTGCAAGCAAAACTAGTTTGGATTTAATTCATGGTATGCATGCCCACTTACTGGAAAAGTGATGTACTCTTATATATCTCTGCAAAATCTATCCCAAGACTTTGCTCTACGCCAGGAGAGGTGACTTCCAACATCCAAGTGGCAGGATTATAGCCATCCTTGATTTTAGGAACTCCTGCAATAGCCTGGAAATTGTGAAATATGTAAGAGTCCACACCACAAAGCAATGACATTCTTATTCTCATTGATAAAGTTTTCACGAACATTGAGGAATGCCAAGAGCTATTTAAAGGACGATATCAAACTTGATGAGTAGTCTGAATCTATTCATTAAAGGCAAAATCCAAGCAAATTTCCAACAGATTTATGTGTGTTGGCTAAATTAAATTAAACACATAGGCTGTTTTAACTCTGAAATGGACATTAATTTTCAACTATCTAACTCTACTATTTTCTGACGAAGAGGCTGACCTCAAAATAAGTAATAAGATTGTGTGAGTGTCGTCCTAGTGCACCTGCATATATTACTTGTCCTCCACGCTTCAGCAGCAGCAGCTGCAGTCATTTTCCAAGAGCTATGTTCAAAGACATGCTTTCAAAAATAAGTAGTTAAAAGCGTTTTTAACATTCCTGATCTTTTGATAGTTAGCTGGTCTGTTGTTTATCCTTTTCAGCTTATTATCCTTTGAAATAATTGAAGTCGGTCCTTATCAGTAGTGCTTTTCTTTTCTTGTGATTCCATAATCTTTCCTGCTGGTAACAAAGTTGGTTCAGTCTTTATTATTTGTGTGCTTTTCTTCAAAGAAGAATATCTGCTAGTGGTTCTAAGACAATGCTATCTACTGGACTAATCTTGTGGCAGGCCAATCCATTTAGAGTTTACCTCGTCGAAGGCTTCAAAAATATGGATACTAGGTTGATGAATTGTGCAAACAACTGTGCGACCGGTATTGACAGTGTTCCGAACGGTTCTCATGACAATGGCTGCTGCTCTTGCATCAAGACCAGAAGTAGGCTCGTCCATGAAGATTATTGAGGGATTTGCAACAAGCTCGACAGCAATGGTTAGACGCTTTCTCTGCTCTGTTGATAACCCAGTGACCCCAGGAACACCAACTAGTGCTTCTTTGAGGTTTTCAAGCTCCACCAACTCCATTACTTCTTGGATAAATAGCTGCATCAGTCGGATTACTTTTCTGTTAATGTTATGAAGAATTCAACATCACCGTAGTGAGAATCTTAATCGATTGATTGGAGTAACCCCCCTTAAGGGAAGTTAGAAACCAGAATTGAGGTTAAAAGTTGATGGATGCATACCATCCTAGTTTTCTGATCAATATTTCTGGACAGACGAAGCCAAGCCGAAAATATCAACGACTCATACACTGTGACTTGTGGAGAATGGATGTCTGTCTGCTCACAGTATCCAGAGATCCTTGCAAATGTTTCTTGTTTCTTCGGAAAACCAGAGATCCAAATGTCTCCCTCGAAATAGCCTGTCGTCTTCCGTCCCGCAAGAACATCCATGAGAGTCGTTTTCCCTGCACCACTTACTCCCATCAACGCAGTGAGAACATTTGGTCTGAAAGCCCCAGTTATATTGTGTAGAAGCTGCAACCTGGTCTCAGTCACTCCTTGATCTCTCATTTCCTAACAAAACCAGAATAGGTAGATGTTAGCAAGTGACTATGTTAAGGATATGACATGCTGGCGAAGTTCGAGGATGCATATAGCTGCTAATGAAATGTTACGCGACCTACCACGGGCATATCAACATAGTAGTTGATATTCTCAAATGATATGGCCAAAGGCTGGAAAGGCAAGATCATTCCATGCTTGTGCGGAATCTGAATATCCAGATCAGATTCTGGAAAATCTGCACCAAATGATTGGTTTCTGACGTTTTGCAATTGCAAATCCCCTGCATATGCCATCACAAAGAATGCTCTTCAAAACATGTTATCTTATGTCCCCCACCTTGACGGATTAAGATGTGAGCATGTCTCTAGAAGTATGCACACATAATAAAATCCCGGTCTGCTCGTGCACGTGGCTTATTGGCTCCAAAAACTTAGGAGCTATGCCTACAAGTGTTGTAACAGCTTGATGAACATTGTGCATGTTCTACATGATGTTGCGAGTGCAATTAGCTACAAATGCGACAGTTAAAAGAAAAACTATTTCCCAATAGCTAAAACCTTCGGTGACTTGTTGTGTGTAAAAAAGCTGCTTTTACCAGCTCTATTGCTATCTCTCGCTGATAATGAAGTTCTTCGCCAAGGTTGCAATCTCGTCCGTGGTCGCCCAGAATCTACCACCTGCTCATTTGATGTGGTTTTCTCGGGTGAAAATGCTTCGCTTTCCTCCGCAACAAAGTTCTGTGGTCTTTCAATAGCTACGTACAATGCAGCAATTTTAGAAATGAAGGTTAATTTTTCCCTCTACTCTCGGCAAAAAAGGTGTTTGCATTCAAGAAATTAGAGCAATACAAAAGGATTGAACTTAGCAACTTTAAAAAACTTACGATCTAGATATGTCAGAGCCCATGTAAACAGAAGATTGAACAGGATCACAAACCCAAGGAGTGCTCCAACGCCAATCCAATACCAATGTTCTTTGGTAAAAAGGTTATAATCTACGAGAACCCTAAGTCCTACCAGGTTGCTGCCATTTGACGTTTGCTGCCAGTAGTTCAAAACTGCTGTCAGATTTTCTCTCGTATTAGTCGAAATACTCACCAGAAATTGACTAGATTAGATTCTAAAGTGTGAGTAAAGACAGTGGCTGGCCATTGTAGTACATGCCTTATTCCAACGATCCGCAAGAAACTCATTTACACTTATGGCGTTCTCTGCATACATCAATGGTGAAGCCCAATATCCCCAGATCCACCAGCGTGGAATTTTCTCTGCAAACATTTCCAATTGATCAAGTAATTCCAGGTGGATTGCCTAAATTTCACAGTAGAGAACAATTGGCAGCACTCACAAGAATTACCAAGCTCTTTCATTAAAATCGTCACGTTTGATGACAGTTACAATTTTGGGTTCACGGGACCACGATCTGTTAGTTACATTGACTTATGTTTATTATGTGATGCCATTTGGGTTGTGCAATTCACCACCTGCATACCCAAAATTCATGAACAACACCGCAATCTTGAAAGTTCTTGATATTATATGTCAGTAAAACAATAGGCAAATCAATCTTGCTGAATCATCGTGTACGTACATGATCAACCACTACTGCATAGTTTGATCGTTTGTAACTATGCCATCTTTTGTGTTTTATCTATGGAACATAATCAATTTTGGTGTAAAGCGCGTGTTTGCTTCTTAATTGGATAATCTTGATAGTATAATGGCCTTTAACTAAGACT
This sequence comes from Diphasiastrum complanatum, assembly GCA_029204225.1. Lineage (NCBI taxonomy): Eukaryota > Viridiplantae > Streptophyta > Lycopodiopsida > Lycopodiales > Lycopodiaceae > Diphasiastrum > Diphasiastrum complanatum. The sequence continues at coordinate 16,680,544 of CM055103.1, forward strand.
ACAGATCAGACATGCCAGTACCTTTTCGAATAATGAAGCCTCCAAGTGTAAAGATAATGAGAAGAGAAAAGGCGCCTCCAGTGTTTGCTATGACCATGTTTCGACAAAGGGCAGCAATGAGGCAAAACAATGATGATGACATTTGATGGACAAGGAAAAGCACAAAGAAGTGCCGGAAGAACCTGTTAATCTCAAACGGAAGATGTTAAGATCTGAATAGCATAAAAACGGATACAGAACCACGAAGAAACATGACTCCCAAAAAACATTGTCTTAAGAAAATGTGCCTTGCCAGTAATGAATCACCTTTCTGCTTCTGGAGAAAATCCAACTCCATAGTAAGTTATTGCTGTCCATAATCCTGCTTCTAATAATGACATGGGGATTGAGGAAACAATTTTAGGTAAAGCGAATGCCCAAGCTGGATAGAAAAGCAGGTCCCGTTGTTTATAAAAAACTGGTAGTCGGTAGATGGTCATTGATACCTCAGCCAAACCATTGAACATTATTGTAATAAGGCTGAAAAAAAGAGCAAAGAGATAGTAAAATCCATCTTGCTCCGTCTTCTGATGCATTCTTGTTCGGAGAAAGACGGTCGTCCCAATGAAGGCAACGATAGTTATCTGATATGAGTCAAGTTACAGTGAGAAAGTAGCCTGAAATATAAGTACAGGCAAGCTTCAAGGGAATAAAAACTGAGTGAAAGCACGCTACTGAGAAAGTTTGTGTAGAATGCAACAAGCATCAATGTTAAAACATGAAGAAGAACATATTTTCTGACTAAACTCTAGCAAAAACTCACAAAACAATTTGTCACAAAATGCCATAGAGAAAAGCATGTTGGAAGAGAATTGGGATAGCAGATTGATGTACCTGTACACCCCTAAAGATAAAGATAAAAGAATTTCTCTTCATTAGGAGCCACTCCCTTGCAAAGCATACCCTGAAAAGATCCATTTTGCCGATAGTGTATCTGCTGAACTCTAATGCTGCCTTGTGGTTGTTCTCTTTTTCGTAAGGGTGTGAAAGATTTTCTGCAAGTTTTCTGCCACCTTCATTCTGTTTAAACATTTCAGAGAACTCTTGGACGGAAATGTATCGATATGGGATGCTTTTGTTAAACCAGTACTGCTCTTGATCTTTTCTAGAAGTTACCTGAATAATATCACACATACTTTATTAGTATTTCATTCTACATAATTTGGAGCTCATGGAAGCAAATGAAAGAATAAACATGAAGTAATGTGTTTATGATTATACCGCGAACTTTAGTAGGACATAATACATCAATGTTATGTCAGGATAGTAACTGATATAACCAATGACGAGCAATCTTCAACCTTACTAGAGTCTACTCACAAATTCTTGAACCATCAACTCTATCATGCATTGTTTGTACTAAAAGCAACAACAACGTGTTACATATTTCTCACTGCCCAAGAGTAGATGCAGGTCGCATGCTTAAACATATCTCCACATCATACACTTGTACAAAGGCCAGCATACTGAGTTTAACTCACTTTTCCAGAGGTGAAAGGCAGACCCAGTCATGATCAAAAGGTTGCATGAAAGAGCGAAGCCAGCCCTACTTCCTCGTAGAGATAAAATAGATAGGTAATGGGTAAAATCCTAGTTTTTGTTACCTCTTGTAAGAAATCTGCAGCGCCTTTTCGGTCAGGACACTTGAAACCACAGTTTTTGAAGAACTCAATCACATTCTGGCGAGGACCTTGATAGACTATCTGACCCTCTGCTAACAAAATTATGTCATCGAAGAGATCAAATGTTTCAGGTGCGGGCTGAAGAAGTGACATGCAAATAGTGCCCTCCAGCAGGTGAACAAATTGCTGGAGACACTTCACTATTTGATAAGTTGTGGAGCTATCCAGACCAGTGGAAATCTCATCCATGAACAAAGTCTTTGTTGGTCCTACAAGCATTTCCCCTGCAAAAAAGTCAAGGTGAAAAAAATGATAACTTTCGAAAGGAGTTTTCCACTACAATTATAACATTTTTCTACTCTGGAAGGTACAGATAGAGACTGAAATGCCTGTGCAATTTGACCTACTTAATAAAAGTTTGCTCAAGCTTATGTCGAGGAGATGCAATCAGATTGATACCAGTTGTGACCCGCTTTTTCTGTCCACCAGAAATTCCTCTGCGCATGTTGTCGCCAACCAGTGTTTCCGAGCAGTTGTCAAGTCCAAGTATCTACAAGAAGGTAGCTTTGATTTGTTAGAAGTTATTCTAAGAGGCAGTTCGGTGTGGTGAAAAGGAGGTTCTCTCAGTTGAAAAATTACAGGAGATTAATGCAAGTGCCAGTAAAGCTTGTTGATGCTGACATATGGAGAAGAAATCGCAGAAATATGAAGTTCCAGTGGGTAAGTTCAAAAGTGATTATTTCATAAGACCCAAGGTGAAAATGGGAGCAGAACGTGCTTGCCTTCATTGTGTAATCGGTAACAATCCTGCTATGAACACCTTTTGTAGAAGTTGCCTAATTTGAGGGGAAACAGCAGCTTGTAAGACAATTTGAGTTTGATAAAAAAGTAGCAACAAAATTTACCATCTCTAAAGCTAGTAAATATACTCGGCATTGCATTTAGCGGTGTGCCTGCCACTTACTTTCATAAAGAAATCAACATCTGCTTCAGGAAAGATTCCAACTTGCTTTTCCCGCCGTGCAAGCTCCGTTAGCATCTCTAATTCAACAAAATCCTATACATTAGCAGGAGCAAGGAAATGGGCAGCTTCTCGTTAGATTTTTCTGATGGATCTAAGATATTGCATTGTTCATCTTTCTTGACTATAGAGAGAAGATAAAGAAAAAAATCCGGAACTGGTAATTAAAGAATGCAATTTTAAGCGTTTTTGTCATCAAGACCAGATAGATATAGCATGAGAAGAGCCTTTTGCTTTGAAGAGGTATGTAAACAGAGGCAGTGCCATTCCTCCAAAAGCACATATTACATGTCATGTACTGACAAAATTTGCAGATTACATTGCTGGAATGCAGTCAAATAGAAAATAGAAAGTGGAAGAAAAGTACGAGAAAAAGGATTCAAAATGTGCATGCTTGTAAGCTAGAGGCAAAGGTGCTCACCATATCTGGCGCCTACACCTTGGCATTGAGCAGAAAACTCTAGTGTCTCCCTTACTGTCAAATCGCCAATGTGCAAATCATGCTGACTGATGTATGCAGAAGTCTTTTGAGGCACAAATTCACTCAAAAAATGTCCATTATAAGATATTGTACCCGTCACCTGAAGAATTGAAGAAATTTTTAAGAAATGTGTTCCAGAAAATGTTGATCTTGTGTACACTACTTTTATACCAATATTATGAGTGTTGAGAGTATCTCACTTGCAGGTCACGGTGGAGTTTCCCAGCAAGGGCAAGTAACAGGGTAGTTTTTCCTGAGCCTGGTGGCCCAAGCAGAAGTGTCATCCTGCAACAATTCAACCAAACAAACTGCATCAAGGTGACCTCGAAAGCCACATCCCAGTTCAGGAATTGGAACTCAAAACTATATCTTATCTGGCCGACAATGCTTCCTAATTGCAGTAAAATCTGTAAAATAAAAGAAACTTATTGAAAAGGTTATTCTGAGCATGCTGATTGGTTGAGGTTTGATGTGTCCATTCCAAACAAGGGTAATCAATCTAGATACAGTCAGTTGCATGTGTCTACAAATCTAGTAAAATCTCAATCCTATTATACTTGGAGAGCAGTTTAAGGCAGGTGCAGCTCACCGGTTTCTCTAGCAGCAAGTCATTGGTATAATATGACATAAGAAAAGATGAGCAGGCTAAACCGTAAGAGGTTTATTGAGTTTATGCTTTGTTATTATAAAAGGTAGGATAATGAGTGGTCGCTCGCCTTCACGTTGCTTAACATAGAGCCTTTATTGAGCTGAAGTGCAGATAAGAGATTTACCTGCCTGGTTTTATGATGCCACTAACAGTTTTGAGAATAGAGATTCGTGTTTTCTTGTGTGGTATCAAACCCAATATATCAAGAAACCCCTGCACAAAACAAGCTTCAAATCAACGTCTTTCTCATGCATATTTGAATAACATCCTTTCTCAGCAGAGCAACCTCATATATTGTTTCGATCATCCTCCCTTTGCTGACAGTTGACAAAACTGACTTATGTTAACACAATGTGGTGGAATGCAGATTATTGTCCACTGGGGATACAACTCAAATCAGTGTGTACCTCGACTGTGTTCCTACTTGCATTCCAAACAGTTGGAAGAGACCTTTTTCCGACATGAGATTTTGCTTCAACTGTCAGATTCTCAAAACGAACCTCGATCGTTGGAAGTTGAATCCCAACTCTGCAAACAGGAAATTAGATGGGATTAAAGGGCTATGATGACACATATAATCTGGGAGCTGTAAGAAAGTTGGGGTAAAAAATGTATTGGGGTAAAAAATGTAGGTGTAGCTTAAGTGGCTGCTGAAACTTGAGCTGGGGCGATTTCAACACTGAGTCTGGTCAGCCAAGCCTATACACCAGCCAGCAAAAAAGGCGCACAAAGAGTCTTAATTTATCCCATAAGCATAAGGAGGGATGTGAATGGACCAGGCAAAAGGGGCAGCAAGAAGCCTAGTTAGATCCATAATCACATGGAGGTATCTGAATCGACTGCATAGAAGAAGCCTAAGTTTTGTCAATGTAATCTATTATCAGCTTTTGGGGGTTTCTCACACGGTTTGTTGTTGGTCCAAGAGAAAAAAAGTGGTCTGTGTAACCCAAAGCCTTACTTGGAAAAATGTTTCTTAAAGAAACCAAAGCCTACTGTTTTGACAGCTCAAGTAAAAGGTAGAATCACTTTAAGATTTGTATTCCTATAATGAGGTTCAGATACGTTTTTTCAAAGATAAATCCAAAGCGAGTGGCCCAACAAAGAAGTGTTACCCAATGCATTGCTCGTATATACGTTGCTAATATAAACCAGAGCTGTTGTTTTGACAACTCAGGTAGCAAGGAATTTTCTTTATAAGATTGAGATTCCTATAGTGAGTTTGTATATGTCTTTCCGAAGATAATTTCAAACCGTGTGGTTTACAACGACTGGGATGAAGAATTTTGGTTTTGGCAAAACGAGGTACTGGTAACAGCTTCGAAATGGATACACTTGGCTGGATGCTCACAAGCTCTCGTCCAGCCATGAAGCCGTTCCTAGAGCTCTACTATAGTAGTTCTGCATCAGAAGATCTAGATCGAGGATCCAGGCTCTCCATCCGCAAGTCGAACCCATACTCAAATCATTAAGGCTTATACGGCGTTAAGCTTCATTAATTGAATCAATGAAACTGCTATAGAACTAGGTAAATTCTCTGATGCTACCACTGCATTCAGCAGCGAGCTTCGAATCACTTCTCAAAATCAGTACGTAAACATACAAGCATCCAGACGGCACATTCACTTGCCTGTTTATCCTGTTACGCAGCTGCTGTAAGAATTTCTCGTTATCCTCATCTGTCATCTGGATCAGTTTATTTATGAAATTCTGACTTTCCGCGAATCCAACATCCTGAACATTAATGATCTGATGTGCCACCTGACAACCGTCTATTTTTTCCCTCAGGATTGCCGTATTTAAGCGATCATAGGTGGGCAGTCGCTCAATTGCAGCCCATTTGAGAGCTAGTTCATCGTCTTCTGCATGTTGTGACCTGCTTCCAAAAACGCTGTCGGATCTCACCAGCTTCCAATTGCGGAGACTTCCACTTCTGAGACTTCCCACGCTCCCAAAACTCCCCTCTCTCCTATGGCTCCTCATTTCCCTGATCTGCGATGCCATCCCTCGCCAATTCTCGGACAGCGGCGCTTCAAGCTTATGCTCCCGCCTGCAAGTAGGCACTACGGCTCCATGATCGTCCTAAGTAGCTTGGAACGATCCACCTTATGCTGCGCCCAGTGCTAACTTTCTGAAAACTTCACACCCATATCAGCTCCATCCACACAATTAATTAATCTATAAGCATATTATATGTAGATCCTTTATCTCATAGCTGCTCAATTCTTAGAGTGAAAGGACTGCATTGCTGAAAAAGATAATAGGCAACATAATAGAGATAAACCAACTAGTATACAGAACAGAAAACAAAAAAGTAGTCTGAAAGTTCCAAAACTGTGCTATAACAGTACAATTACATGCGGTTCATGCTCATCTTTTGGATTTGCAATTGTTGACGCCATGAGTTCAGTGCTTATGAAGCTACTGTAATTTGCGGGTAATTCAACGAGGTGTAGAATAGTCAGTACTAAGTGGTGGTGGTCGGTGCCTTGGCTGCTGATCATCCCAGTAGCACTGAGCCAAAACCATCACGCAACCTCGCTAAAGGACACAAGCTTAGAAGATGGTGAACGGTGATAGAGATGGTTGCCGCTATGGTGAGTATCTTCATTCACATGAGATAAGCTAAGATCTTTATGTGAGTAAAGATGGTCGTTAGAAAAGAAAGGAACGAGGGGAGAGAGAGGCACAGAGGAGGGCTGTCCGTGTCATAGGAAAGCTAATTGTGCATCTGTTGTGAAATCGCGTTGTCACATAAAAGTTCCGTTGTCACATAAAAGGAGAACTCGGGGTGGTAGGGCGGGGGGCGGTGACGAAGAAAATTGGGTGAACTCCTATGTTCAATTTGGACAAGTAAAAAAGCATTAGAGGACACCTTCACATTCAATAGTCTCCCCGGGGTAGTTGGATCATCAATGTGTGGGGACAAGTGCAAAAGTTATTGTACATGCTTTATTCATGAAAATGTTTGAAATTTGACTACCATATTTTTGTCATAGTGACAATAGAATCTACAAGATGTAAGATTTGTGTGTATGTGTGTGTGTGTGTGTGTGTGTGTGTGTGTGTGTGTGTGTGTGCGCGTGAGAGAGAGAGAGAGAGAGAGAGAGAGAGAGAGAGTGAGATCGAGATCGAGATCGATTCTCATTTAGGGGACGTCACTACAAAAACACACACACGATCTATATAACTAATACTACATCAACACAAGATAACCATAATGAGAGTTTTCAAATATGTACCTAAGATATTGTTCAAAAGACCAGAATGCGAGGTATCTTATCATAACCAATGAAAGGTCTTGCTCAATAAACCAAAGACAATTTGAGAATCTATTAAGGCTCATCAGACATGTGAACATCATCAACATTCAATAAGCATTCAATAAGGTAACTCCAATAAGAATTCTAAATTATAAGCTTCTATCTAAAAGCCTAGTTGGAATGCAAGTACATGCAACTGTTTGTCACATGAAACAATATTATTAGTCTACATATCACATAAAATAGTCTTATTTTGCTCTTTTTTCCAAGAAGATTGATTATGGTTTTTCATTGATTTGTTCTCTCCTACATTAAAGACTAAAACCATCTATATGGTATCTACCACTCGAGCAACATAAATGAGAAGTGAAGTTATTGTATGTAAAGCCCCGAGAGTAGTCACACAAATGATATATAGATCTTGGAGCTTCGCATATTGTACAAATACTTCTTGTACTGTAGATGAGCCATTTTCACCACCTCTTTGACAATTATTTTGTCTTTGTGTTGTCACATTCTACTTTGGAATCTCTCTCTCTCTCTCTCTCTCTCTCTCTCTCTCTCTCTCTCTCTCTCTCTCTCTCTCTCTCTCTCTCTCTCTCTCTCTCTCTCTCTCTCTCTGTGGGCTTTTGCATTCCAAGAATAAGCTTGTGATTGCTTTTATTAAACCTAAAGGAAGACATTTGTTGTTACTCATTTTGTTGCCAATTTTGTGAGGAAAATCAGTCAAGAAACTTTGCTAGTTGACAAAGGATTCTTGCTTGTTTGGTGGTAACTAATCGTGCACAACTACAAATATAGGCCCATTGGCACGCACATAAGACGGGGACCAGATTTGACCCAACGGCCCTCGCGTGGCAATGTCCGTGGCAATCGCGTGGCAAACTGCGGAGCACTGCCACGCCATCAAAGTTTTCTGTCACCAGCGCTTCCTCCAAACAGTTTTTTTTTTTTTTTTTGGGGGGGTGGGGGGGCAATTCAAAGCAATTCAAATTTTAAATTCGCATGGCACTGCCACGCGTGGTAGTGCCGTGCTTATAATTATGGAATTTTGCCACGCATGACAATTTTTTTTCAGAAAGCTAAATTTTGCCACGCGTGGCAAAATGCTAATTTTTTTTTTTTTGAAGTTTGGCAAATTTTTCCAGTAAGCTCAAACTTGCCACGCCGTGGCAAGTTTTCTGGAAGTTTTTTAGGGCGTGGCACTGCCACGCAGAAATATTTTAACAAAAAAAAAACCCGCGAAATGGAAAAGGTGGGGGCCTCGACTGTATTTGCAAATCGATTTCGTGAAGAAAAGCTTTTGAAAAAAAGGCTTTGGGGAGGGAGAGAGAGAGAGAGAGAGAGAGAGAGAGAGAGAGAGAGAGAGAGAGAGAGAGAGAGAGAGAGAGAGAGAGAGAGAGGTGAGAGAGTTTTGTTTGTTAGTTTTTCATTGTTTATTGGTTGGTTAGTGAATGATTGTTCATTGTTGGCTTTTGTAGAAAAAAGCTATGCAATTTTGAAGGAAAGGAGACAATCCAAGCAAATGCATAAGGTATGTTAGGCATTCTAAATTTTGAAGAAAAGCTTTTGAGAGAGAGAGAGAGATAGGTGAGATAGTTTTGCTTGTTAGTTTTTCATTGTTTATTAGTTGGTTAATGAATGATTGTTCATTGTTGGCTTTTGTAAAAGAAAATGATGCAATTTTGAAGGAAAGGAGACAATCCAAGCATATTCATGAGGTATAATATGCATTCTAAATTTTGGTAGATTACATTTGAGTCATAAAGTGCATTTTCATAGTATCTTCAACATGGTGAAATTGATGTAACAATGATTAATGATTTTTAATGTAACAATGATTCTTTGATTTGTATTCTAACAATTATCATTTTGTTGATTGATTTGTAATCTAACAATAATTCTTTGATTTGTGATCTAACAATGATTTGGTTTTCATTGTTTGCTTTTATAGAGAAAAAAAGACATGCATCTTAGAAGGAATTAAAGATCATCCAAACAATAGATGAGGTATGTTTTTTCATCTTAAATTGATGTTTTTGTTTGTTTTTTATTTTTGTATATATTTACAACATATTTATACAAGATGAAATAGAAAAACATAAACAATAAACAATCATTCCATACATAATGAGATAGAGATGATCAAATACAAAAGTTTATATTCATAATTCAAAAAAGTGTACATATTCGCATCTAATTCATGAAAAGAGCATTGATAGTAATACCCTTTTTTTTTTACTTTTGCAAATACTAAAAATACATCAAACCTAAGAAGTAATAGTAGGCTTCTTAGTCTTCGCTATCTTCTCCCTCATTGTTGTCCGAAGCCGAATCTTGTCCTTTGTCTTCAGCTTTGTCCCCTTCATCTTCATTCCCTTCTTCTCCTTGGTTTCCTCCCGTACTTTCTTCCACAAAGAAGCGGATGCCCTCTACATACACATTCACAAAACAAATTAATGATTATTAGCCAAACACATGTCACAAAAATGAAATGAAATACAAATTGTGTATCAAAAATATGAGAAATACAAATTATGTAACAAAAATTTTCCTTTGGATGTACGCTTTGTGCCGCAAGATGATCAACCAAGGCACTATAGCCTTGGCGATATCCAATATTGTTCTCGGCATTTGTATACTTACGCCCATAATCTTCAACCTACATCAACACAAATTGATGATTAGAAAAAAGCAAAAAATTATTGGTAAACAATAAACTTATGAAATGCAATTAGCTAAAAGAGAATTGCTTACAAATTGGGCATGCCTATTGGCCTTGCCTCCCGATCCAAGGTGAGATTGGCCTAAAAGATTAAGCCTTGATTTTGTTACATCTCTTTGTTGTTTAAAGTGCTCGGGATAAGGATGCTTGGATTCATAAACAACTTTTCCCCAATCTGTTTTAGATGCCCATCCCGGCCTCTTCTTGCCTTTACTACATAATCGTCTTAATGATTGGCGCTTATGACGAATATGCGTACACATACTCGTCTTCGTCCATTTGTCATTACATCGATTTGGTTGTGGAAACTCACGGTACAATATATCAAGTATCTTGTCTTTATCCCCTTGGTCTTGTTGCTCCCAAGGGTGAAACAAATCGTGACCAAAGTATTTAAGAGTAAGGTCTTGCAATCTATTGATGACGACCTTACACCTGATGTCCATGATGATGGAACCGTCCTCATCAAGGTCACAGAAAATATTCGTGGATTCTTTTGGCATCTCCGTCGAAACGAATCCACGATCTTGTTGATCAGATTCTCCTTCGGAAAGACAAAGGGCTTTCATCCTTTGCCTTTGCTCGAGAGATAGCATAGTATAAAAATCTTGCACTCAATCGGAATCTGATCCCGAGGCTTGTCCTCTTCCACCGGAAGAGGATCTTGGCCTCCTCCTTGATGCTCCGCTACCGCTAGTAGACATGACTATTGAGAGAAAAAATATGAAGCTGTGAAAAGAACTTGGAAAGATATCAAATGTGAAAAATGAAAACGTGTGTGTGTGTGTGTGTGTGTGTGTGTGTGTGTGTGTGTGTGTGTGTGTGTGTGTGTGTGAGTGAGAAAGAAAAACAAACTTTTAAATGTGTGAAAAATGAAAAGGAGATATGAAAGAGTGTGTGAGAGAGAAAGAGAGATTGGAAATTGGAGAGTGAAAGATGTGTGTGTGTGTGTGTGTGTGTGTGTGTGTGTGTGTGTGTGTGTGTGTGTGTGTGTGTGTGAGAGAGAGAGAGAGAGAGAGAGAGAGAGAGAGAGAGAGAGAGAAGAGTGGAGAGATTGAGAAAAGAGTGGAGAAGAGTGAAAAGAAATGAAAGATTGAGAGTGAGAGATTGAGAGAGAGAGAGAAATGAGAGATTGAAAGCTTGAGAGTGAGAGTGTGAGAGCTTGAGTGTGATAGTGAGCCTCAAGAAATCCACAAGAAAGTGTGGAGAAATATTGAATGAGGGCATTTTTATATACTTTTTAGATTTCAAGTGTCACGTGGCTCTGCCACGCATATTTTTGCCACGCGTGGCAATGCCACTCAATTTTTTTTTGCCTAGAAATACGTAATTACGGCTTGGAAGGTGTGAAATAGCGAGTAGTTTGTCAAAAAGCCAAATTATGGAACTAAAAAAGTGATTTGACTCTTATTTTATAAATTTTTTGAGGACATAAGCATGTGAGTGATATGACATATTTTTAAGCATGAATTTTTAAGAACAAAAGCATGTGATTGATATGAAATATTTTGGGTACAAGAGGACCATATTTTCTTTGAAGATTTTGATGATTTAAAAAAAAAAAACAAATGAGTATTAATTATATTTTGATTTGATATAAGACAAGTAAATGATTTGATATGGTTGGTACAAAATGACCATGTGTTTAAGAGAATCTTGTGATTTATAAAAAATGACAAATGTAAATATGTGGTTTGATGTCGTATATAAGTTGTGGACATTATTTCGTTTATAATGTATTAATTAATTTGTTATATATGTGTCTCTTAGAAACTTGTTCCAACTCTTTTGGATCAGAACGTACTGGGTCAGGACGTTTTTAAAAAAATAAAAAAACATGTGTTAAGCTGGGCACAATCTTCCTTCTTCTTCTTTGTAATACACTGAGGGACGCTAGATATACTACTACTTCCAAGAATTATGGTACCAATGAGCTAATAGATTTCGAGGAACATGGTTGTGTGTTGTGCGGTTAAAGCCAATTGAAGGAAGATTAAGGATAGAAGAGATCTGAAATCTCTATGGGTGGGATCCGAGGAGGGATCGGAGGTGGATTTTTTTTTGTGAAGGGATTGTTGATGGATGGAGATGGGAGCAATTGACAAGAGTGCATGGGAATGTGGTGGAGTGTTTTCAGACTTTGTGTTGAGTGGATGGAAAGGAAATAGCTAGCAGCAGCTCGGCGGACGTTGTTAGATGATTGCTAGCATTGAGGAATGGATCAAACATCTTTGTTTGTGAAATCCTTGGTTGTGGTCTTGTGCAGAGGTGCTACCGACAATGCTAAGAGGATCGCCAGGACCAATTGATTGTATCACAGTCGCGGATTTGATTTCAGAGGATCATTGAGAGCGTAAAATGGGTTTTTCTTGAGATGGTGATGGGGGACAAGAAACAATTGAGCATTTGCAATGTCCATCTATTGAAGTGCTCATGCTCCTATATTACATCTCTGCTGCAGCAATCTCTTCTTAAAATAAAACTATTGCTCTCTTGTCCTTCCAAGCAGCAGACTAATCATCTTGCCCAAGGACTAGATTCAATCTATCAGGTGCCAAAATTGATTGTTCTAAATCATAGATTGACCAAGTTCCGTCACTCAATCTTCTATGTCAAGTGATAAGGACCATGATCTTGTATTGGACATTAGATTTGAACTATCTCAAGTGATGGGAATCGACTTTGATCTATTTCATGAGCACACAATTTCTCAAATTTGGTCACTTTATGAGAAACCTTTAGTGATATTCACCCAAAGTGAGCTATTTCAAAATATACACTCAAATTTTAGTTATCTCATGTGATATGAGTCAATTTCGTTGACAATGGGCCAAGCTTGAGCTATCTTAGTATACTAGACTTGGGATTGGTTGAGTCTGACCACTTGATGAGCCGTGTCGGGTGATAAGCAACAAAACCACGCACGGACATAAAACTTAAGTCATCACGTGTAATAGGGGTTTGAAAAGGGGTTGAACTTGATTTGTCTTAATATATTACTTGTTGAGTCTAGTCACTTGATAGAGCCATGTCAGTAAGAACAAAATCATATATTAGGTAGCAAATTTTGACTTTCTCTAGTGATAGAGACACCAAAATGGGGCTATTTACATTGATAGACACCAAGATTGAGCTATCTGATGTGATGTTGGTCAATTATGATCACTCAAAGAACAATGATGAGTAATCAGGACCAAAATTGAGTTGTCTCACATGTAAGCACTGCATTCAAAGTTACATGAATGTCATAAACTCGAAATTACTCTAACTTGATCACTCAATGTCTTATCTCAAGTGATAGACAATAATTTTGAGCTATATCGCATGATAGGGGTCAATTCCATTGATAAGCGATAAGAAAACAATCAATCTAAATGTACTACATGATGGAAGTCCAAGAAGAAGATCCAAAGCATGGCAAAAGTGATGATGATCAAGAGGATCCAAGACTTAAAGAGATTGTTCCCACTCAATCTATTCTACATTCTTGATAACTTGCTGTTAGAATAGAATTTTTACAACCTAAAAAAGGTACAAGAGTTGAGAAGAATTCCTTTTGGAATGTCATGTGGGAACTAGCCCCACTCTCAATCCACCATGTGTCATTGGAGTAGCTCTTGCTTGTTGGTGTAGATGCCATCAAGGATGAATCAACTTCATCCTCATAATCCTCATTGGTAAGGTTGTCTTGCTTGCTCTCATCTTGTGTATTCTTCTTTTTGTAGCACTGGGATGCAAAGTGCCTCTTCTTTCCACAAAAGAAACACTTTTGTTTGACTTTGTCTTTCTTCTTTCCTTAAGAGCTTGGATATAGAAAATGTACTCTATGTTTCTAATCTTACTAGGAGCTTGCTTGGTGTTGGGAAACTAATGGATAGTGGTTTAGATGTTCATTTTAAGGAAGGTGTTTGCTCTATTATGATACTTGCATTGTAAACGGATTTAAGCAAAGGAGGCTATTCAAGCTTGATGCTAATGTGTTTTTTGGAAGTGTGAACATGGTTAAAGCTTACACAAGTGGAACTTGGGCATAAGAGGTTGCCCCGCCCCCCAACTTCAAATCAATGGAGATCCTATGCACAAAGGAGCTTGCACTCGGCCTTCCAAAAGCATTTTCAAAGTGTGGAAAGAATTGTGAGACTTGTATCCTCTTAAAGGCTCGCAAACAACCATTTGCTAACTCTTCTATTAGATCTTCTAAGTCATTATATCTCATTCATAGTAAATTCGAAACTAGTTGAGTCTAATCCCTTGATCAGCCATGTCGAGTGATCAGCATCAAAATCACACGTTAGGCATCGAAATTGAGCTATTCCAAGTGGTAGGTACCAAATTCAAGCTATTTCAATGTCTTGAAGTCACTATTCTATTGGTTTCGTCACTCAATGGACAATCTCGAGTGATAAAGGCCAAAAATACAAATATCTTTAATGGTAGATAGCAAATTTGAGCTATCTGATGTGATAGGGGTCAAATGTCAACAATGACTGTTGCAACAAAATATACTAGATTTGAAACTAGTTGAGTCTAATAACTTGATGAGCCATGTTGGGTGATAAGAAAAAAATTTACACATTGGGCATCAAATTTTGGCATTCCCAAATGATAGGCAACAAATTTAATCTATTTGGATGAAATCCCTACTCAATGGGCTACGTCAAGCGATAGGGACCAAAATAGAGTTGTTTCACATGTAAGTATCAAATTCAAGTTACTTGATTTTTCCAAACTCGGGATTTTGAAGATTTTGATGATTTTTAAAAAATGACAAATATGTATTAATTATTGCTTAGTTTCCTAAATAGTTAAAAGAAAACACACTTCTATTTCATACTTTGCTTGAATCCGTTTCTTTTCTTCATGAATTAGACAATGTCATATTCGTTCAAGCAAATTGACATTGATAAGGTATCTAAATGTTTTATTGATAAAGATATTTGTGGATCTTGTTAAATTTGTGTGTACATATCAATTTTAACTGTATATTTTGACAAGTGTATTTTGTCAATATCATTAACATTCTTGTTAAAAAATTGCAGATAAAATTTAATCGTTCATTAGCGAATATGTCTCTACTGAGGAAATGTCTTGAAACAGGTATATTTATTAAATGTACAGTAGATATTATGTACTTAACATTTGGATTTGCAGCATTGTGTGTTGAATATAACTTTTTTGTTTTTTTTCGATGATTGTTTAAAGCACGACGCCTCTACAAGATAGCAAAAAGTTAAAGAAGATGCAATATTATTACAAAATGAAATCACAAAAAAGAGCACAAATGCTTGAGCAAAGACTTGGTGCCCAGCCTCGACCTAAATCGCAGGTACTATATAATTATTTGTTTAAAACTTAGGACTGTATTTATACACATATTAATTAGCTTGTAACATTAAGCTAATCATTCTTGTGATTATAAAATAAATTAGTATCAACAGAGGTACAATGAAAAGATATATTGCAAGTGCAAACAATGCAAAGGATTGAAAATTCGAGAAAGATGAATAGTGGCGCAACATCTATGGAAGTTTGGAAAGCACATTGAGGAGCCAAATGAGGATTTGGAGGTACATTTTGACTATTTAGTACTGTTCTTATCATACACATATTTATAATTTTTTTGAAAAAAATAAAACTAATGCTTGTATAATGTTTCACTCTTGCAGAATAATACATTGGTGTCAGTGTTATAACACATCAATTGACAATCTTATCAACAAGATAAGAAATATCGATTGGCATTAGACAAAGGTCTTGTTGATGATCATAATGATGTCACTAGTCACTACACACCTCATGATGTGGAAGTTATGCATCTTTCCATTTTGCACATCACTCACTCCAGCACACCTCACATAGATCTTTCCATGGAATCTATTCATCCCACGATATCACCACACATAGATTCTATTCATCCCAGGACACCTCACATGGATTCTATCCATCCCACAAAACCTCATGCAAATTCTACTATGGATTTTATTCATTCCACGATGTCACCGCACATCGATTCTATCTATCTCATGACACCTCACATCGATTCTATCCATCCCACGACACCTCACATCGATTCTATCCATCTCACATCACCTCACATACCTTGTATAGAATCTCCTCTTGTTCCTATCCCATCTAGATTTACTCCATTAAAAAAAAGAACACAACTTGGATGCATTTTGACAAGATTTGAAAATGAACAACCAAATTTACGTATTGTTGACTTATCCAAGAATGCTTCATTGATTGAGTCTCCCCTTCCTCCCTACCTAGAAGCATTGGTTAAGCCCTTTGATAGAAAGAAATATTTATGTTGGCCTGATAGAGTACTACTACTATTATGTGGAACATCATTTTCATATTGGGGTCATATATACATGATCAAGCCAAGTGAACACTTTCCTAATGTGGGATTGGGTTTATTTTCTTTGACTAGCATTGATGTCCCCTTGAATAGTGTTGTCACATTAATGCCTTATGCAGGACCTCAATACAATTGGGGTGATTGGCATGCTCTATGTCGTCACCAATGGAGAATGCAGGTTTATGGCTTGAATGCCAAAGTTTGTTCTTTGGAAGAGCGACGTGTGCAAGGAGAGAATGTTTTGAAATCACATCGTATGTACATTGATGGGCATTCAGAAAAATATGGCAATATTGCTGCATATATAAATAGTTCAGTGGGCACCCTTCATTAACTAATTGTGATTTCGAGGAACGCACCAATGGAAAGAAAGAATACTTTTCTAGGAACTCAAAAGGTACATACGTAATGGTATGTGCGATAAGGCCCATTAAATGTGGTGACGAGCTATTCATCAAATATAGCTTCAATCGCCCTTTTCCAAGATGCGTACAAAAGGCTTTGAGCCAAACTCAAGCATGTACCTTGTGAATATCAAAATACATTTTATCTATTTAGTGAGAGCAAGTTATGTTGAATGTGAATAATTTGTTTTTTTTATAATTCATATTGCATGCCCTAATTTAAGATATGGTGTTTGATCTGCATGTCTTAATTTTAGTTTTAATTTTCATGAATGACAATCTTATATGTTAATTGATGAATATGTTAATCTGTTTCCCATGTTTGAAGGACTATGAATTGTCATCTAGCTCTAGTGACGATGACAACAGTCACTCCATATCCAAAACAAGATTGGCATACGATGGGCCGCACATGAATCAACTATCAAGTCGTGAGCATATGGGATTGAGAGCCATGATGAAAATAGATGAACAACAACGTGCCAAAGCAAATTAGCCTCGATCTTCTTTTTCTTCTTCTTCAGAATCAAGATCAAGTGCTGAAAATTATTTTTGCATTCAAGATAAAGTTGAAATCATGAACAACTTGATAAATAACGTCTACGAGCATCATGATGTGGAAGAACGCACTGAACATGGTAGTGAATCATTTATTAGTGCCGAGGAAAAAAAATTGAGAGAAGAATCAAACACACCATTATATCCTGGAGCAAAGACATCTCGTTTGGCCACTTCGTTGCTTATATTGAACCTCCAAGCAAAATATAAATGGAGTGATACAAGTGTTACATCCTTATTTGGGTAAATAAGATTGAGATTTTTTTTTAAGAATTTAATAGATGTGTTGTTCAAGTCAAATGTTTTAGTTGGCTAACTGATCTTTTATTTTATATTATGAAAATTTATTTCATTATGTACAGGTTATTGCGCAAACTACTCCTAGAAGGAAACACTATGTTAGAGACAAGAGGTGAGACACGAAAAATGTCGAGTGCAATGGGAATGGACTATACATTGCATCATGCTTGTCCAAAAATATTGCATCTTATATGGTGGTGAGTATCGAGGGTTAAAAGCTTGTCCTATATGCGATACTCCTCGATATCGAGATGACTTACAAGGGACCACTATCCCATGCAAGGTGTTATGACACTTTCCAATAATCCCACGATTGCAACGATTGTTTTGTTGCAAGTCTCTTGCAGAACTTGTGAATTGGCATGCTAGTCATCATCCTTCGGATGAGATCATGAGAGTACCCTCAGACTCTCCTGCATGGAAACACATTGACAAAGAATATCCATGTTTTACAAGTGAAACATTTTTTTATAAGATTTGGACTTGCAACAGATGGAGTTAACCCCTTTGGAAAAATGTCAAGCACGTGGTCTACTTGGCCAGTGGTGTTGGTCAACTATAACATTCCACCTTGGCTAAGCATTAAAAAATGACATCTCATGCTAGCACTTCTAATTCCTGAAAAACATAAAGTAAAAAATATGGATATCTACTTTGCGCCATTGATTGAAGAACTAGAACTACTATGGAAGGGAGTCCAAGCATATGACATCTCACGTCTACTCCAAGACAATACATTTTTGTTGCGTGCGATTTTAATGTGGACTATGCATGACTATCCAGGATTGGGCAATTGTTCAGGTGACTATAAAATGAAATCACTTGTAATTTTTGTATATTTATTTTATATGCATGTAATATTTATTCTCTCTATCTATAACACGAATTGGATTTGACTCTTTTAGGTTTTACAACTTCTAGATATCACGCGTGTCTCATTTGTGGACCAAATATTGATGCTCGACACTCACGTCATTTAAACAAAGTTGTGTATGAAAATCATCGCAAGTACTTGCATGATGAAAATCATCCATTTAGAAATGCTCATAGAAGACGCTTTGGAGGAAGATCAGAAACAAGAATGCCTCCAAAGAGAATGTTCATGGCAGATTGGCACAAACTTTGGATTGAATCCGAGACTAAGCCAATCAATGGTATGCAAAGACTATCCATCTTTCATTGTTTACCATATTGGAATAACCTTTTGATCAATCACTTGTTTGATTGTTTGCGGGGAAAAGGACCCCTATTTCAAGTTATTTTTGACAGAAAATCATCGCTACACGCTATTATGCCAATGCGAAACTGCTTAAAACTGACGCGTAAATGGCCCATTATGGCCGGTTGCACTTTTATTGAAACTCTGTCTATTTATTGATTTACACTGGACTTATATTTATTTGAGAGGCTTATGCCCCTAGTTCCCGGCTTTGTCGGGGCTAGGAGGTGCCAGTTCGTCTTGAAAACCAGTCAAATGGCAACTTAATTCACCGAAGGCCACTTTAGTAATTTAAAACCAAAATTGGGGCTCTGCCCTTAAATTTGGGCCCAACTGCTAAAAACCCCTTGTTGGTGCCCATTTGTGAAAAGGTGCACCTCTTTGGGCCTTAGCCCTCCGTAGCATTAGAAGGAGGCTGCCATTGTCATTTTGAGAGAGAGAGAGAGAGAGAGAGAGAGAGAGAGAGAGAGAGAGCTTGTGGAGAAGGAAGGAAGGAGTAAAAGCATTGTGCTTGGTGCCTCCCACTTCAGACCCTATCTATTTGTTGTATCTCACCTCCTCTACCCTCATCATGTTGTTTGATTCCATAGAGGCGAGGAGAAAAGGAGAAGAGGCTGATCTGCCTGGTGCCTTCCAATCTAACTTCTATGTTTGATCTTTGCTGCAAACTGCTTTTACTTCATTGCTATTGATCTACAATTTGAATCATTAGCATTGTGTTACCACTGTTTGTGGATCTGTGAATTGCTTTTTTTGCCATCTCTAACATTTGGTTGCAGATTGTGAGAGTTTGGAAGCTAGATTACTGTGTCTAACATCGTTACTGCAGGTTTTGAAAGTGTGGAAGATTGATCCTTTGTTGCTCTAAGAGTGTTTAATTTATTTACTTGCAATTTTATATGTGATAGACTGTATGTTTGAGTCTTTAAGTTCCGAGAAATTAATTGTGATTATTCATTACTAGTGTACAGCTTAGTAAAAATCCTTGCAATTTGTGATCAGAAAAGTTTTGTGTAGACCTGTCCATTATTGTTGGCTAGATCTCTTTCCTTAGCCAGATGGGAGAGACGACATGTCCAAGATACCTGAGAAACCTCTACGAGCCGTGCCCTCACCAATGACTCATCCGACCCTGCTGCCAACGGATGTGCTGTGGCCACTGTGTGGGCTATGTCATTCTCCACGTGGTTCGTACCCTTATCAACGCCCTCTTTCTGCCCGGGTATTCAATGGCTCTACCCAATGCGCTCAAGCCCATTTCATAGGTTGATCAGTGGCCCTTTTCCAGCCTGAAATCTGCGGCCTGGTGAGGCCCGTGCCATCTGCCTGGAGATCACTGATTCGCAGGCCATTTTCCCTGCCTGTGGGTTTGCTACGGCTCTGATCTGCCCTAGCCTCTACCTGCACCTACTTTTGCTTGCTATCCACGACCAGCTGCCTATGCGTTTCCCTTCTTAACCTTGCCTACTCCTCTTCTTGCAACCAATTTCTTGATTTGTGGCCTATTCAATTCCTTACCCTAGTCCGTTTAGAGCCTAATGTCTGCCTGTGGCTCTTTGCCATTGCCAATTGCAAGAAAAAAATCCAAAAACCCGTTAATAACTTCTTGGATCGATTCTAAGTTGATTTGGATGACTAGTCTAGCTGATAATAATCGTTGATTGTAAAATCGATTCAAGATTTGGAAACTAACTGTTTCCGTAGATTTGGTATTTATTTGGTGAGCTGAACGCCTCGCAGTTGTGAAAGTAGTCTAACCGCATTAAGGGAAACACTAAACCTATATGTCATTTGCTAATTGTCTCAATAATTTATGCTTTAGGACTTTGTCTATAATAACATAGAAAAACAAAGTGATGTTCGTAGTTCAAGAAATAACGCTGTTTGGATTGAACGAACTACATTGTTGTCTAATTGCTGAACAATAATTGAGCTTTGTAAATGCTTGCTCGGCTATCAAGAATCTCTAACGAACGAGGTATAAGCCTATTGATTGAGGGAAATCCTAATAGCCCATTTAGTTTTTTGAAAGTCATGGCTTTCTATAGTGGAATGGTTCTTGTCCATTTCAAAGTTCCTTAGGCTATCTGGAAATTGCCGGTAGACCGTTAGGAATTTGCCTTGCCGATTGCCATTAAAAGTGCCTGTGATCATGAACGGCCTTATTTTCGACTCCATACCCAATGGTGCTTGAGCTGTAATTGTGGTATAGACCGACTTCCATTAGCATTCCCTTAGATTGGTAGCCTATTTGGGGGTCGTTTTATAATCCTTCAATGGTGCGTCTGTCGAGAGGAGCATGAGCTCATTTCGAATTCTTCTTTATTGTTTGAAAGTGTTTGCAAATGGTTCTATTGAATTGACCATTAACTTGCATAGCCAAAAGCTCGTTTGATCCAAATTGTCTGTGAAGGTTTGAATGTGTTGCGACAAATGGAACCTCTTCCGTATCAATTTTATGAGTGACTCTCGAGGTCTTTTTGGATAAGGCTTGAGCATCGAAAATTGTGAGATTTGTTTGGAGTAGTGGTTTGTGCAAGTAGGGTCATTGGGCGTTGTACTGAGAACTAGACCAATATTGGACATGCTGGAGGTTCTTTTAAAAAAAAATGATTGATTGAAAAAAATATAATCATGATTCCCACGTGCCTAGTGCGACGAGGATTTTTATTCTATGATGAGAATGATTCTCAAGCCATAGGAAATCTGTATAGAAATTTATTTCTTGGAGAATCACCCATAGGTGAAATTTCCAATGACTGTATAAAACTTAATGATTCAATCGATGAATCAAAATTATTAGTAGAATCCATGTGACACTTTCTTGAAAATTTGAGTGAAGAATCATTTGAAATATCACCCTTTCACACCGATACTAAAACAGATGATTCAAATCAATGTGATCCGATCTGTTAGAGCACGGGGGAGACTTCACTTATGATGTTAAAGAGAATGCGACATTACAAATCAATTATTTTGTGACTATTAATCATAGTCCAATTGTGATTGAAAACCCAATTTTTGAATTTGATGAAATCCTAGCAATATTTGGTATTGTATTGAATAGCAATCAGGAACGATCCACTAGCAAGAATGTGAGTGTCAATACACTCACTAATATGGTGGACATTTCTACCCAAAGTCCTGAAATGGACGATCAAAAGCTTGTCGAAGATGTGTCAGAACTGGGCCATCGATCCCCTAATGAACATCTTGATCACGCTGAAAGTGTTTCCAACTTTGATGAGTTGGATTGCGATGTTGGAAAATCAGGAGCTAAACCCGATTGTAATATTGTGCAACTTTCATTAGTTGTTGGCGACTCCCTCCGTGTTAGACCAAAGTCTGTTTATCTCTTGAACATTGATCATTATGATGGAGAGAGAGGCGATAAAGCTGATATTTTCATACGAAAATTCATGAACTTCTCTTTCCTAGATGGTTTCTCACAACCCGAGGATTAAAAATTGTTATTTCCATTATACCTTACCATTGAAGCTCTAGATTGGTATGATAATGTTGAAGCTTTTAAAATCCATTTTCTTGACTCATGGGATACATTGGTAAAAGCGTTCTTGGATGAGTTTTCACCCACAATGAATATAACGGTTGCTTGTTACCATTTGGTAACTATCAGATAATGTGAAGATGAGTCTGTAGGGAGATATACTCATAGATTTGATTGGTTTGTGAAAAAGCACATATCTATCTATGCACTTCCAATTGAATTGATATTGGATTGTTTCATAAGTGGATTGCAAACAGAGATGCAAGTCCACGTGAGACAGAAGCATCCGACTAGTTTGGATCATGCAATAAAATTGCATCCAAATACAAAAATGCTCTGATTGATACTCGTATATCCACATTCTATAATAGCCACAACCAATCTAGAAATGATTAGTTCCTAGTTGAGTCAAGCTTGGGACCAAATGTGAAATTAGAAGTGGATTATTTCCATTGTCAGAGACATCAAGTCCACTGTGTGATATCAAAAGA
This sequence comes from Diphasiastrum complanatum, assembly GCA_029204225.1. NCBI lineage: Eukaryota > Viridiplantae > Streptophyta > Lycopodiopsida > Lycopodiales > Lycopodiaceae > Diphasiastrum > Diphasiastrum complanatum. The sequence continues at coordinate 16,703,182 of CM055103.1, forward strand.
CCATAATTTGACTGAAGGGTTAGATGCTAACACTCGACTTGAAGATGATTGGGAATGGAAACCAAGAGCAAAACATAAGTTTTGACCTAGGAGTCCATCCCGCCTCTAAGGTCGGAAGAAATTGAACAATCATAAATCTGACCAGTAGTATAGCTTACTACTTTACCCAGCCAATAATCCCACAATGTGAGGTAACCAACATTCATGTTGGTTTTGCAAGTTTAGCACCTGGCACTTCTGAACTCCATATGATATGTGAAAATTTGAAAACCTATGATGATTTGCCCTATGATTTGTGACCGGACTCCATAGCCCAATGATTAAGGCACTGGAACTTTAAATGATGATTGGAAAGGAACTAAGCTACTAATCGTGATCTGATTGTGTTACAGTATTATCAAGCCTTGTATCCAGGACCTAAGTTGATGTTCTTCATGAAGATCTTATGTTGATTGGAACCCTTTTGGGTCGGCCTAGGATGCTATTGGCCGGTCCAGGGGGGTAATCTGTTGCTCCTTATCGTGAAGACATGTTGTTGTATGGCTTTTTGGTCAGCCTGGGATGCTATTGGCTGGTCCATTGTTCTTTGTGTAACCAGAAATGTTGAGTTTGATGAATGGGGACCATTCTTTACCCGTGAAGGTCGCCACTGTTTACGGAAAAAAAGACCCCTTTTTCAAGTTATTTTTGACAGAAAATCATCGCTACACGCTATTATGCCAATGCGGAGCTGCTTAAAACTGACGTGCAAATGGCCCATTATGGTCGGTTGCACTTTTATTGAAACTCTGTCTATTTATTAATTTACGTTGGACTTATATTTATTTAAGAGGCTTATGGCCCTAGTTCTCGGGTTTGTCGGGGCTAGGAGGTGCCAAATCATCTTGAAAACCAGTTAAATGGCAACTTTAATCACCGAAGGCCACATTAGTGATTTAAAACCAAATTTTGGGCTCTGTCCTTAAATTTGGGCCCACTTGCTAAAAACCCCTTGTTGGTGCCCATTCGTGAAAAGGTGCACCTCTTTGGGCCTCAGCCCCCCGTAGCATTAGAAGGAGGCTACCCTGTACGTAGCATAAGCCATTGTCATTTTGAGAGAGAGAGAGAGAGAGAGAGAGAGAGAGAGAGAGAGAGAGAGAGAGAGAGAGAGAGAGAGAGAGAGAGAGAGAGAGAGAGAGAGAGAGAGAGAGAGAGAGAGCTTGTGGAGAAGGAAGGAAGGAGTAAAAGCATTGTGCTTGGTGCCTCCCACTGTAGACCCTGTCTATTTGTTGTATCTCATCTCCTCTACCCTCATCCTGTTGTTTGATTCCATAGAGGCAAGGAGGAGGAAAGGAGAAGAGGCTGATCTGCCTGGTGCCTTAAGCAAGGTAAGCAAAAGAGATATCTCTCTCCCCCAATGGGTGCCCTAGTCCTCTTATATAGATGGCATTTAGTTCTCTCCAATACACTATGGAGTTCCATGCCATCCAATGAGAAAGAGAGAGGCCTAGAGGAGTTCAAAGTCCTTCATAGGCTTATGGAAGGTCATCAGACATCTTCCATAACTTATGACTCTTTGATTACTATTCTTGTGGAACTTGAAACTCAATGGAACCTTTAGGAGGGCTCCCTCCTACTAGGACCCATTGCCCAAGTTGTGCTTGTATACTTTGGTCCAAGACCAATAAAGTGATATGGTTCAAGGTTGAGGCCCAAGGTTTAGAAATATAGTCATCAAATGACTTTCTAAGACCTTTCTAGGTTCCATACTTCCATCCAAGGCATAGAAACCTACATGTCTTTAATCAAGGACACTAGTACCTTTATCTAAGGCACATACCCTTAATCCTAAGGTACCTTTGACTAAGGTATAGTTACTTGTCTGTCCTTATCCAAGGGCACATATCCTTAATCCTAAGGGTACCTGGCCATGTAGCCCCCAATACTAATGGACTAATAGGGGTTTGAAGTATTGCTAGTTACATAGGTATGTAACAAAAGCGCTGACACATGCCTCCACAAAGGTATAGGAGCTTCAGTCTGAAGCGTCCCAACGGCTTGCTCCCCTCCAGGCGCAACTCCAGATATATGAAGCAGAAAACACATGCCTGAGAGCAGAGGTGCAAGCACTACAAAGTGAAAAACTCGCCTGGTTAGCTCAACATGCACCTGAGTCAAGGCCACTATCGCAAACAGAGATGAATCTCTTCAGGCGTCAGGTGCAGGTCTATAGTCAAACTCTGAACAACTACCAGGTGAAGTTCGACAAGTACTGGGCCAGCGCAACTCAAAAGCTCGCCTAGGCCAAACAAGGCCTCAAGGCTTGTCAACAGTTTATGGAGCAGAAGACTCAACCAACCCCGGTGGTGATTACAATGCCACCTCTCTTTGATGATACACAGGCAAGTACGAGCCAAGATCAAGGCCAACAGGCAGCAGGGGACACAAGTCAGGATCAGGGGTCAGGGGGCACGACCAAGGGCCTTCCGATATTGGAGCTGAGATGTAGGACCAAGGCCAAGACATGGGTCCCAGCCATAGCCACGAGGAAGGACAAGTGTCCTCATCAAGAGGCTTGTGCTCTATATCCGTCAGCCAAGTCTGTGGAGGAGAAATTCAACGAATTCTTATCCAAATATCCCCATGAGTCTTCAAGAGATGGTTGACAGATATCCTTTTCAGTGCAAACTACCAAGGGAAACGAGCTGAAGGCACTCCCCGCCCTCTTACCACAACTAGAGTGGCATTAACAGCTCTTCGAGCGTGACCCTACGGCCATCAAGGCTTATGTGACAAGTCCTCAGCAACTTCGAGTAAACGCCCATTTCCTGCCATGTCTACGATGAACCAAATGGGCGAAATGCGACACCTCAATGGACAAAATCATGCTCAACAACTGCAATTGGCCAAAAATCAACTCTGAGCACGGCTGGACAATGGTTGTAGACGCCCAAAGGGCTCTCAGCAAATTTTCCACTAAGTATTTCAATTGTCCAGATCCAACAGTCCGCGCGACAACAACTTACACCCAGGACTTGGAATATCTGATGGGAATCGAGACCAAGAGGGATAACTTTCTCCCACCAATTTGTTTTGATCCTAATAAGGCATCGGCCTCATATTGCATGGAGGATCAGCTGCCAATTGCTCATGTGTATTACCGAGCTGACCTTTTAGGCCACCCCTGGACGAGCCATTTTCAAGCTTGGATCGATCAACGATGGATCACCGACATCCAGAAGTCCCTGCACACAAGGACTTGAAAAATATTGGCAGAATCACCTTTACGGAAGACGTAACGACGTACCTGATCAACCAGCGGTGAGCCAAGAGCTCACTTTACTGAACCGACAGAGTGCCGAGGGACTGGCACTACTTCAGGCCTTGGGTCTTTTGGGGAGTATTCCCAACATAGAGTGAATAAAGAAAGTGAGTCAATAAATGTGTTGCGAGGGACTGGCGTCTTGCGCGTATAAGTCCATGACCCAAGGAGCACGCAAGGCAAATATAAATAGAAATAATGGACTTGGGCCCTTTGTAATTAAAATAAAACTTGAGGCCCAAAGTCATTTTAAACTAAGAAGTTTATGTTTTTAGAGTTGGGTCCAAATTTGGACTCACATGAATCTTGTGAATACTAATGTACTTTTTATGGACCCTTGGATCAATTTGGGTCCAAGATGAATGGATAGAATCATTGTGAATATTAGCCAATAAGATTTTGGGGCAAGGGCCTTCCCCATTTATAAAAAGGCACCAATTGTACTCTATTTCCATGCTTAATAGAGAGGAGGAGACTCTACCATTTTGGGAGCTCAAGCATCCTCATTGCTAATCACTCTTGCGTATGCCATTGTTGTGGATTGTTTTTTATTTCCATTTTCCATGCTTTTGTTTATGCTAGTTAAAGTTTCTCCATAAGCAATGACATTGAGCATTTGAGCTAACTTTCATCTCAATTCTCTCACCCTCTCTCTCTCTCTCTCTCTCTCTCTCTCTCTCTCTCTCTCTCTCTCTCTCTCTCTCATTTCTACTCTCTCTTCTCTTTCATAAAAATCATGATGAATGTTAGTTTAGTGGAGTAGAGTTAGGGGTGAGTAGTGTTAGTGGTGCTAGTGTTAGGAAAAAAGTAGAGAACTAACTAAAAGGAGCATCTATTCATAGTTAGGCACCTATCCAGTGTTCTAACCCTTGTTGACAGGCAGGAGGGCTACTACGACGTGAGAACTTCGACCCTATAGATATAGACTGAGATTTGTACGCAACAAGCACTTATAGACTACAATCTGTAAGGTAAGCAAATTCCTCATAAGTAAGCAATTACTTAATGAAAATGCTTGTGATATTCACACAATTTCAAGTATGTGCTGGAGTAAATCTTGACTCACCCAATTGATCAAGAACTACTCATTATCTTAAGAATCCTCACATTTTCTTATAAGCTTCGAATGACTTCTAAGTATCAATTTATGATCCGTCAATCATAAACATTTAGAATCTTATGATTCGTTAATCATAATTTACAGGATTCCAAAACCATACTTAATCATTAGAAAAATACTGGAGTATATTCACAACATACAACTCAGGAAATATAAGAATCATTCTGAAATCTTTTCCACAAGGAAAATCACTGGATTCCAAGAATATTCTTCCAAACCGATTCTTAATCAGATTATGAGTTCTAAATTCTACAATCAACCAAGTAATTAAAAACCTTTATAACATTCGTCTTTAATCATAAACTTTATACAATCATCTAGAACTTTACCATTCTTGGAACCATTAGGATCTGGTATCCAATTAAGCTCATAGGGATACTATCACTAATGAATCAAGTTTATTTCTCAATTGAGAAATACTCATCCAAGAATTTAGTATCCTATGTACACAATTCCTTGATGAATCCAAATGACTCACAAATTACATGTCTTACAAGCAATACACACAAGATAAACAATTTCTGATGAATTCTCTTTACACTGTCCATTTTAACAATTTACTTCCATAGGAGTTAATCAACTACTCAAGTTAATTGCCATGATTTAGAAATCTTAAATGTCTAGGTGTAGCTCTTAATTGTACATGTACAACACCACATTTAGATCCATATTCAAATCACTTTTAAGTTAACCTATAGATCTATCAGAACATATCTGTGTAATTGTCAAATACAATACTTGATCATATGTCTATGTTCAACGACTAGGTTAAGTGCACCAGATAACCTTAGTAACTAGGAATACATAGTAGATCCAAACAAGATTAATTGTGCACATATGAGAAAAATCTCACTATGACCCAGTACATAAACACATATGTCTTTATATGGCAGATTCCTTCAAAATCCGCATATGTTAGTCACATATCTCATTGAGAATCTTATAACTTAGCTACAGAAGATTCTATTTCTCTTGAGTAAATAACATATCTGGGAAATCTCTGAAGTGAATAATTCCACATCACAAGTTTTCCAACCTTCATCCTTTTACCAACATAATTTCTTCATCCTACTTCAGATCTTAGTTTAGAAATCAAGATTAGGCTGACTTATACAGACACCTTTGGACAAAAGATTAAGATTAAAGCTTTATTCCCTTGATACAATCCATAACTAAATGGTACTTGGTAGCCAATCATTGAACCTTAATTTAATCTTTATCAACACTTCTCATATTCATGAATATCTCACAGCTCATTATCCCCAAAACTCCTCTAGTTCCAGATTATTCAAAACAATCACTAGAGATTTTCTCTATTCCCACTGGATAGTTCCACCATTGCACACATACTGGATTCCACAAAAAAAATCTATGCAACTGGTTGATCCATGAAATTCATATTCCTATCATTTTTTTCTCCCCCTTTTAAGAAATTCCATAATTTCAATTAAAAAGTTCTTAGGAGACAACGTATAAGATATCAAAGATTCAAAAAAGTCAGTAATAAGTATCCAATACTATTACAAACAGGACTTTTTCCCAAAATCATAAAAATATCTTATCCCGAGTGATAGAAACATTACTCTCAGTAATCAACTACCAAATAGAGATAATCAATTGGGCTCAGACAGTCTAAATTCCACTTAATTAGTTGAAAACATCAATTGATTCTTGAGCTATATTCACAAAACTGAAATGGAAGCATAAGTTCATATAATTTTAACAAACCTTCAGAACCAAGTTCTAAACTGGAAGGAATTATATGAATCTCGATCCAATTGTCTCGTATTTAAGAAATTTCTAAAAAGTAGAGGTTTAAATAAAAAGAGAAATAGCTTTTAAGGGTTTCCAATTTGGAATTTATGAGATACCATTGAGGGATCCGGATCTATATCTCATAACCTCTCCAAATATCCTAGACAAGTTTAACCAGTGGTTAAACTGTTAGCATTACCAAAAATGTAAAAACTCACCACTGGTTTACAGATCATTCTCGCACAAGAATCACCTCGTTCATATACAGTCGAAATGACCTAAGTTTATTCTTCAAAATAGCTGAAGTATATATCAATAGTATCCAATATCTATATCCGAAATGGTACAAGGAATTCAATTCCTTCAAGAAGATCTTTAACTGCTATATCCGATAATCCGGAGATCTTAAAATCTCCATCTGGATTTCCAATACCAAATATGCACATATCTATTCCACCAAACACTGGACTACCCCCATATTTGTTCCTAATGGATTGCAATAATCCATTAATAAAATTGTGATTTAACAAGAATCTGCACATGGTTTTATCGTCACATAAAACAACCCATCTGGTCGGTACTATCATCCACAAATTCCTACTATCTAAGAGTTCCAACTCTTAGGAATAAGGCTCTTTACAGTACAAATGTGATTCCAGTGTCATTCTCGTTCCATGTCACAATTTCCTATAACAAATAGGGTCAACTCATGGTTCTATAGATATTTGATATAAATTCAACTTAATGCATTTGAAAAACCGGTGCTATGCAATTTCCTTACAGGGATTTTTAATCAATCCAAGATTAGCCTACATAACACAATCACATTTACCTACTCAGGTGTCTCATTTTCTTCCTCCCTTAAATTTTTCCCCGGTCACCCAAAAACTTTCATTAGTGAAGGTACCGAAAACTCCTCTGACACAAGTAAATGCTAGATTGCTTCCTTTTTGACAACATTAGCTTAAGTATTACTTCGTTAAAGTTGTCTGAATAAATGAAAAAGTCCATAAAATTTGGATCCGGGTACTCCTTTTTGATACACTTGTTTTTGACCAAAAATAGAGCTACCTCCAAATATTATGTCTTCAGAAAGCAGAAATACATTTCGTTGTCCTCTACAAAATCCGAATACGTTGCAGCTACATCAACAATGAAGTAGATCATATGGCTTAGAAGGTTGCTTCAGAATCTACAATTTTTGCAAATCATCCCTATTATACTTCAATGCGACAATCAGAGTTGTATAGCTCTATCTTTGAACTTGCAAACTCATGCTAGAACCAAGCACATAGAGGTTCAATTTCATTTTCTTAGAGAGAAGGTTCAGAACAAGGATGTTGTACTAAACTACTGTCATACAGACAGTATGTTGGTTGATATTCTGAAAAAACCATTGTCAAGAGAAAAATATTCTACTTTGGTAGAATTGTTAAGTCTCAATTTAAATTCATATTTGTACCAGTAAGCTTAAGGGGGAGTGTTGGAGTTTAATCTTACTCCTACGCATCCTTTCTACTCTCCTCATCTACTCGAAAGATTCGCAAAACAGTTTCTTATAGAAGCTCGTGGTTTCTTGTTGAAGTTCGAAAGATTCGCGAACAGAATCTTGTCAAGAAATATTTTGTTTCTTGTTCAAACCTCAGATGTCGCGAACAATTTGCGAGATCTTCTGATTCTTCTTCATGATCAAATCTGTTTACTGTCGTGAACAATTCGTAAAAATCATGCGAAGAGAAAAGTGTCACGAATAATTCATGAAACACGAAGTTGTGACAAAGAGATGGACTATTGTGAACTACTTGTGCATGTGCACTACTTGTTGTAACCATCTCAAATTGAAGAGATTCTCAGACTCATTCAGTCAGAGACACAACAACAAGATAAGACAACAATAGATGTATACTGATTCAGATTCAAAATTATAAATTCGTTTTTGATCAATAGTTTCTGTTTGTCTAAAAATGTCTTAAGTTGTCTCTTAATTCCGCATATAAATTTCGCACACAAATTCAATCAAGGTAAATATTGTTCTATTAGTAAATAGATCAGAAACAAACCCGATTGAAGACACTGATATTAGTTTGATTTATTCAAACTTTTATCATGTTCTTTGTGGAAGAATAATTACTATTTGTCCTATAGTGGTATCAGAGCATACAGGATCAAAAGCTGATACAGTGGTATCAGAGCGAATTAGTGCTGATACAGTGGTATCAGAACAAGTCATAGTCGATACAGTGGTATCTTTGCATCCCCCTCAGCATTCTTCATACATCCATCAGCAAGCCGCATCTGGAGTTATTCAGAAAATAGAAGATGTTGTCAATCAACAATATTCAGGCTAAAATCACTACGATCTTGGATCCAGAAGGTTCAAACTACTTGATTTGGAAATTAAAGACTTCACTCATATTGAAGGGCGAAGGTCTATGGCAATGGGTAGAACCAATAGAGGGGAAGCCAGTAGCTACTCCTGGCTCGAGAATGAAGTTTAAGAAATGACAAAGCTATAGCAATTATTGCGTCTTCAGTGCATGACAATATAATGCTAGATCTTACATCAATTTCGAATGCAAAAGATTTATGGAAAGAATTGCAAACCAAGAATGAGACTCGATTTCATAATCAAATCATGTTCTTGGAAGACCAATTAACTTACCTATAGTGGGACAGCAAAGACCTTAATACATTCCTATGAAAGATAAAAGACCTATTTATTTCCTTGCAAAATTATGGTGCAAAAAATACAATTTTAACTGAAAAATAGCGTAGTTATTTTCTTCGAGCCCTACCTAGGTCATTCCAAACAACTCGAACCTTATTGGCGAAAGATGCAACAATGACACTTCAAAGGCAATAGATGGAGGTAAAGAGGAAGTAGAAGCTCGTGAACGCTATGATGACAATGGTGATTCCAAAAATGCTCTATTTACTCAGAAGAATAAGAGGGAATCGTCTAAAAAGAATGAGTCTAAGAAAAATGAACAACAATCTAGAAAACAACAGAAAAATTTTGGTGATAAAAAGATCTGCAACAGATGCAAAAGATCCGGTCACACAGAAGACAAGTGTTGGTTAAATCCAAAGATTGAATGCATTCATTGACATAAACGGGGTCATGCAGCAGTAGACTGTTATCAGAATCCCAGAAACAAAAAGGAGCAGAATCGAAGCGAACCTTCAGATTCAAACTATGTCGAAGACAAAGCAGAATGCTCCAGAGCAGCAGAAGACAGGACAACAAGGAACTCAGGAGCTTATGTTAGTGTTGATCTATGTTGTTCATCTGATTCTAAAATTTGAGTAGTGGTTGATTCGGGAGCCACCTCACATTTCGTTTTCTCAAAACAAATATTTATTTGAGTAGCTTTAACACAGTAAATTTATTTTCGCGATCTCGTGTGCTTGCTTTTGCATATCATGGCTCTTCTATCACCTTCATCATCGTACCTAGATCTTTGCATTTTGTAAATTGTTCTTGACTTTTCCGTATCTGCAAAAGAAAAAATGTTTTATTAAATACTACATAAAATATAACTTTGTATTGCTAACAAATTATTGCATCAAATAAAATTAAATACTAAAAAACTTGCCAGTTTCTCATGAACAATGAACCTAAAGTATTCAAGAAGCTCATATTGTAATAAGACAAGCTCTGTTCGGATATAGTGAAGGCTCCAGTCTTCTTCAACTTCAACAGTAGTAATAAGTTTGTCATTGTATGTAATGTCAATTTGCTTTCTATTATTGTGTCCATCTTGTTTCATGTCTTGATCTAATGGTATCCATGTTGTACCACTCCTTTTCCATCTTTGATAGTTAAAATTAAGGCTCAATGTTTGTCTTTCAATTTGATATCGAAAGCAAATGGAGTTTTTTTTTATTCGGCAATCTATTTCTCCGTTTGATTTATGGTCCAAACCTTTGTCCATAAGTTCTGACAATGTATCATCTGACAAATCCTTACAAACAAATAATGTGGGTGTTCTATGCACATTTGCAATCGAAAAAAAATTAACAAATACATTCAAAGAAATAAACCAACTTAATCGGACATTTTTGGACCCAGTACTTATTTTCATAGAATATTTCACATCAATAAAGAGCTTGCATCGAAATGATTCTAAAATAATGTTGTCAGGAGTAATCCATTCTTCACTATACAAGCTTGGAAGTGGAAGGGCCTCAAGGTTTCCAAATCTTCCATGTGTATATGAATGTAAAGTGATTCGTAAAAATAGATTCCACTGTCGACAAGTTCTTTTGAAGATCGGCCTTTGTACTACAAATTTTCTATATCTGAATGTATGACATCCAATATACTTGCAAGTGATTGTGTAGGTTCCCATTCCTTTATATATGATGGATATAAATCTGCATGATAGAATAGATATGAGTTTCCAAATAGATATCCAAATTCAGTATGCTAAATAAAAGTAACTCTGCATAAAATAATATAGTTGAATTTAGTTGCATAAAAATAAAACCGCAATGATTCAGATACTTACAATTGTATTTTTTATGATCATTTGGATTGACGGATTGAATACTCAATTCAGAATGCATATAAACATGTTGAACTAACAGGATTGTCCACCCGGCGATGCTCTAAAGTCAAGAATCCTAGCTTTCCAGTAGGACCTGAAACATAACTTGGAGTGTTTTCTCTTTCTAAACGCTCCTTTTGATGATGGATGCATTAATACCCATGTTTTTGACGTATTTTTTTGGTATCCAATTTTCTGCTTCGTCTTTTTCATTGTGAAGAATGACAGAATCTATTGTGGATCTTGGTCTCCTTGATGCCATGTTCTCTCTCTCTCTCTCTCTCTCTCTCTCTCTCTCTCTCTCTCTCTCTCTCTCTCTCTCTCTCTCTCTCTCTCTCTCTCTCTCTCTCTCTCTCTCTCTCTCTCTCTCTCTCTCTCTCTCTCTCTCTCTCTCTCTCTCTCTCTCTCTCTCTCTCCCTCTCTCTCCCTCTCTCTCTCTCTCTCTCTCTCTCTCTCTCTCTCTCTCTCTCTCTCTCTCTCTCTCTCTCTCTCTCTCTCTCTCTCTCTCTCTCTCTCTCTCTCTCTCTCTCACACACACACACACACACACACACACACACACACAGAATTCAAACTTTGTCGCTAACTGTAACTATGCAAGATTATTGTGATCACAATATCTAACCAATGTTGTTACTATTATGAACTAGTTTGTAATTGTGGTCTAGTTTGTAACCATTCTAGGTTAGTAGTTTAACTTGAAAAGGTTGATTCGGGGCAGCATTGTACTCTACGGGCAGCACAAGCCAACCAATCATATGCCTAAGAGCTGCCCGACGGCAATTTAAAAAATTCAAAATTTACAAGCCAATTTGCTAGTCCCAATGAGCTATGTTATGTAGATTTCATTTTTGAGTCTTTTTATTGGTCCAAGTGGAAGCAAAAATTAGAGAAAAATAAAATAAAAGTATCTTTTGAGAAGGCCCTTTTGTACCCAGGAACTCCTGTAATGTGAATGAGCCTTCATCTCCATCTTGCCACAAGATGTCATCATCACTTAATGACTTGATCATGATTGAGTGATATAATGAGTGTCCAATAGCTTCATTTCCATCAGCAAAACCAGCCAAGAATGCTAGTACAACTGATCCAACATCAAAGTAATGCTCACCAATGTAACTAGTTTGACCATATCTTGACAATTTGCACACATCCACAAGAAATTGCTCAAACATGAGATAGAACAAGTAAATAGAACTTGAACAAAACTTCTTTGCTTCTCCTTTGACCTTACTTGAGTCTTCAATAACCTTCGAAAATAGATCTCTAACATCTTTGCCAATTGACTCTCCTTTGTTGCTGTTGACTAGCTCCAAATAGCCAACTTCCTTTTTGACTTGTTGAAGTCATTTGAGATCAATCTCTTGATCTTCAACTTGACCATCAAGGTAATTGACTAAGGTCTCTTTTTCAGATCCATTAGTTTATGAAAAATCATGAAAACATCCACCTACTTGCATAGCATCATCTACACAAGAAGATTTACCAAAATATATTTCATTCTTCATAAGAGCTTGATACTAAAGATCCATTGCTTGGATCTTTCTTTCTTGCTTCATCTACACAAGTAGGTTCATCAAAAGAGGTTAGGAAAGAAAAGTGTGTACCTCCAACAACTTGCTTACCTTTCTCATCATATGTGAGCCTTGAAGGCATTTGTCTTTCCCTTGATGTTCTCCTTGGCTTTTGACTTGATGAAGGTCCATCATCATCACCATCTAAAGTAGGATCCTTTACATCAACATCAAGAATATTAGATCCATCCACATCACCATCAATAATACTTGAAGATACTTTTGAAATGTTCCCCTCATAAAAAATGACATCTCTACCAACACTTTGTTAGTAGTAGGAATGTAAACCTTGTACTCACCTCACTATATCCAACAAATATACCTTTCCTTGAATATGGATCCTCCTTGGTCCTATCATCAAGAGTTATGTTGACATATCATGTGCATCCAAAAGTTCTAAGAAAGTTAACACTCGACCTCCTCTTGAATAGCATCTCAAAAGGTGTCCTTCCATCCAAAATAGCACTTGGCCACCTGTTGCACAAGAAATTAGCACACAACAAAGCTTGATCCCAAAATGGCTTATCAAGGTTAGCACTTAACCTCATGGCTTTGGCAGTTTCACATAAAGTCCTATTCTTCCTCTCGGCCACTCCATTTTGTTGTGGGGTCCTTGGAGTTGTATACTCCCTCTTGATCCCATGCTCATCACAAAAAGCCTTAAACTTGGTAGATATGTACTCTCCACCATTGTCACTTCTTAAACACTTGATCTTTGCAAAAAATTGGTTCTCCTTTGCATTCTTAAACTTAACAAAGACATCATACACTTCATCCTTGTTCTTTAGTAGATAGATCCAACAAAATCTACTAAAATCATCAATGAAAGTTACATACATCTTAGCTCCACTATTGCTAGTTGTAGTAATCTCATGAATAATATCCGAATTTACAATTTGAAAAGGCTTTGTAGATCTAGATGTAGATCTAGTATAAAGTAGTCTATGTGACTTTGACAAAGCACAAGACTCACAAATATGATTGATGCTACTTAAGGAACTTGGAAGACCAATCACAACTTGCTTCCTAACCATTACCTCCAATGACTTGAAGTTGAATTCTCTCATCTTTTTATGCCAAACCTCTTGAATAGATATTTGCTCTCTTGCAACACATCCTGAGAACTTTTCACACGTGTGAACCAGCTACAAGTACAAAGGATCAAGAGAATGAATGATTGCACACTAAACTAGCTTCTATTCCAAAAACAATGTGATGGAGAACATTGGCAAGCTAGTTAGCAACAAGGCAAGAGCATTCATCACAATATAACTATCATTACACCTCAAATAGCTCAAATGAAAGATTCACTTGAAGAAGTGTATTCTTGAGGTACAAAGCCACCTTATTTATAATACAACAGGCCTTCTAGAACTTGTGGAGAGAGAGAACAATCTAGATGCCACATTGCCTCTACCTCTCTACTGGATGACAAAAAGAGAAATGGATAAGACTTGAGAATCTCTCTTTTTGAGAATCCTTGACCTACAAGAGTATCCTCACATGCTTCTTGATAGGTTCTAGACCTAGACATCACTATGAAGACTAAAAAATGTAACTTGACTCTACTTGAGAAATCACTTGACTAGTCTACCTCAAGTTTGGACAAACCCCAAAACTTGAATCTCTAAGTTTAATATTATTTTATTTTACAATACTTTCACACTCCTTAAAATGAAAACAATATTTACAATATTAAAGACTTAAAGATCAAGCCAAGAATTGATCTATGTCTTACAAAGTCCTTCTTGGCTAGAGGCTTGGTGAGTAAATCTGTATAACAATTTGAAGTTGATACATGTTCAAGGAGAATCTCACCATTCATAACTTTTTCTCTTACATAGTGGTGTGCTACCTCTATGTGTTTACTTCTTGCATGGAAGATTGGATTACTTGCAAGATATTGGGCCGAGATGCTATCACATTTGATGCAAGGTAATTCCTCCTCTTGAATGATCCCGACCTCCACTAGTAACCTTTTGATCCAAATGACTTCCTTTGTTGTAGTAGTCAAATCCTTGTACTCGACTTCACATGAGAATAAGAAGATGGTGTCTTGCTTCTTAGATTGCCAAGAGACAAGATTACCTCCGAAAAATATTGTGTAAGCACCTGTGGACTTTCTATCCACCTTATCACCTACAAAATCCGAATCTGAAAAGGCAACAAGGCTTAAATCATGTCTTTTAAAACAAAGTCCATAGTTTTGAGTAGATGCAACATATCTCAAGATCCTCTTTCCCTTTTTCCAATCATGGATCTTTGGACTTTGCATGCTTTGACTAAGCTTATGAACACTAAAATTAAGATTAGCCCTAGTGATAGTGAGCCATATTAAGGGCCTCTTAGACTTCTAAAAAGTGTGATGTCCTCAAAGGATGCTTCATCACAAGTTTTAGTGTCTTTAACATTAGAATCCATAAGAGTATCTATGCTTTTACAATCTTGCATTTTGAACTTCTTAAGCATAGATCTTACATAACTTTCTTGAGAAATGAAAGCTAAGTCATTAGAAATCTCAATCTCTAGTCCAAGCACATGATGTAAAAATCCAAGGTCTTGCATTTTGAATTCCTTTCCTAAGGAGATCTTGGTATCAACAAGTAAATCCATGTTGCTTCCACATAATAGAATGTCCTCAACATAAATAAGTAGCATGATTACATCATTACCAACATGTTTAAGATATAATGATGGATCATATGAGCTAATCTTAAAACCAATAGAAAGCTTGAATCCTCCACTTGCTCGTCTTTTTCCAAGTAAGTGAGTCTTCTCGGCTCGGATCTCTCTTGGGTTGATCTTCTTGGACTCATTGATAGACTCGGCTTCTCTTGTGATCTCGGCCCCAAAAAATCTTCATCATTATCAATACTTGATGAAGAAGCTCTTGGGATTCTTGCACATTGTCCTTCATGTACATTCAATCTTCATGGAAGATCACATCTCTACTTATCATAGTTTGATTAGTAGATGGAACAAAGATCCTATAGGCTTTACTTGAGTAGCCTATCATAATGCCTTTAAGAGCATCAACATCATCTTTTTTTCTTGTTTCAAGAGGTACATGTACAAAGCATACACATCCAAATGTTCTAAGATGATTAGCCTTGGGTTTCCTTCCATACAACTTTTCATAAGGTGAAATATCTTCTATAGCATGATTTGGCAAGAAATTGCAAAGATAGTTAGCAAATTCTATTGCTTCTCCCCAAAAATCTTTAGAAAGAAAAGCTTCTAGTCTAAGTGCCTTTGCACATTCACATAGAGTTCTATTTCTTCTCTCGGCCACTCCATTAGATTGAGGAGAGTAGGCACAAGTGAAATCTCTTCTAATGCCAAAATCATTACAAAAGTTTATGAAATTTGTGGAGATGTATTCACCTCCATTATCACTTCCCAAAGCTTTAATTTTACAAGATAGTTGATTCTCAACAAAAGCTTTGAACTTCATAAAAGTTTCATATGCAAGTGCTTTAGAAGATAAGAGGTAAACTCAACAAAAACGTGAGTAATCATCAATAAATGTTATAAAACATGTTGCCCCTTGCTCTTGGTGGATGAGAAATGGATGTCACTATGGATGAGTTCCAAAGGTGCTTTGGACTTGATGGTTGATCTTTGATGTGGCCTTGCATGTGATTTGGCCAATGCACATGCATCACAAGGATTTGGCTCCTTGATCATGGACTTAGGCAAACCATGAGCTACTAGCTCCAACTTGCACATAGATTGCATGGCCTTGGAGTTGGGATGGCCCAACCTCCTATGTCATAGATCTTCACTTGATAGCTTTCCTGGTAGCACAATATCCGAGCAAAGATTAGCATTTCCATTTCCATCAAGCTTGAATAACCTTCCAAAATGAGAACATGATGCTACTATATAATCATCTTTTGTGACCAAGCAAGTACCATATCTAAAATTTACTTGTAGACCATCATCATTGAGTTGGCCTACACTTATTAGATTTTAAGTCAAACTAGGAACATAGAGCACATCATTAAGATCAAGCTTATCTAAAGATATGCTTCCTATGCCTTCTATCATACATTCCTCATCATTTGCGGTATAGATACAACTTCTAGATCCTTTGTATGGTACAAGATTACAAAAAGAGTTTTTATACTACTCATGTGGGATGAAGCACTACTATCTAGCCACCATACATTAGAATGCTTGAAAGAGGAAGATGAAAAGTTATACCTCATAAGTGAATCCTCTTTGTCACAAAGAGATTCATCTTCACAAGTGATGTTGGCTTGTTTTTTCCTTTTGTAGCATTGAGAGGCAAAATGCCCCTTTTTGCCACATGAGAAACAAGTAACCTTGTACTTGTTCTTCTTCACATTAGATGAACTTGGTTCCTCCTCGGATGTCTTCTCCATTGATTTTGGGTTGTCCTTGGAACTCTTTCCATTCTTCTTGTCTTTGCTCTTCCCCTTGGACTTGGTGAAGAGTGTTTGATCACTTCCTCCATCCTTGAGAGACAATCTCTCAAATCTTGCCAATCGAGTTTGATGCCTATACTCCTCGGCTATCAAGACTCCTTATAAGGCTTTTAAAGAGGGCAAATCCTCTTTGATTGCATATGATTGAACAATCGTATCAAAATCCTCACTTAAGCCATTCAAAATAACTTGAACAATTTTTTTGGATTTGATAGAATCATCTATGCAAGAAAGATCTTTATGGAGATCCTTGACTCTAGAAACATAGGATTAGCACTTTCATCCTTTCTTTGAAAACTTTGAAAAATCATATTTCTAAGAGTAAGGACTCTTGAAGTGTTCTTAGACTCATAAATGGATTGAAGAGTACTCCATGCATCTTGGGCATAAACACAAGTGCTAACTCTTAGAACTTGATTAGAGACATTTAGCTTCAAAA
Source organism: Diphasiastrum complanatum (assembly GCA_029204225.1). Lineage (NCBI taxonomy): Eukaryota > Viridiplantae > Streptophyta > Lycopodiopsida > Lycopodiales > Lycopodiaceae > Diphasiastrum > Diphasiastrum complanatum. Next base: position 16,720,372 of record CM055103.1, read on the forward strand.
CATAAAGAGCAACACGTGCTCTTTTCTTGAATTTGGGAATTTTTTGAGGATTAGTAGGCTCCTCCTCATTCCCATTCACTATATCTATTAGATCTTGAAGTACAAGGATGGATTCTATCCTAACTTTCCATGTACCATAATTTGTAGAAGTGAGTCTTTCACTTTGTTCTAATAGATAAGATCCCATTGAAGTCATATCTAGAAGATTGGTTTTGGCTTACTAAAGAGAATTTTTTCAGAGGTTCAATCTAATCAAATGTAGACTATAGATCACAATGGAATCAAGTAACAATTGATTATGAACTCAAAAATGGCCAAAAATGACAATTTCTATATGGAAGTCAAAAAAATGCTCTATATTTTCCAAAGAAAAAGTGGATGAAGTAAATCTGAGTTCACATGTGTGAAATAGCTTGAAAAAGTCAGATTTGTCATTTAATAAGTTTCATCCATACATAGAATCATAGATCCAAACAATGCTTCATAGATTGGAAAAAATTGGAAAATAGTCAAATCTTGCTATTTTGACCCCTACAAAAAAGGATTCTTAAAAGTACAACCTTCAAGCATATAAAACACTGGATTTCTCCTTCAATATGCCTCACTTTGAATGCCAATAACTCTCCTTAGGATCCATCAATCCTCTTGAGGTCACTTGCATCACAATCTACACTTGATTAGCTTTCCATTCATATGCAACATGGATGGAAAAAGATGAAAAGTAACATAGCCACCGCTCTATCTTGATTGAAGGCCTCACACGTGCTGCTACAGTAGGCTATACATACAATGTTAGCATGAGCATCCAACAAACCATTAAGAATATATTGAACAAGCTCTCCTTTCTTAATGCTCTCATCAATGCAAGCCAACTCATCATTCAAAGCTTTTACTCTCAAAACAAAAGTATTTGGACTTTCTTCACTCTTTTTCAAACATTAAAAGAAGTTTTTCTTCCTAGAGTCAATACTTTAGAAGTAAACTTGGATTCATAAAACTTCTTCAAAGCTTCCCAAGCCTCACTTGATGAAGTACGCTTACCAACTTCCGTGAGAAGTTTATCGGGTAACATTCATCTTAATCATATGTAGAGCTCTTTTGGCAATTGTTTTTGTTGTGATGTTGGACTCTCCTCCAAATCTACAACAATATCCAAAGAATCATTCATCTCAAGCAGTGATTCCATCCTCACTTTCCAGAATGGATAGTTGCTTGAGGTAAGCCTATGATTGACTTCCAACATGTATCCACTTGATGTAGCCATGTTGCAATGGCCTGATCCTTCTCTTCCAACATGTTCCAATGCACAAAGCACTCTTTTGAGATACAAAAAATGTTTCCAAAAAGAAATCACAAAGATATGAAACCTCTCAATTCACTTCTAGCACTTATATCATGCAAATCAACACATAGAATAGCGAAATCTTGACCAACCTATGATCTATCATCAATCTAATGACTCTTGACACTTCCTAAGATTGCACAGCCAAAGATCCGAACGTGCGTCAGATTGGGCTTTCTATCCCACCGTAGTTTGTGTGGTGTCATGTGAGGAACACTAGATTTGCCTATCCTGTTTTGGATATAGACGGCTATAGCTATTGCTTCAGCCCATAGCACTCTTGGTGCCTTCGAGTAGGCCGTCATGCACCTTGTGGTTTCCATGAGTGTCCTGTTCTTTTTTTCAGCTACACCATTGTGTTGTGGTGTATAAGATGCAGTCCTTCTATGAAAGATTTCTTGATCATTGCAAAAGTCAGCGAAGCAGTCTGAGATGTATTCTCCACTACGATCGGTTCTGATCTACTTTACTTTGCCTCCTATGCAATCTTTCTGCCTAGTTCACGTATTTAGTGAACCTATCGAGTGCTTCCGACTTGTTGTGTATGAAGTAGACTCTGGAAAACTTGTTGTAGTCGTCAATGAAGGTGATATAATACTTCGATCCACCTATTGAGATCACATCGAAGGGTCCACATATATCCAAATGTACTAGCTCCAGAATCTTTGTTGTTCTGTAGGAGTCTCTGGTGAAAAAAGTTCGGAACATCTTCTCTTTCATGCACGCATCAGAGGTTGTCAAGTTTGTTGTATTCGTGATGCTCAATCCCCCTCCATGCTGGCTTGCTTGATACATTGCCACTGAGTTCATGTGGAATTAGAGGAGCTTTGAGCTCTAAAAAGACCCTTTAAGAATTCGTGCAAGATGTAGTTTATATTATTAAAACATTATAACACTAATACCTTTGACTTGCCATAACTTTTTAATCGTAGCTCAAAAGTATGCATCTACATATCATTGGAAAGCCCTTGTTGAGCGCTTTCCAATGCACCAAACTTTGCTAAATTCGGACTTACCAGTAAAAAGTTATGCCATTTTTAGTGTGGAATTGAAATGTGGACTCAAAAAGTTACGTTATGTAGATTTCAAATTTGAGTGTTTTGATTGGTCCATGTGTAAGAAAAAATTGTGAAAAAATATAAAAAGACTCTTTACAAAGGGTCTTTTTTGGATTTAGAACTCCTCTAATTGGCATAGTCTTTTGTGCCATAGAACATCTGTCGATTCATGTGCTTGATGTGCTTGATCTGCTGGTAGGCGTACCTTCAAATGATACAGGTTTCCTTTTCGTCTTCCTTGTGTAACAAGTATCTTGGTGCTAGTATCAACAACATTGCATGTTTCATTCAAAAACGTCACATGCATCCAAGCGTCTGCTATTCTTATGACTGAAAGCAAGTCTCGTTGCAGTGTGGACACGAATAGAACATCGTCTAATCGTCGATCTTTGTCGTTTGTGTTGAGCCACAGCGAATCAATGCCATGCACCTGATGTCTTGATCCATCTCCAAGAACTATATATATGGATGGATCTGTGCTTTAAAAATTAGACATTATATGTCTTGATGTAATGAAGTGAGAAGTTGCTCCTAAATCAAGGATCACCTCTTGTGTATCAGATGTTGAGACTGCACACACATCTATACATAGATAGGCTGTCAAATTAGCATTGTTAGATCTTTCTTCGCCCATATTCGAGCTTTTGGGCTCTTCGACATAGGATGAACTATTGTTGTTCTCTCTTCTGCTTTGAGGCTGCTTGTTCCTTGGATCTTGGTAGCAATCCATGGCTACATGACCTTTTTTGTAGCAATGAATGCATTTGATCTTCGGGTTCAACCAACACAAATCAATTGTATGTCCTTCGCGTCTGCATCTCATGCATGTTTTTTTTTTGTCATCTTGTTATCTCGGCTTTTCTTTTTTCTTCCATTTGCCTTTGCTGGCTCCCTTTGTCTACTAGTCTCGATCCTATCTTCGATTTGACTCCCTCTTAGGCATGAACTACTTATTTTGGATTCTCCTTATTGTTGCAGAGAGCTTGATTAGAGGTGTCCTTGTGATCAACGTGCTCACGAACTTCGACTTCTTCTCGAATCTTGATCACTGCCTTTTCAAGAGTCATATTTGAATCCTTTGCTAGCAACATTCGGGTGGTCTGGAAGAATCTTGATAAAGCTCGTAGTAGGTAAGAGCTGCTTCTCAGCAGAGACTGCATTTTCTATTTCGGTGTTGTGTAATAAAATGAATAGATCCTTCATCTTTCAGATAAAGGATGTCAGGTCTTTGTCATCCCATCATAGGTTCGTCCTTCGCTTATTCTCCTATTGATGGTAAGCGGACCACAATACCTAGGAGACACTAGCACACACTCATGTTTTTAGGGTTCTAGAGTCAGTTGGGACTCTAAGGAAGACTTTCTCGTTGGAGGAGAACTGAATGTCTTGTCTATATATTTGCATAATGCTTTGTTCGACATTGGGCTTGCTTAGTGCATCTTTTAGCATGATCAACCATCTCACTTATCTTCAAGAAGCATTATTTGGCTGCTGTGTGATTTCGTTTGGAGTCTGGTAAGCAATGCATTCCACATCTCCTTTGCGTTACAGAGTGTTGCGAGGTCAAAGCATCAAGCTATCTTCGATGGATGAGGACAACACGGCTACTGCCTTGTCGTTCTTTTCTCTCCATTCTTGCAGCTCTTTGCCAGTGGTTGTAGGCATCTCCTCGGTGCCATCTACCCAGGGCCATAGCCCTTCTCCCTTTAATATGAGAGAGGTCTTCACCTTCCATAATAGGAAGTTAGACCCACCTGAGTCAAGGATTGAAAGAAGATGCTTTTTAATTATCATATATAAATAATCAACACATATATTTCTTAATTAGTTCACACATCTATTAATATTGATAAATTTTTTTAATTCTAAGTGATTGCGAGATGTGTTTGGAATGAAACTTTAGAAATGCAACATCGTAGAAAAAAAAAATCTTAATTTGAAAACAATATATATTGACCACAATGGATCATTTTATGACAAAATTATTTGTGACATGTACAAACTTTATTCATCATTGCAAGATTCCAATTCATCAGCCAATACATCTTGCAACACATCTCCGCTAAGATGATTTTCATCATCACTATCGAAATCAAAACCTCTCTCAATATTGTCCTCATGCAAAGAATCATTGTTGTCCTCTTCATCATCAGAGTCGTCGGAATCATGAGAATCAATTCTCGGGTTTTCAATATTTATAAAACTCAAAGATATATGTACATCTTCATCAAGTATACTTGTGTTGTCCAAATTTAGATCTTCCATTTCATTCTCAACATATGCATTTTCGAATACATATCTTGAGCGTGGCCTAATTTGAACAACATACCACCAATCTTTGTTTAGTCGATCTGGTTGAAAAAATACCTTCACATTTAGCAATGTTAGGATTAGATATTTGTTATGATCACACTCTAGTTCACAATAATTAGATGTAATGAAAAAATAGTGTAGACGATTAATATAACATCGATCACAATTGACAAAAAGAAAAAAATGTGAAATTCATGCACACATGTTCACAAAGACAAGGTAACACCAATGTGTGTTAAAAGTCCATGCTTAATGTCTTGGTTGAATCGATAGCAAAAAATCCACAACGATCTTTTTTTACAGTTGCATTTGATCCTCTATAGTTGATTTTGAACCATTTCACGTCAAACAACAAATATTTACCCATTTCACTAAAACACACCTCATATATGGCTTGTATGGTTCCTACATACTCAAGCTCTCCAGAAATTGGACTTTGATCTCGAGCAGTACTCCGACTTTCATGGAAGGATGCCATCACACCACAATCATAAGTTTATTGTTTCATATCAATTGATTCAATGCGATGATGACAACCATATGTCCACATTGCACTATACTTTCGACACTATCACATGTTGATTAAAATTAAAACAATAATCAATCATCGTACAAATTAAAATTGTTCACTTAAAAAAAATAGAGTTATAGACAAACCTTCCAATCACATCCTCTTGCAAATTCCCATTTTGTGTCAGATATGAATTGTCCCTTTGATCTTGCTTGTTGGAGTGTATAAACCATCTATAGTGCATTGGTCGTGGTTCCCGGCTCCCTTTGGGATGCCTGCGCTACATGTGGTATCAGAGCCGACTGGCCGGTCAGCTATGCGGATCTCACGGAAATGGCCACGGTTTGGGGTTCATCAAGACAACTGTTGTGCAAGGTGCTGCCCACAGTGTAAGCACGGGTGCGTCCACGGTCGGGATGGTCGGCAGAACGGGGGACTTGATGAGTCAAAGTGCTGCCCTTGAGGTGTAAGCACGGTCAGTTCTCGCGGTTCGGGCCTGGCGTTGTCTGCACGTAGGACGGATGAGGCAAAGTGCTGCCTAGGGAGGTGAAAGCACGGTCTGTACCTTGTGGGGTGCGGGGCGACATATTCGAACTGTACGGGTTAACCATTGATACAGAGATGCTGCTCGAATTCGGGTGTAAAGCACGGGTGGTTAGCTGTCGGTGCGGGATAGCTGCCGATCGTTTAGCTATAAGGGCTATCGACCAAAAAGTGGTGGGGCGTGACTGAGGCAATGTGTTGCTTAATGGTGAAAGCACGGATAGTTGGAGGGGTGTCCTATGTGGGCTGATTCTGTGATTGATTTGTATGGGCGCGGCCAGACAAAGGTCCGTTGGCAGGACCATCTCAAAGGGGGACCTTGCCTTTGTTACTTGTTAGTAAACCTGCCTGAGTGTCTTACTTGTACGTATTCGTGGTGAGTCTTAGTACTCGTGCTTTGTCTGGTTTGCATGATTGCTTGTGATACAAGGAGCTGATGGCTCGAGAAGGAACCTTTTCTTTTGAAGGCTGATACCATCAAACAAAGAGGACTACAGAATCTGTGGGGCGGATTTGAAGTTCAAGTACTCACACGTGAACGACAACGAAACGACTCAATGTTTGCAAAGGATGGATGGCTAGCCTGTTTCTTGGGTTAGTTTCATTTGCGACAACGCCCACCAGACGCAAGCAGGAAGTCAAAAGTTGAAAAGGGCCATTTCAGGGGAGATCTTCTATGGAGCAGTTGATCTTCATTTTGGGACGGCCACCTTCGGAACTGAAACTCACTGAGCATGGGCGATATCCAGAATCTGTGCGGCGGATTTGCAGTTCAAGTACTCGCACGTGAACGACAACGAAATGACTCAATGTTTGCAAAGGATGGATGACTAGCCTGTTTCTTGGGTTAGTTTCATTTGCGACAACGCCCACCAGACGCAAGCAGGAAGTCAAAAGTTGGAAAGGGCAATTTCAGGGGAGATCTTCTATAGCAGTTGGTCTTCATTTTGGGACGGCCACCTTCGGAACTGAAACTCACTGAGCATGGGTGATATCCAGTATCAGTTGGATTTTTCCTCAAAGGGGAAAATACTAGGATCCTCTTCAGAGATTGGCAACAAGTTGGATCGAGCCATAATCCTAGCCGATGGGGAAGCAAAGTGTTGGAAAGGGTTTTTGTCCGAAGAATTCTACTCTAAAGTCCGATCAGCTGATTTATTAAGTGGAGGGGAACTATCACACACACCTCTCTCTTGGGGCAAATTTTGAATTAAAGTTGATCAAAATGGGGGCAAATTCAAGGTGACCTAGCCATACTCACACGAGGAGACTGGCGAACTTTGGACCTAATAAGTTGACAAGTTTTTGTTGTGGAAAGGAAAGTTTGTTATAGGCTTTCTCTGGACCAGCAATGATGAGGAAACATATGAGTACGCTGGCTTGTGTTCGCGTAAGGCAGCTGATCAATGAAGGAACTGTGAAAGTTGAGTCTTGCATGAGAGACTTGGTATTTCGAACGGACGCTAAGGGACAGTTCGCGTTGAGATCGGATTAGTGCAAACTCTGGGTGCATGTTTCTGATTCAAAGAGAGCTACTTGAAGCCAAGCTCGATGTACACTTCTTGTTTTCCACCCACAACTGTTGCTTCTGTTTTCATTCCCATCTCTCTGTAGATACTACTTCTCCATCTATTTCATCTTCTACCACCCCTTTCATTACTATCGCATCTTCCATTACCCCTGTTTCCACCGTTGTCCCTCTCCAGTTCAATCTTGTTGATTCACAGTTGTCTCCGGACATCCTAGCATGGATGCAGGTCATAAACTTTTCACCGCCACGCAGAGCCACTTCAACCCCATCTTCTCCTTTCATCCTCCACACCACCCTATAGTTTTCCTTTGTTTCCTCCATTCTCTCTTTTGGACAAGTTGTTTCCATCCATGTCTCCACTTCTGTTCCTCCTACATGACCACCCACTTCTCCATCAAAGGCTACCGAGGGTGACCAACCATTGCCTGATGATGCATTTGTACAAATTGTTATTATTCCATTGCCAGATCGGGTAGATCCCACCACACCAAATGAAAAGATATCACCAGAGAAACTCATAGAGGACAACGACGACGACACTATACAGGTCGTCGGGGCCACTACCTCACAAGCCCTTGCAAGCGTCAATGTATTGGCTGGTCCAACGGACCTAACGATGGCTACCAAGCCTTGGGGACATTCATCCAGGATGCGGTAGCAGCCAGAGCCTCATTGGACAGTCGGGTACTACATTTGGCAACCAACAACACCTTACTACGAGCAAAAATCACAAAGTTGCAGCACGAGCTGATTATCGCTCGATAACATGAACAAGACGGGCACTGGGAGATCATGAAGCTGCAGCAAAAGGAGGACAACCTCAATCAGTATATCCAGAGCCTCTCCAAAGCTTTAACAAGTAAAAAGAAGAAAGTCTTCCAAATCCAAGGTAAAGCCTCCAAATGTCCTCCAAGCAACCTGCAAGCTCCAAGATGCTTCTCCAACTCCAAGCTAGGATGCCTCCACCTGCAAGTAAGGATCTGCAAGCCTCCAAGGATCTCTCCTCCACCTGTGTCCCTACTCTTAAACACAAAGGAAGATAACAAGCTGGCCTCAAGTATTCACCACCCAACCATAGCTAGATTTAAGCTCCAAGCAAGACCTATCTAGCACCCCCTTGCTAACCATGAACAGATCACAAGCATATCACAACAAACCATAGTTTACTCAAGATCCAAACCCTACCTATGTCCCATACCATAAGCAAGATCTAGACCCTTAGCATACTACTCACAAGAATTACTCTACACACTAGTAGCCACACTAGAGCATAAGCAAGGTAAGCGAAAGAGATTTTCCTCTCTCCCAATGGGCGCCCTACTCCTCTTATATTGATGGCATTTAGTTCTCTCCAATACACTATGGAGTTCCATGCACATCCAATGAGAAAGAGAGAGGCCTAGAGGAGTTCAAGAGCCTTCATAGGCTTATGGAAAGTCATTAGACAACTTCCATAACTTATGACTCTTTGATTACTATTCTTGTGGAACTTGAAACTCAATGGACCCTTTAGGAGGGCGCCCTCCTACTAGGACCCATTGCCCAAGTTGTGCTTGTATACTTTGGTCCAAGACCAATAAAGTGATATGGTTCAAGGTTGAGGCCCAAGGTTTAGAGATATAGTCATCCAATGACTTTCTAAGACCTTTATAGATTCCATACATCCATCCAAGGCATAGACACCTACATGTCCTTAATCAAGGACACTAGTACCTTAATCTAAGACACCTATCCTTAATCCTAAGGGTAACCTTTATCCAAGGGTCTCGTGACTCCATACCTCTGACTAAGGTATAGTTACTTGTCTGTCCTTATCCAAGGGCACATACCCTTAATCCTAAGGGTACCTTGCCATGTAGCCCCCAACACTAAATGGACTAATAGGGGTTGGAAGTACTGCTAGCTACATAGGTATGTAACATTCCTTCCCCCTAAACTTAAATTTTTCCTTGTAGAAAAAAATTTGGAAAATTCTTCTGGAGATCAGCCTCCTTTTCCCAGGTATCTTCCTCTTCTGATTTGCCCCTCCACCTGACTAAAAAATCATGAAGCACTCTACTCCGTAGAGTCTTCTGTCGGCTATTAACAATCGCCTCAGGTTCAAGTGGGTCTACTCACAGACTCATCATGAAGAAGTTCCACTAGATCTTCTACAGGGAGCAGGGTCTCCCCAACCCCTAATGAGGGTTTTAACTTACTACCGTGAAAAACAGGATGAATTCCAATGTTAGATAGAAGGTCTAGTTTGTATACGACCTTGTTTATCACTTGGATAACCTTAAAAGGACCGCGATACCTAGGCGCCAACTTTGCACACTTACCAGCTTTCAAGCCCCTAGAGTGACTAGGGACTCTCAAAAACACTCAGTCATTGACCATGAATACCTTGTGCTTCCGATATAGATCAGCATAGTGCCTTGCCCTTTTTTGGACACTTCTTATGCTATCTTTAGCCAACTGTAACATTTCTTGCATATCCACAAGGAAATCAGCAGCGACTTGCACTCGTAGTTTTTTCATGTCAATACTAATTGGTAATCGAGGTTGAGAACCATACATAAGCATTAAAGGGCTGAATCCGGTCGCTGAATGTTTTGCATTGTTATATACAAATTCCACCAGTGGAAGGTACTGTTTCCAATCAGATTGCCGATGGCCACATACCCTCAAAGCATATCCTCCATCGTCTGATTGGTCCTTTCTGTTTGACAGTCTGATTCTGGATGATCTGTAGAACTCATACTTAAAGTTGTTTCCAACTTTTAAAATACTGCTTGCCAAAAATTCCTAGTGAATTTTGGGTCACGATCATTGACCATATCTCAAGGCAGCCCGTACAGTCGAAAAAGCTCCTCAGCAAACAGTTGAGCTAGTTCTGAAGCTTTAACAATAGTTTTCATTGGGATAAATTGAGCAAACTTTGTAAGTCTGTCAACATTGACCCATGTTAAAAATTCACAATTCTAGCTTGACTAGTTTTGGTCATATGACTTGTAAATAGTTAGATGGTCATGATGTGGCTTGTCACACATGCCAAATAGCATAGGATTCCATTCATAAGGATGTTCTCAAGTAGACCTAAGTGTTAGAACCTTTGGAATGAGTCCAAATTATGCTTAGATACAAGAGAGAAAAATAGGAGCTATTTTTGGTAATTATTGCATTGTTGAGGGATCTCCAAGATTCCAACCCTAACTTGGTAGGGATGAAAGATCCACCAAAATTAGCATTAGGGATAGGTTTAGGGCTACTCATACCTGCCCAAAATCGTGATGGATCATGTATATATAGGTGATGATATCTCACCAAAATCAATCAAGCAATTTCATGTTTTTTCTTTCATAATGGTGCAATTGCTCTCTATGTTCATAATTGTTTGAGTACTTGTGATTACTAATAATTATAGGATTGAATGTAGGTCTGGTGTACAGTACTCATACTGTGGGAGGCCGTACTTTCACATGTGTGAAGCCTTCTTCAAGGATTTGGGCCATTTAGTGAGGTTCGAGCATAGATTTTTTATGGATTTTGATGGTTCAACTTGTGCTAATCTTATAAAATCATAATCTATTGTTTTCCTCATCATTTCAAGTGTTTTAGGATCCTTATTTGCTGTAATTTTTACATGGTATCAGAGCCTACAGGCTGAAATGAGCTAAATCCTTGGTTTTCATTCAATTTGATCACAATTTTTGATCTAAATCTTGTGTAGATTGGATCTTAGCATCTAGTATTGATTCTAGAGCTCAAAGTGAGTTAAATACATTGGAGATTGGTGTTGTGTGACTTCATTTGCAGGTGTTTAGGTGTCTAAAACCAGAGGAAAAGTTGAACTCAATTCACATTACCAAGATAGCAAGTTTTGCTTGCTCCAAGCATTGATTTCTAAGCGAGTTTTGGAGGTGATTTCATAGAGGAGGCTTTCTAGCATTCAAGGAGAGGGAATATCAGAGTTTTGGGGACTCTTCAAGGCTGTTCTAAGGTGTAGTAGACACCTCCTAAAGTGATTTAGGTTCAGTCCAACCATTGCTTGACTTATGCACCAAATTAGATCAATTTTTCATCAATTTTGATCATTTTTTGCTTGTGATTGGATAGTAGATTGTGTTGCATCCTCATTAAGTTCCATTTAGCTATTTTACAAGTGATTTTGGAAGTATATTAGGTTGCTGAAATTCACTCTTGATCAGATCATTTGGAAGCTTTAATGTTCTTTATAGAAAGAGGGGCAATTCTACTAGTATTGTCTACTTCAATCAAGCAAGTGCATTGTTTCTAGTATTCTATGATTTGATTTTGTTAGAGATCATTCTTAGATCTTTATAGGAAGTCTATTACTGATCTTTTCAGGTCCCTAAGAAGTGGGATAAGGTAGACCTTCAATCAAATCAATAGAAGTAACCTTCATTTGTGTCAAGTCCTTGATTAGGAGACTAGATGGCATCTATAAATGCATATCTTTTGGATACTAATGAAAGGATCAACAAAACTAACTATTCCATATGGAAAGTTAGAATGGAATCTATCATGATCATGCAAGATCTGATGGAAATTGTAAATGGTAAGGAGGGTGAACCTATTCATCCTCAAGAAAAAGCCAAATACATCAAGAGGTGCAATGTTGCACTACATTGCATAAAAATGAATGTTGCAAATGAACTCTTAAGAGAGGTAGGAGATTGCACTTCAGCTCAAGATGCTTGGGAGACTTTGCAAAAGGTCTATGAATCCAAGAACCAAACTATAATGTTAGCTTTGAAGAATCAAATCTATAGAAGCTATCAAAAGAAAGGAGAGAGTGCACATACTTTTGTCCTAAGAGTAAAGGAATTGAACAAAGAGCTAGCCTTTATAGGTGATACTATCAAGGATGAAGAGCTTGTTCAACTCATATTGAATGGACCAAGCTTTGAATTTGACAATTTGGATCAGGGATATGCAATTATGGGTAAGCTACCCACACTCATGGTCGAGGAATCAAGAAGGAGCCAAATGCAAGAGAGGATGGATAGGCTTTCCATCCAAGGTGGAGATGACCAAGATCTCTTCACCAAAGGCAAAGGCAAGTCCAAAGGCAAAGGATCAACATTCAAGAAGTCTACAAAGCTTGAGGATCAAGAAGGACCCTCAAAGGCACCTCCATCAACCACCAAAGTCAAGAAGGACAAATCAAAGGTGAAGTGCTACTATTGTAGCAAGATGGGGCATTATGCTTCGGAATGCTTCAAGAGGAAGCAAGATCAAAGCCAAGCCAACATGATCAAAGAGGAGGAGGAGGAGAGTTCACATGAGGACTCTCTCATGATGTCCATATTTTCTTCAACAAGCTTCAAAGGAGAAGATCCTTGGTGGATTGACTCGGGTGCTAGTTCACACATGACTAGTAAAAGGGAGTTTTTCTCTTCTCTCTTATCTTATGATGGACCTATAAAGTCTATCTATACAGCAAATGATGAAGCTTGTAAGATTGAAGGAGTTGGTAGCATTCCCCTTTGCTTAGGATCTTCCAAAAAGATCAACATAGAAGGTGTTTTGTACATTCCTACAATAACAAAGAATCTACTAAGTGTTGGCCAAATGGTAGACAATGGTTTCAATGTTGACTTTGCTTCAAATGAATGTTTCATCAAGAAGAAGGGTAAGATAGTGGCTAAGGGCACTAGACTTGGCAAACTTTATAAGTTGGATGCATTTGTGGATACTAATGTTGTCATGTTGGCCGAGAAGAGCAAGATATCTACCTTTACTTTATGGCACAAAAGACTTGGACATGTCAACTCGGGTTCCATGGAGGCTATGATCAAGGAGGAGTATGCTTTAGGCCTACCAAGGTCTATTGGGAAGGAAGACAAGGTTTGTGAAGCTTGTGCCTTATCCAAGGCACATAAGAAGGTGTTTCCTAACTCCATCACAAAGTCATCTCATCCTCTTGAACTCATACACTCGGATGTGCACATTGCTAGCACCAAATCTAATGGAGGTTCATCCATGTTTTTAACCTTAATTGATGACTACTCAAGATATTGTTGGGTGTCCTTACTTTCCCTCAAGTCTCAAGTATTTGATACTTTTGTAAAGTTCAAGTTGTTTGTGGAAAAGCATCATAATCATAGCATCAAGATTCTTAGAAGTGACAATGGTGGAGAATTCATCTCCAATGAGTTCAAGGCCTTTTGTGAGGAGGAAGGGATCAAGAAAGAGACTTCTTGTCCTTACACTCCTCAACAAAATGGAGTTGCTGAAAGAAGGAATAGAACATTATGTGAATGTTCTAAGGCTTTAAGATTAGATGCTTGTTTGCCCAAATCCTTTTGGGGTGAGTCTCTTGTATGTGCAAACTACTTGATGAATAGGGTGTCTTGCAAAGCAATTGAAGGCAAAACTCCTTATGAGATGTTGTATGGAAAGAAACCCAATCTTAATCACTTGAAAGTTTTTGGGTGTATATGTTATGTGCATGTGCCATTGGAAACAAGAACCAAGGAGGATCCATCTTCCACAAGAGGGATCATGCTTGGATATGCAAGCTCAAGCAAGGGCTACAAAGTCTATCTCCCATCCTTGAACAAATTTGTTGTTTCAAGGGATGTCATCTTTGATGAACATCATATGCATATGCTTGAAGAAGGCTCAAGTGCTCCAACAATCAAGAAGAAGATGGCCGAGGAGCAAGATCTTGGTTTTGAGGAGGAGCTCATGGAGGAGCAAGCACCAAACCCACCTATCACACCAAGGAGATCTTCAAATGCAAAAGTGGAGCCATCAAGGCTCACATATCAAGGCAAAGGACAGCAAGTTGAGGGTATCTCATCCACTTCTTATGCTTTATCTAGTTTTGAAGAACCGTCTAATGTTGAAGATGCATTGAACTCCAAAGAATGGTATAAAGCTATGTTGGATGAGTATGATGCCTTGATTGAGAATGAAACTTGGTTGCTTGTTGAGAGACCTCAAAGGAATGTAATAGGATGCAAGTGGGTCTTCAAGCTTAAGTTGAATGCAAATGGGAGTGTTAACAAACATAAAGCAAGATTAGTTGCAAAAGGTTATGCTCAAGAGAGAGGGATAGATATGAGGAAACTTTTGCACCCGTGGCCAAGATGGTCACAATAAGACTAATCATTGCACTTGCATCACATTTTGGATGGATTCTATGTCAAATGGATGTCTCTAATGCTTTCTTGAATGGTTTTTTGGAAGAGGATATCTATATGGAGCAGCCACAAGGGCTCATCAAGCATGGAATGGAGAACAAAGTATGCCATCTCCAAAGAAGCATCTATGGCTTGAAGCAAGCCTCGAGATCTTGGAATTCAAGACTACATTGCTATCTTATTTCACTTTCTTTTGTTCAAAGTGAATATGATCCCACTCTTTACATTAAGTTTGATGATGTTGGTATTGTACTTTTACTCATTTATGTAGATGACATCATCATTAGTGGAAATAGTGTTGATGGTATTGAAAAAATCAAGATAGATCTATCCTTAGAGTTCAAGATGGTAGATCTAGGGTGTCTTCACTTCATTTTAGGCATAGAAGTACTTAGAGGGTCTGATTTTATCTTTATAAGTCAAGTAAACTATGCTCAAAGTCTTTTGAAGAAGTTTAAGATGGAAATATGCAAAAGTGTTGACACACCAATGGAGCAAGATGTAAAAGTGCCAAATGAAGATGATGAAAGATCCTTCATGGACATCACTTTGTTTAAGCAACTTATAGGTTCCTTAATGTGGATCACTATAACTAGACCAGATCTTAGCTTTAGTGTATGTAGGTTGAGCCAATCCATGCAAAAGCCATTGAATATCCATTGGAAAGAGGATTCTAAGATACATCTCGGGTACATTGGATTTTGGGATTCTATATAGAGGAGATGTGATTAACCTTCATGCATTTAGTGATTCAGATTTTGCAGGGGACAAGAGGGATAGGAAATCAACAAGTGCCTATTCAACTTTCATAGGAGAAGGTGTGGTTTCATGGCTTTCAAAAAAGCAAGAAACTATATCTCTATCTTCAACCGAGGCCGAGTACAAAGCTTTGACAACCACTACAAAGGAGGTACTTTGGATCAAGAGATTATTGGTGGAGCTAAAGATCATGGATTCAAAGGAGGCACCAATCATCTACAATGACAATATATCAGCCCAACACCTTGCATCTAATCCAATCTTCCATGCAAGATCTAAGCACATTGAGATATGCCATCACTTTGTGAGAGAAATGGTGCAAGCCAAGGAGATTGCTTTGGAGCATGTTCCAAGCAATGAATGTGTAGCTGATCTACTTACTAAACCACTTCAAAAGACACCTTTTATGAAGTTCAGATCATCACTTGGAGTGATTAGTAAAGCAATGATTGAACCAAGCTAGATAGTGAGGAGGAGTGTTAAAAATTCACAATTCTAGCTTGACTAGTTTTGGTCATATGACTTGTAAATAGTTAGATGGTCATGATGTGGCTTGTCACACGTGCCAAATAGCATAGGATTCCATTCATAAGGATGTTCTCAAGTAGACCTAAGTGTTAGAACCTTTGGAATGAGTCCAAATTATGCTTAGATACAAGGGAGAAAAAATAGGAGCTATTTTTGGTAGTTTTTGCATTGTTGAGGGATCTCCAAGATTCCAACCCTAACTTGGTAGGGATGAAAGATCCACCAAAATTAGCATTAGGGATAGGCTTAGGGCTACTCATACCTGCCCAAAACCGTGATGGATCATGTATATATAGGTGATGATATCTCACCAAAATCAATCAAGCAATTTCATGATTTTTCTCTCATAATGGTGCAATTGCTCTCTATGTTCATAATTGTTTGAGTACTTGTGATTACTAATGATTATAGGATTGAATGTAGGCCTGGTGTACAGTACTCAGACTATGGGAGGCCGTACTTTCACACGTGTGAAGCCTTCTTCAAGGATTTGGGCCATTTAGTGAGGTTCAAGCATAGATTTTTGATGGATTTTGATGGTTCAACTTGTGCTAATCTTATGAAATCATAATCTATTGTTTCCCTCATCATTTCAAGTGTTTTAGGATCCTTATTTGCTGTAATTTTTACAGATCTAGGGTGTATTCACTTCATCTTAGGCATAGAAGTACTTAGAGGGTCTGATTTTATCTTTATAAGTCAAGTAAACTATGCTCAAAGTCTTTTGAAAAAGTTTAAGATGGAAGTATGCAAAAGTGTTGACACACCAATGGAGCAAGATGTAAAAGTGCCAAATGAAGATGATGAAAGATCCTTCATGGACATCACTTTGTTTAGGAAACTTATAGGTTCCTTAATTTGGATCACTATAACTAGACCAGATCTTAGCTTTAGTGTATGTAGGTTGAGCCAATCCATGCAAAAGCCATTGAATATCCATTGGAAAAAGGCTAAGAGGATTCTAAGATACATCTTGGGTACATTGGATTTTGGGATTCTATATAGAGGAGATGTGATTAACCTTCATGCATTTAGTGATTCAGATTCTGCAGGCGACAAGAGGGATAGAAAATCAACAAGTGCCTATTCAACTTTCATAGGAGAAGGTGTGGTTTCATGGCTTTCAAAAAAGCAAGAAACTATATCTCTATCTTCAACCGAGGCCGAGTACAAAGCTTTGACAACCACTACAAAGGAGGTACTTTGGATCAAGAGATTATTGGTGGAGCTAAAGATCATGGATTCAGAGGAGGCACCAATCATCTACAATGACAGTATATCAGCCCAACACCTTGCATCTAACCCAATCTTCCATGCAAGATCTAAGCACATTGAGATATGCCATCACTTTGTGAGAGAAATGGTGCAAGCCAAGGAGATTGCTTTGGAGCATGTTCCAAGCAATGAATGTGTAGCTGATCTACTTACCAAACCACTCCAAAAGACACCTTTTATGAAGTTCAGATCATCACTTGGACTGATTAGTAAAGCAATGATTGAACCAAGCTAGATAGTGAGGAGGAGTGTTAAAAATTCACAATTCTAGCTTGACTAGTTTTGGTCATATGACTTGTAAATAGTTAGATGGTCATGATGTGGCTTGTCACACATGCCAAATAGCATAGGATTCCATTCATAAGGATGTTCTCAAGTAGACCTAAGTGTTAGAACCTTTGGAATGAGTCCAAATTATGTTTAGATACAAGGGAGAAAAAATAGGAGCTATTTTTGGTAATTATTGCATTGTTGAGGGATCTCCAAGATTCCAACCCTAACTTGGTAGGGATGAAAGATCCACCAAAATTAGCATTAGGGATAGGTTTAGGGCTACTCATACCTGCCCAAAATCGTGATGGATCATGAATATATAGGTGATGATATCTCACCAAAATCAATCAAGCAATTTCATGTTTTTTCTCTCATAATGGTGCAATTGCTCTCTATGTTCATAATTGTTTGAGTATTTGTGATTACTAATGATTATAAGATTGAATGTAGGTCTGGTGTACAGTACTCATACTGTGGGAGGCCGTACTTTCACACGTGTGAAGCCTTCTTCAAGGATTTGGGCCATTTAGTGAGGTTCGAGCATAGATTTTTGATGGATTTTGATGGTTCAACTTGTGCTAATCTTATGAAATCATAATCTATTGTTTCCCTCATCATTTCAAGTGTTTTAGGATCCTTATTTGCTGTAATTTTTACAACCCAAACCAAATCGCGGCCCTTCCCTGTACGTGGAAGCCCGACCACAAAATCCATAGATATGCTTTCCCACTTTCCGGTAGGAATATCTAAAGGATGTAATAGGCTACTAGCTTTTAGTCTCTTAGCTTTATTTAATTGGCACTTAGTACATTTAAGTACATAGGCCTCTACCTGACTTTTCATCTTAGGCCACCAAAATTGCCTTCAAACTAAGTCAAGTGCTCTTTGTATACCCGGATGTCCTGCGCATGGACTATCATGACATTCATGCAAGATTTGGGCCCTTACTGTGTCATTCTCTGGTACACACACCTTTTTCTTATGAAAAAAAATCTTGTTTTGAATTAGGAAATCCGTTTTAGTCTTTCCCTGATTCAAGGAATCTTGCAAACTTGAATCCCCTGATAGTACTTGT
Source organism: Diphasiastrum complanatum (assembly GCA_029204225.1). NCBI lineage: Eukaryota > Viridiplantae > Streptophyta > Lycopodiopsida > Lycopodiales > Lycopodiaceae > Diphasiastrum > Diphasiastrum complanatum. Next base: position 16,738,734 of record CM055103.1, read on the forward strand.
TGCCAATACTTTCCAAAATAAGGATCGGACTCATAAAGTCCTTGAAGAGACTGAAACAACCCCGATTCTATAACAGTAAAGCTAAACTGATTAATAACCGGTAACCTACTCAAAGCATTCACTAGAGTATTTTGACTTCCTTTACAATAACGTATAGAAAAGTCAAAGATTTGCATCAACTCAGCCCATCTAGCTTGCCTCCCCTTTAAATCTTTAGCATCACAGAAATATCGAAGAGTCTGATGATCCGTCAAAACTTCAAATCTGGCTCCATATAAATAATGTCGCCAAATTTTCAAGGAATGACCAATTGCTAACAATTCCTTCTCATAGGTACAATACCTAGACTAAGCAGGATTGAGTTTCTTGCTTTCATAAGCCATAGGATTTCCATCTTGCATCAGAACAGCTCCAATAGCATAATCACTGGCATCGGTCCTAACCACAAAAGCCTTATCAGAATCGCCAATGATTAGTATTGGTGCCAAAGTGACACTTTTCTTAAGCACCTCAAAGCAATTATTCATATCATCTGTCCACACCACTAGTGGACTCTTAGCCCTCCGGCTTAGCTTCACATAGCCTTTCAAGGCCTGGATAAGGGGAAATGCCAATTGAGCAAATTGGGGAATATGCCGACGGAAAAATCCAACAAACCCCAAGAAAGACTTGATTTCCCGAACTGTGGTGAGAATTGGCCAATCAATAACCCTCTGGATATGATCTGGCTCAATCTCCACTCCTCGTTCGGAGATCTTCTGCCCCAAGTAGGACAATTCCTTAGCTAAAAAATCACATTTAGACTCCTTGGCAAAGAGCTTTTCTTTTCTTAGGATGTCCAAGACAATTCTAAGATGCTCTTTATGTTCCGCCAAAGTCTTATTGAATACTAGGATATCATCTAAGAATATCACTACGAATCTTCTCAAATATGGTCTAAAAAAATCGTTCATCATCTGTTGGAAAGTTGCTGGTAGATTGGTCAAACCAAAAGGCAACACCATAATTTGTAGTGACCAAAGCGAGTTCGAAACCCGGTTTTTGGTATATCTTCTGCTTTAATGCGTATTTGATGGTAACCCGATCTTAGATCTATCTTGGAAAAGTACCCAGCACCACCAAGATCGTCTATTAGATCATCCATCTGCGGTAGTGGATATTTATTCTTAACGGTTACCTTGTTCAATTTCTTATAGTCGACGCAAGATTTTATAGTCCCATCCTTCTTGGCAACTAGAACCACTGGTGATGCCCAAGGAGACTTACTAGGTTGTACCCACCCCTTTTTCAAGTAATCATGTAATTGTTTACTTACCTCAGCCTCTTCTGACGCACTCATCCTATAAGGACGTTGTGCAATTGGAATTGCTCCAAGTATTAGTTCAATTTTATGATCAATTGTCCTTTCTGGTAGTAAACCTACAGGAAGGTCTAAAAAAACATCATTGAATTCCTGCCTAAGTTCATTATAGGCTTCAAATTTTGTAGTGTTCTCCCTGGGTATACTCATGGCATTTATGTTAAGTTCCTCATCAGTGAGGAAAATCATATCATTATGAAAACATAAATAAATTTTAAAATCTGAATTCTTCATAATAGAATTAAGTTCCTATTTAGAATAAGGATTAACATTTTCAGTGTCAACACTTAAACTAGTTCTCATGCATAAAAGATAAAGATTTTTCAACAAAATCGATTTTCAATAACTTATTCTTATCAAAATGCCATTGTTGCCCTAGAACAATATCCACATTTGCTAATGCAACAACATGGAATTCTATTTTTTCAGAGTAGTCCTGTATGTGCAATTCTAAATCAGGAACAACATAATCCATAAACGCAGAATTCATTCATGATGCCATTGTCACACAATATTTTTTCTCACTTTTTCTGGTGGGAAGGTTTAGCGTCTGCAACAAATTTACATTAATAAAGCTATGAGTGGATCATGTGTCAAAAAGGACATCAACAACTTGATCTTTAACTTTACCTTTAATGCAAATAAGGTCATTAGCAAAAACTAAAGAACTAAGAAAATAAACATCCATCTCATTTATTCGAGATAGATTACCTGAGATAGAAGCTGGTTTTTTGACGCAATCTCGTGCAAGGTGTCCCTTGCCATTGCACTTGAAGCACATGTTCTTCTTACGATCTTTAGCCTTATCGATGCCACCCTGATTGTTTTTAAAGCTTTTCTTTGTTTTCTTGGGATTACTGGAATTGGGATGTGTTTCACTAACATTTTTCCTATCCTTTCTCTTAGATTGAAAACCTTTTTTCTGCTCAGGTGGCTTAGGTGTGTCATAAAGAAACTTTGCAGCCCTAATAGCATCCTCATGGACTTTGATGGTCAAGAGGATTATGGTCAAGAGGAAGATCAATAGGTTGGTCTCAAAGGGCTTCAACAACACAAAAGGGAAAGTGGGGATTTGGAGCTATAGTCAGGAGCATCAAAGGAGGGTCAATTGGAAAAGATGTTATGGATCTATTTTTTCAGGTGTATGAAGACTCAACTAAGGTCAAAGGAGCAGCAAGGAAGTGTTGTTCAAGTTTACTTTATTTGTTCTATCTCATGTTTGAGCTATTTCATGTGAATGTGTGCAAATTGTCAAGATATGGTAAAACTAGCTACATTGGTTTGCATCATTTTGATGATGGAGTTGTACTAGCATTCTTGGCTGGTTTTGTTGATGGAAATGAAGCTATTGGAGGTTCATTATGTCTCTCATCCATGGCTAAGTTCTCAATTGTTGAGCTACTTGGTGCCAATACTTGAAGATTGTCAATTTTTGGTGAATTCATGGTCATTTTCTTGTGTCAAGTAGATCTTGAAGATGGACTAGTGCTACCACCTAGTTATATGGAGTCATGTGGTGCTGGATTTGCATCATTGATGTACTCACCTACTCATGGATTTCCAAGGTTTGATGGTTTCTTGTGGCAAGATGGAGATGGAGATGGAGGCCCATTCATGGAGTTTTATGGTGGAGACATATCAAGAAAGGACAAAGTTGGAGGAGACAAGCAAGCAAATGGTCATCATTCACATTTATGGTTTGGTTGCTATAATTTTCTAGAGAGTTTATAGTTTGAAGCATGGAGGAATCATTTCATTTACATTCTATTTGGTTCTTCATGTTCTAGTTATATCTTGATGTGTAAAATTGATGTAAGAGACAGTGAAACATCCAATTTGGGCATTGTTCACTATATCAATTATGAAAGATACTTCAGAACCTTAGAAAAGAGATATATACTTAGGATGGAGATCATTCTAAAGTTGGATCAAAGTAGTATGGTTAAAACTATGCCAAAACTAGTTGAAGAGGGAGTGTGAGAGATTCAACAAGTTTAGTCATATTTTGGTATATTGTCAATATGAGGCCAAAACTCATTTTAGACTTAGAGATAAACTATTTGAGGTTATATTAGTTTAAAATACATTCAATAAACACTTTTAGAAAGTGTGGGAAAGTTGGTAGTCAAGTTTGAGAGAGATTCAAATTTGAACTTTGGGTACATTGAATCTAGTCCCAAAATAGTAGGGTTTTTCATATTGGAGGGAAAGCCAAGTGGCAAAGTAGGGTTTGGAACTGCTATATATTGTTGCAACTCATGGAGAAAGGGATCTTCTCTCTTCTCTATCTCATTTCATCATTATACATGGTTTTCTTTGGGTTCTACTACTCATTGGTGCACTCTCTTGATGATATCTTGCAATCTTGTGTGTAGAATGTTCATATTTTGCTATTTTTGGTTTCACACATGTGAAATATAGTAGGGTACTGTAATTGTACAGACAACAACTATTTTTTTGTTTTGATTCATGTTTGATCAGTATCTCTTAGAGTTTGCATCTCATTTTGTATGTAGATGTTGATTTTTCTACATTGGCAGGATTGTTGGTTTGCTCCTTATTGTAACCAAAGATCAGGGACATGGATTGGACCTTGAATGATCTGAAATCCTTCACATAAGCAGGAGGATTAACAAGACTCCAGGTCTTGTTCTTCATCAGTGAGTTGTACTCAACATCCATAGCAGCTTTTTATTTTTTTGCATTTGTCATTGACAGAGCTTTTGCAACAGAGGCAGGTTCGTCATGGCTTATAAATGCCTGAGCGACAAAGTGATCAGATTGTTGTCGTTGTCGTGTAGACCTTCGAACTGCAGGTTCTTGAGTAGACGTCTCTCCTGGGTGAATGACAAGGATACCTTCACCTTGTGGTTGAACAGTCGTAGGTCTGGGCCTATCGACAGTGAATGGAGTTGTTGGAATAAATTCCTATATTTGTTGCTTTTGTTTGAAATTATAAGACTTGTCTTCAATGAAGACTACATCTCAGCTGAATGAGATCTGGCATATTTCAACATCATAGATGCAGTATGCTCTATGTGAGGTTGAGTAGCCAATAAAAATGCGCTTACAATTGACTGGGTCTAGTTTCTTCCTCAGATCAGATGGTACTTGAGTGTAGCAGAGACATCCAAACACACATAGGTGTTTCAGGCTTGGTTTGTACCCGTAGTAGGCTTCAAATGGAGTTTTGGAGTCAACTGTCATCATACTGGAGTAGTTTTGCAGATAGCAGGCTGTGGATATTGCTTCAGCCAAAAATTTCTTGGGTAGCTGAGCATTGGACATCATGGATCATGCAGCTTCCAACAAGGTTCGATTCTTTCGTTCAGCTACGTTGTTTTGTTGCAGTGTATAGCTTGCTGTGAATTGATGATGCATGCCACATGAAGCTAAGTAGTCCTCCATTTCATCAAACATGTATTCTCCCCCTGAATCAGATTGCAGAGTCTTGATATTCTGGCCAATTTGTGTCTCAGCGAACTGTTTGAACTCCTTAAAATAGTTAAAGGCCTCAGACTTGTTCTTTATGAACATGGTTCTAGTAAATCTAGAAAGAATGGACTTAGCTCTTTGGGCTTGTCCTTTAGAAAATCTTGTTCTAGGTTGTTTCCCTAGTAAACACATTCCATAGACAATCTGATTTCTGCTAGAGACAACATTAATACTCATATCCTTAACCATAACATTATGATGCATGTACAAGATAGACCTCATGTTTAAATAACCTAATCTTTGATGCCATATAAGCGCATCTGAATTACTCACTAAAAGTGCATAATCATAACTCAAGATATAGAAATTTCTTTCTCTGTGTGCAAAGAGGATTTCCTTTGAATTCTTATCAAGAATAGTACATTGACTAGCAATAAACAAAGCTCTATAGCCTTGATCAGTGATCTTGCATATAGACAATAAGTTCTTTCTTAATTTGGGTACATAGAGTACATCGTCTAACTGTCTAGTGGTGTCATTATCAGCAGCTTGTTCCTTCGTGGTAGCAGAGTCTCTCAACTGTTGGTCTTCCTCTGGTTGGAACTTGTGGTGATTGAGTAGAAGCCATTGATTGAGAAGGTAGGGATTCCATCAAATTCATTTGTGAGTTGGTTTGAACTCCAGGCTTCAACAATGGACTCTACAGGGCTCGAACTTCATTTGCATCAAGTACACTTGCATATAAACAAATCAATCCAATCTGAAAACCAAACTTGGAGTACTAGCAGGTAAAACCACAGTTTGAAAGGCTCTGAAGGCAATTCCTCCAAAGTCCATCAAATCGCCCGCATTAGCTTTTAGGATATAGCTCATGTTTGTATAATTTGACATTGTATTCTGCTCTGGTAGAAATATCATGCTTAGCTGAAACTTCATGAATGTTTTAAGATCTTTATCAATAAAATAGGATACATGTTATCCTCTCTTGTTCAACATGGCATCAGGTGAGAAAATTTGTGTGTCATCTATGAACGATTTCTTTGTGATTGGAATATTTCCTTCTTCTTATCCAGCGTAGACTGGATCACTTGCCCAAGGCTTGAAACCAACCCTAGAGCATCACCAGAATCGATGGTTGTGGCGGCGGCAGTAGCAGCAGGACCTGATGGTACTGTCCTTGGTTGGTGTGGAATAGGTGCCATGGTCTCTTCTTCTTCAAAAATATCCTCCTCTTCAATCAGGCACTGTGGCGTCGAACTATTTTGGTGATTTTACAACTGTGTCGACCCGAAGTGTGGCTGGGCTACCTTGTGTGTGAGGTTGTTGGCTGGCATCTTCGACACCAACAGTAGATTCATGGATATGTCCGAATCCTCTTCCACGGGATTGGGGTTCAAAGGGTGCTGGGCTCTAGGGCATTTCAAATATTTTGGTGGCCCCAAGGGGGTCGGAATCATCGAACATATCCATAAAGAGCTGTGTGTTGGGTGAGGTGGCTTCGGTGTGTGGGGGTGAGGCGGCCTGGGCAGCTGTGATGGGAATGGTAGGCCCAATGGTCACAGACTGTCCTTGTATGGGAGAAGAGACGAGGGAAGCATTAAAGACTAGGGGGATGGGAAGTTCAGTGCGAACAGCAGCAGGGGGTGGAAGCGCAGCTGACGAGGAATGCCTAGTGCGACGTCGTGATGCGGAAGGCGAGTCAGTAGTTAGGATCTCGCTGCATGGACGACGATGACTATGAGAGCTTGAGGCCTGATGGGATGATTCTGCCGGTGCTTCTTTGTAGACCGAAAGCACAGAATCTAGGTGGAAGCCATGGATTCCGTTTTCTAAGTGAGAAGTGGCTAAAGGGACAATAAAGAGCCAGCAGCAAAGTGCTGCTTAGTATTGGTCTTAATAGCTTGTTTGAGCTCACCAGAAACAGTCTTGAACCAATTATATGGTTCAAGAGAGGCTTTGGCCAACTTAGTGTGGGATTCCACTATCCTGTGAAGGATTTCAGATGTGATGCGATCTTTCCTGAGGTTGCCAACCATCAGGAAATTATTCAATAGCTGGGCAGCTACGTGGATGGAAGGCTCAGTGATGGCTTCCAAAAGGTAGCCATCATTGGTCCAGTGCAGATCATTGGTGAGGTCAATAAATGGCTTGATGGTCTGTTTGGCGTGCTTGTGATTGGGTGAGGCTTGCATACCAGATGATAATCCCTAGGGCTGCAAGGGCGGCCTCAGTGACGCGCACCTTGTGTGTGGCTCCCTGGAAAGTGATATAGAATTTGGATTTTTCTTCCTTCCATGTACTGAAGGCAAGAGTGATGAAATCCATATTGATACGACCCGAAAAGGCTCTCTCATGAATACCCATTGGAGTGAGTAGAGGCTCCGCAAGGGTCATCCACTGAGTGATTATGCTTGTGTTAGGAAGAATCATGATGTACGTTGCAGATAGGATATCATGATGGATAGTATAGCGCGGAGACTGGGAAGTATCAGTAGAAGACATGATGATCAGAAAGGAATTATAAAGCGTGAAAGTGTATCAGAAGGCAATGCAGGAAATTTGAAAGGCTTTGGTCGCAAGAAAACTTCGCAAGAGCTTCGCTAGCACAAGTGAGGAATGAATCGAATTCAGCCAACTTATAGGTGAATTTGGTGGGTCCATTACATTGAATAGTAGTTTGGCTGATCAGTTCTGAACAAAAATTTGCAGGCATGTGCAGTTTTGTAAAAATAGGCTATAAAAATCTCGGCGAAGGTTTCTAGGAATCTGAACCTATCAAGCGAACATTTTCCAGGGCTGACGAAGGATGAACCTTCGCCCAGGAGGGTCCTTCACCCAGGTACTGTCATAAATGCATTTTTTTCACAATCTGAACCTATGCACAACCTAATTTTGACATTTTAAGATCATCTAGCAGGTTGACGAAGGTTCATAATGAGGTTATGATGCTCGGCGAAGGTTCTCAAAATGGCATATCACTGAACATTCGCCTGACCCAAAAATTGGATTTTCTCTTGTCAAGAACCTTCGCCCACCTCAATTTACATAAATCAAGGGTGGGTGTACAGTCTAAGAGCTCAGCGAAGGTTTCTGGTACTATATTAGGCCAAATCTGCCCAAATCAGTGATTTTCTAAGTCATTGTCCATCAAAAATATTGTGCTTCCTTTTTCTTATGCTGATGACTTCTTGACTTTTGCTCATCAGTCTTTCCTTATTTTTTTGTTTTTTTTTTTTAATGTCTTTTTCCAAAAAAAAGTCAGCAAATTAAATACTGAAAACAAAAAATTGAAAAACAAATAAAATTAAAAAATATATTGAGATCAGGCTTGCTGAACTAGTGGAGGAGGCTGTCAAAACTTGCATAATCGGTTGTCATTTACCGGAGTATCGAATCATTTTACATCCAAGTGCTCAAGAATTACTACGCCATAGTTCAGGATTTCCTTCACTTTATACGGGCCTTCACTAGTATACTTCAGCTTACCCTTGATCAGCTTGGTTTTGTACATCAATGCAAGATCTCCTGCTTTCAGATCTTTTGTGTGCAATCGACGATCGTGCCATGCCTTGCGGTGGGCTTTCTCTGTTGCTAAGGCATGAACTGCCATCAATCGGGTTTCACATAATTTGTGCAATGCTTCATGACGGAGTTGTAAAGACATATCATCATTCAATCGTTCTGTGGCTGTTATGCGTAAAGATGGGATTAAAAATTCAATTGGCATATCAGCATCTTGACCATAAACCAGTTGAAAAGGTGTTTGATTTGTACTATTTTTATAAGCGGTTCTGAATGCCCATAATGTTGCATACAGTTTATGTTCCCAATCGGACCGACTTGCTTCAACTGTCTTTGTCAAAATGGCATAGAGAATCTTAGATTCAGCTTGGCCATTCCCTCTGGGATAGTAGGGAGTACTAAATTTGTGTATAACGAAAAAATCTTCTAGTAAACACTTCATTGTTTGATTAACAAAGTGTGTACCCCGGTCACTGACAATTTCGATCGGACATCCAAATCTGATTATAATATTTTCATATAGAAACTTGGTCGTAGGTTTCGCATCAGCCACTTTGACAGCTTTGGCTTCAACCCACTTGGTCATATAATCAGTTGCGACGATAATGTATCGGGCCTGAGATCCTTGCGCGACAGGATGAATAGGACCAACATAATCCAGTCCCCATTTTTCAAACGGTGTTTGTGATAAAACCGGATGCAAGGGTTCATAATTCTGTCGAGCAGGCCGTTGTGCTCGCTGGCAAAATCACATGTCTGAATAAAATTTTCTGTGTCCTTATGAAGCATAGGCCACCAACAACCGGATTGCAAAAGTTTGTGAACAGTAATATATGTAGAGAAGTGTCCTCCACCCATGCCATCATGTGAAAACATGATTAAATCTGGTACTTCATGTGGTAAAACACACCTTCGTAAAATATTATCTGATCCATGACGGTACAATTGTCCTACAATTAATTGATAGGTTGAGCCTTATGAATCAATTGTCTCTTCTGTACTTTTGTCAAAGAGTCATTCAGTTGTCCTAGCATCAAGCACTCAACAATATCTGATGCCCACCAGGTACTGCATCAACATAGAACAACGTAGCATCTAGCAGTTCATCATCCACTTCAGTATTAACTGGTGCAGATTCAATTCGCGAAACGTTATCGACTAGATAATGTTGCTTTCCCTTCCGAACCACAATTCGAAAGTCAAATTCAGTCAATAATAATAACCATCTTGCAGTACGTCCAGTATTGCATGTCTTGTTTACCAAGTAAAGTAACGGTTGATGATCCGTATAAGATGCAAAGTGCATTTCCATGAGGTAGTGACAAAATTTTCGAACAGAAAAAATCATAGCTAGCGCTTCACGTTCTGTTGTTGAATAATTCTTTTCTGGATCTGTAAGTTGTCTGCTTGCAAATCATATAGAGAGATCCTTGTTATAGTCACCTGGCTGTGTCAAAACTGATCCAATGGCATATTTTGAGGCATCTGTATAAACATGAAACTCTAACATCCAATCTGGAGAACGCAGTATTGGTGCTGAAGTTAATGTTTTTTTTAACTTTTCAAAGGCTTCTAACGCCTCTACTGTCCAAATAGGAACAATAGTTAGTTTGTATATAGGTTGTGCTAAATCCGCAAAGAAGATAATAAAAATTCGATAGTAGTTCGCATGACCCATAAACACATAAACTCCTCGAATTGTTGCGGGTGGTGGCAATTCCACAATAACTTTGATCTTAGAATAATTTGTGGCAATACCATGTCTTGATACCACATGTCCAAGCACAACTTCGTGCGAAACCCATATCTGGCATTTTTTCGGATTTAGAGAAATCTGATATTTGTGGCATCTTTCAAATACTTTCTCCAATCGATCCAGGTGATCTGTATCTGTAATATGAACTCCCAAGTCGTCCAAGTAAATTTCAAGAAATTTCTACAGATATTTAAAAGCAAATTGCATTACTCTTTGGAATGAACTTGGTGCATTACAAAGTCCAAACGACATTACTTTGTAAGCATAGGTGTCCCATTCTGTTGCAAAAGCAGTTTTGCGGCGATCGGCAAGTGCAATCTTAACCTGGTTGTAACCACTAAATCCATCCAGGAAACTATAAGATTCCGCTCCAACAAGGCAATCCAAAATGCTTTCAGTAAAAGGCAACGGAAAGTGATCCTTCCATGTCACTTTATTCAATGCTTTGAGATTCACACAAATCCTCAATTTTCCATTTTTCTTAGGAACAATGACAATCGGTGAAATCCATTTAGTGTGCTCGATCTCATAAATGAAATCGGCGTCAAGCAATCTCTGAAGTTTTTTTTTTATCAGATCTGCCACATTAGGATTACAGCCATAGAACTTTGTAAACTTTGGAACTGCATCAGATACTAAAGGTATGGTATGTTCAATCACTGATGTCGAAATACCCTTCAAATCTTGATAAGTCCATGCAAAGCAATCTTGATACTTAATAAGTAACAAGCGGAGTGCTTGATACTGTTCAAGAGTAAGTTGTGATCCCACTTGTACAATCTTTTTCGGTTCTCCTGGTTCGGCAAGATTCATTGGCTGTGTCCTAGCTGGGCCATCGTAAACCTCTTTAGATTCCGATATGTGTTCTTCAGGTTCACGATGTGCTTTAGGTAACATAATAACCACATCATCCAGTGTATAATGTTTAAAATGCTCTGGCATATCATGTTGGACTACATTTGCTTGTTCTTTTTCGAAAGGGCTTGTCTTGGATCTTCGTTTAGCCTTCTTAGCAGGAACTGATCGTGGAGTTGATGACTTTCGAGATGATAATTCTTTCTTCACAGGTGAAGACTTCCTAGATGATGATGTCTTGCTGGAAGTCTGACTTGAAGAATCATTCTTGACTTTTCCTTTGCCTTTATCCAATAGAGGTGGCACTTCTTTTGAATCAATCTTCCGAGGGGGATTTTCCCATTTCAGGACCGTATTATAATGTTGCTTAGCTTGTTTCTTCATCATCGAATCTGTGATCTTGTCTCCCTTCAATATAACTGCCTTGGGCAGTTTGATTGTTGGTTCATCAGGAACATTGTGCACTCCAAATCTGGTCGGATCCATATGATTTAAAATCTGCTCATCCGTAAGTTCTACATTGCCATCATAATTCAAGGCATGGCTCATTGGTATGAGATCATCCTCAATTGGATCTGGTATAGGTTCTGTTGATATCCAGGCTACATTCAGCACATTTAGTGGAAATGTGATTGGTGTATCCAAAGTTCGATATAATAAGGAAATCTCGCTCAACTTTGATTGAATATCGTGTTGACACATATATCATGTTGTACAATCAATTGTTGCAATGGCTTCATTTAAATTGACAGTGTCCGTTTGAGAATCGTAGTGAACTCCCAATTTTTTCTCTGGTCGATCACAAGTGTGATCCGTTGTTGATGAATCATCATCTTCTTTTTGAACCACTGGTTTGATAGTCCAAGTCGTACGATCAACTTTAACTGCACATTCACGATTTTCAAAAGTGATTTTTTCGGTGCCCCAGTTATGAATTACTTGCGCAACTCATAACCATGGATGTCCTAATAGAACTCGATAGACATTTTGCGCTTCTGGTAAGTCCATCACGATGAAAGTAATGATGAACTGTACTCTTGCAATCCTGACAAGCATACCTTCCACCATTCCTCGTGGACAAACTGTCGTTTGATCAGCTAGCTTAATAGCAAAAGTAGCAGTTTTGATCTTTGTAAGGCCTCATTTTGCACATAGCCTTGTAGAAATCAAATTAACTCCTGAACCGCCATCTATCACAGCCCTTCTTTAGGAAATTGTCTATGTTGTATCGGCAGAGTGATATTCTTTTGTTCACTTTTCCAAGCGGCTCCAACATGGAGTACATTGTTAGATTCTTCAAATCCAGCACAAAAAAGTGGCTCTCGATGGACTTTTGATTCTTCTTGAGCTAACTTTTGCACTAAGACTTCTTTTGCTTTTGGCACCAACTTTAGGAACTCTCCCAATGAAATATTGATCTTGCTAGACAAAATGTTCATGAGTAATTCTGTATGCGGTGCTTCCGGTTCAGTCCTTTTGAAGGGTTCTTCATGATGATGTAATTGATCATTCATATCTGTACGTAAATTTCTTGGAGGCTGCAATGTGAAGACCAAACTTCAGCTGTTACTTTAGCAGCTTCAAGTTCCTCTTCTTCTTGCAGATGTCTAATCCATTGTCTCATATCTTGATATCTTCATTTTTCTGCATTAAGATTTGGATAGACTCCCGATGTTGTTGGTGTATTGTTCAATGGTATAGAATCAGCAGGTACTGGATCCACTACCGGTTTTTTTTGCTTTTGTGCTCTGGTGACCACCATCAAGGGTGCACTTGGTTTATTCTGAGCTACTGATCCTTGCTTGATTGTTATCAAATTTATAGGTGTTGTAGCTAATGGTGGCTTCGGTCTTGCTGGACAGTCTTTATAGCAATGCCCATATCCACAATCACGACAGAATGGTACAAATTTTTCTTTATTTGGACATTCTACAACTCTGTGATTTTCTCCACATGCAAAGCATCCAAGTGGTTCTCTGGTCCAACTTCTCAAGGCTTGTTGTTGAGCGACAACATAAATGGCATATTCTTCTGAAGATCCACCTTCCTAATTATTACCATAGCTCCATTGCTCAACACTTCCGTAAGGTTCTGGTTCCATCAAATTGGCAGGAGGAGCGGAGTGTTTTGGTGGGGCTGACAAAGCTAAACGTTCCGGGTATCCAAGAGTAGATTGTCGTAGTCTTGCTGCTGGATTTCCTCCATACTATGGTCCTCGATATCCCATATGGGACTACCGTTGCTGAATTATCCGAGGGTTGAAGTTGCAAAAAGCAGTCTCATGGTCAGGTGAATTACACAGATGGCAAACACTAATTTCCATTCATTTTTTCAATTGAGAACACTCGTTCACTGTGTGATTTCCTGTGCAAATAGAACACCAGATATTTTCCCTTGTAGGAAAAGTCTTTGCAACCTTCTCAGGTTCCTTGTTTGCTTCTCCGTGGAAATTTTCCAATGCTTTGATCTTCTCATCAAATTGCAACTGCAACTTTTCCATATGTTTCTGCTGGGTCCTCCCAACTTTCTCGAACTCATTGAACATCATTTCTGTAGTAGAATTGGCATTCGTTGATGCAATAGTGGTGGATGTCGTAGTAGTTTGCCCTGCTGTATAAGGCAACATACTGACATTCAGCTCATCATCTGAATCTTCATCCTCCTCTCGAATTGCATCGTCCATAGCATTTTGCAAAAGTGCGTACTCATTATGGCGTTTCAACTCACGTTTGATCCGTTTAGGTAGAACTGACAAAAATCGCATAATCATGGTATTTTCATTAATCAGCTCAGGTTCGCATTCAAATCTGAGACGTTTCACCCTTTCAATGTAATCTCGAACCATTTTTCGCTTTCCCATTTTAAATTTACTTAAAAGTAGGAAAGGGTCTTCCATAAACTTCTACGGTTTGAACCGTGTGATAAGGGCTCGTTTAACAACCTCCCAATTTGTACGCTCCGTGACATCTTGGTTATAGCACCAATCTTGTGTTGCGTCTGTTAAGGCCATAGGAAACTACTTAAGTTTATTTTGAGGATAAATCTCACCATAGACCTCATAGGATTCAGCATAGATCTAAAGAAATCTTACTGGATCTATTAATCCATTATACTTGGGTAGATCCAATTGGGGTGCTCTTCTAACAATAATTGGATTGACCTCCTATGGAGCACCTCCAAGAGCAGCTCCAGGGGTTGCCATCTTTACAAATTTAGATCAGGCGGACAATGAGATTGGATCTAGATTTTTTCAAAAAACTATCTCAGATCAAATCTGCTAGATCTATTCACTTTTTCAAGAATCTGACTCTAGATGATAAAAAACTTTCTGAAATTCGATCAATCGATACTTCTCAAAAATGATAAATCTCTCAGAATCCAATTTAGAATATATCAGATTTGATCCAAATTTTGACAGAGACTTGATCTGAAAAATCAGAAACTAAAAATAGGACTAGCGAAGGTTCACTAGGCAAAGGTTGGCTCGACAAAGGTTAAACAGTGCTATTTTGAGGAGGGGGGGGTGAACTCTCTGAACAACTTTTTTGACAATTTTTTGAGAAATAACCTTTGCCGACATCTCTGGTAAAAGATCTAACATAGATAAAACTATGAAAAACCGGGTGAAGGTTTCTGACACAAGAAAATATAGTTTCTGTTGTCTGACGAGGGTAAAATGCAAGATTTTCTATGATCTGATCAAGAAGAATCTTCGCCGAACTCAAAAATAGTATTTTTTTTTATAAATAGAATTTTCTGAAAACTCGGCGAAGGTTATGGCGAAGGGTCAAGAGTAATACTGATAATTTTGGAAAAAAATGATTTTTTTGACAAAAGTATGGCAATATGACAACTGATCCTCTTAAACCCTTTCTATTTTTGGTATTATTCTTTGTCGACATGGCAGTAGATAGATCTAAATCACTTCTAAGCACAGTGAATCGGGCGAAGGTTTATTTTTTGTATTTTTAGAGTTTTGATGATTTTTTTGTGTTTTTGGATGGTTTTTCTGATGTTTTTGGAAATCTGCTGGGAATTATTCTTTGCCCTTCAAACTATAGGTTTTCTGAACTAAACCGAAGGTGTTTGTAACTCGGCGAAGGTTTCTTAAAAAAGGGTAAAAAGTTCTAAGCTCTGATGACGCTTTTGTCTCTTTTTGACCAAATCTGACAGATTTGAACTATTTTTGTTATTTTCTCTGATATCTCAGATCCAAATGGATCTTAAGATTGGTGATCTGAATAGGTTATCTTGTTTAATAATCGGATTAGATTTCAAACAAGCAAATCCACTCAAATCAAGCAAAATCAATCCCAAACTAACTCTAAAATGTAGATCTAACACTATTCATGCCACACAAGATGCCTAATGCAAGCTAACCATCAACCAAACATGCTGCAGACTGAAAAATTGGCGTAGCTCCCCGGCAACGGCGCCAAAATTGTAGTGGGTTTCTTTCCTTGCCTATCCTTAACCCAAGATCTAATCAATCTAGCATCAAGGAGATGAAGTTAGTTGTCATGCGTAGGTTCGTTCCCATGAGAGCGATAGTATAGTTCAGATTTCATCATGAATGGAGGATCTAACACTAACATCCATTAACACTAAGCATTAACACTACATCCATTAACCCTACTTCCATTAACCCTAAATCCACAACAATAATAGAAACTTACTCTTTCTTTCTCTCCCTCTCTCTCTCACAAAAAGCATAAAAAATAGCAATCCCAATAATGATCAAATCCAACAATCAGCAAAATCCAAAGGAAACATGAGAAATGGAGGAAAAGAGAGGAAGAGCAAGGACATTCATCATTTCCATTTCTAAAGAGAACCAATCTGCTTTATTGAAATGAGAAAATGAACATCAGGAGCAACTCGAGTTGGTCCCTTTTTATAGTAGAGAGGAGGGCCCTGGCCTCTAAATCTTATTGGTCCAGTCTTGCCTCTCTTTTTATTCAAATTTAAAAAAGTGTGAGAACCATCAAAATTGGAGGGAAACCCAACTTTATTCACTAACTTGACATTTAGGCCCTGCGACATTAAAAGTCCCGCAAAAAGGCCTAAAGTCTTTTTATTAACTTTTAACTAATCAATCAAATAACTACGTGATCATTGAATTGGACTTACACACGCAGAGTGCCAAATCCCTCTCACTTATTAACTAGGGTTAGGGTTGCCTTGGGATCCGCAAACCCTCCAACTATTCTCTCTTTTAGCCTTTTCTCAGGACATAGATTTTTTGAATCTCTTTCTCTTCGGCTTCGTGGGTTCTGATGTTGCTTGATCTAATTCGTCAAAATTTTTTGCTTGGTCTGGACCGCGCTTCTTAACCCTTCTTGGTTTTCAAAGTGGTTGGAATTTGCACAAATTGCTTCCTGGATGCCACCATTGTGGAATCATATGCTTTTGCAATCCGAAACGCATCCTCGAGGCTTTGAAGCACATTTCACCTGCATTCGTTCTAATAGTCGGCTGTCAAACCTAGGATAAACTGCCATAATACCAACTTCGCATCGAATGATGGAACCCTATTCCATAGGTCCATGAATTCCTGGGTATAAGAGTCTAAACTCTTTGTACCCATCTTGCAGTTCACGAACTTTAGGTAGTAGTCCACGTCATCAGCAACTACGAAAGCTTTTTTAAAAACTTTCACAAACGCATCCCAAGTAGTTGGCTTCACCAGTAAATCTCACCACCACGATGACACCTTGCCGCATAAGAACAGCACGACACTTTCAATTTTCTTCTCATCAGGAACACCGTGCAGATTGAAGTAACTACTCCACTTGGCCAGCCAGTCCTCGACGACCTCAGGTTTCTTCTCCTTCTTCTCGCCCACATAAACCTCCGGTTGAAAATCGAGATTGGGTGAAGACATCAATTTGACTTGATTCAAAAGAACCTCCATTTGCTCATCTCTCATCTGATTACGATTATTCATGTCATTGAGTGTCGTACTCAACTGCTGACAAATCATCATATAAGATGGCGCACCTGGATTTGCAGCTTGAT
Organism: Diphasiastrum complanatum; assembly: GCA_029204225.1. Taxonomy (NCBI): domain Eukaryota; kingdom Viridiplantae; phylum Streptophyta; class Lycopodiopsida; order Lycopodiales; family Lycopodiaceae; genus Diphasiastrum; species Diphasiastrum complanatum. The sequence goes on from CM055103.1 coordinate 16,755,680, forward strand.
TTAAAGTTTTTTCTGCCATCTCGATATATCTATCCTAAAAATTACTAAATTTAGTTAATATCTGATTAACTCATAGTGATGTACTGTTGACCAAAAACTGACTAAAATTGACTCCAGTATGGTCAAATCACTATTTTTAGTCAATTTCATAGACATTACAAGAAACTGAAAAAAAAAAATTAAAAATTTTGAGTTTTTGCCCTTTTAATTTTTTTTTTCTTAAAAAAAATTACGATTTCTAAAAACTCATAAAAAATCATAGTCAGTTATTAAGCAATCGAAATAAAAAATTTGATTCACTATTTGATTCTTAATTTTACTTCCTTAATGTCCATCAGGCATGCAAGACATGCGACATTAAACTGATTTTTTACTTTACAGAATTTTACGTAAAAATTCAGTTCTACGAAAATTGTCAGCTATAAAATCCAGTTTTGTATCTAACCGTCAGAGTACATGCGTATGACCACTCAAAACGGATCTAACCAACTCATGCATGATTTTGACTTCCTACAAACCCAATTGCTGGAATTCTTGGCTCTAACTTCTAGGAAAGCTTCAAAAGACTATGATTCATCTTTTTTCAGTTTCAATTGATGTTCAACAACCTCCTACCATCCAATTTTATGAAAAAAAAAGCAAAAATCATGAATTTTAGCCCTTTCTAGGTTTTTTCACCATGCACAATTGGAAATTAATGGCAAGAACATTTTCCATATCCACATGCAATCCAAAATACAGAGTTACAACCAATCAATTGATCTGATCTTGCTGGATTTTGAATTCTACCCTCCATTTTGTGCCAAAAACATGGAAAACAAGCCAAATTTGGCCACAAAAGAGTCTAGAATTCAAATACATGGGAAGATCCAACATGCAAACTGAATTATTTCAAAGTGAATTAACTTGCTGGAAATTTCAGACCCTTCACTAGTTTTGAGCTACACATGCCAAAACTCCAAAAAAGACACCAAAATTGATTTCCTAGCACAATTTACCATAAACCACAATGAATTTGAGAGAGATATGGAACATGCACATTGAATTTGGGAAGATCCACCAACTTGCAACCTAATCTCCTTGGATGAGAATACTAGTTGAATACCACCAAGCTCCAATGAAAAGCACCACCTCTCCAAGCTTGTAAGCCTTGCTCTGATACCACTATAAGGGAAGCTCCTTAGATCCTACTTACAAATCCTAAACACAAAAGGATAACACACTATGGAGAAACCACCCAACCAAGTAGAAGCATCCAATCAATCTCTAGAAGCCTCACCCCCAAGCCAAGGAACAAGAAGCATGAATGTAGAGTGAGAGCCTGCCAATGAATCAAGAACCATGATGAGGAGTAGGGTGAGTTTGGACCCCTTCTCGCAACTCTCGGCCACTAAGACACCTTGCAGATCTTCAATACTTGGAAGATCAACCAATATAGTGTAGGAATGCTAGAACATTCATGACAATTTGGACAAGTTCACCCTCCTTTATGTCATGACCAATGCAAGACAATTCTCTATTTAAGTCTTTGACTCTGAAAACAAAAGATTGTACACTCTCTTTTCTCTTTTGAAAAGATTGAAGGATTTGATTTCTAAGTGTCAATACTCTTGTAGTGTTATTAGACTCATAAATAGCAAATGAGGATTATTCTCTCCAAAATGGTAGAGTTTCCTCCTCATTAAGCATGCAAATGGGTTACAAAAGGTGTCTTTTTATCTTTAAAGTCACTCTTGCCCCTTGCTTCCTATTGGCTACTTGCAAAGGATGGGATTGTAATCCACACCATCCACAAGAAACATAAATGAATCTATGGTGTAGGAAAAAACACACCCCACCTACCACCATTTGACTTTTGACTAATCCCAAAAAACTTAGTAGCTTAACTTAAGCTTAAATTTAGCTTCTAATATTATTTCTAATTACATGGCCCAAAGTCAAGTTTATGTCCATAATTATTTATTTACAAGTGCTCATTGGGCCATGGCTTACGCACGTAGGATGCCACGGCCCTTGCAACTACTTTTGGCTTATTTATTTACTTGGTGCCGTTATTGTCAGAGGAGGAGGAAGAAGTCATGATGTTAGATACTAAATAAGTGTGTTAGTGATGGAAGCACTGAGAGTAGAACTGATAGTTGCGAGGGCAGGTGAAGGGTTGTGAAAAGTTGTGTTGCAATTGGATAAGTTTGAAATTTGCAAGAAATTTTCGACAGAGCTTTGCAAAATGAAGTGCCAAATGACTCGAATTCTGCCCTTATATAGTGAAATTTAGAGTGTGTCTTAGGTGAAATGCATTTTTCCTAGCTCAGTTCCAGCCAAAATTTTGCAGAGACCTTCACAATATTCTAAGACCTCAGAGAAGTCTGTGAAGGTTCAGAAGGTGATTTGACTGCCCTGTGAAGGTTCTACAAGGGTTCAGGTTGTCTGCGAGGGTTCAACCCTCGCAGAAGGTGATCTCTCGCACAACTTGCTCTAGATATTGGATTTTCAAGATTAGACCCTGTAGGCAAGCTAATTTCACTGCTCTAATTCTATTTATGCCCTCTACGAGGGTTGGTTTGTTGATCTTGATGCTTTGTGAAGGTTCCAAAGATTATGTCTTTCAAAACCCTCGCAAACACTCAAATTTGATTATTTTTCCATCAGTAACTCTCGCAGAGATTTTCATAGATGCATTTGAGTCAGATCTGGTGACTGTCAAAGTTTCAAGGGCTAAATCCCAAGGGATCTCAAAAATTCATGGAAAAAGTGCTCTTTTTGAGAGTTTTTTGACGAGATCTCAAGATTCTTTGATCCTTAACTCTTGCAGACTGGTATACCATTGCATCCAGGTCAGATCTGACTATGGAGAGTTCTCTAGAAATTTTGATGGACATTTGGTGGCTAATCCATCAGTTTAAATGAATTTTGCTCTTATTTTGCTATATTTTCTTGAGTTCAATGTCCCTAATTTGCAAAAATGGAGGCTGAATGATGTAATCTGATGATCTGCTTCTCAGTTGATTCTATCTGGATCTAGATCTCACTTGGATCTTGTTGGATGTTGTCGGATCTATTCAGATCCTGTTGGATCTTGATGGATTTGGCTTGATCTGATTAGATTTCTCTAGATCTGGTTGTGATGACCTTAAAGATGGACTATTAGTGACTTGTCATCACCATCTCTAATCTATTTCACTATGGTGGCCAATACTTGTGTAATCGGCTACCATTGATGGGTGTGTTGAATGGCGTCCCATCTAACTGCTCGAGGTTCATGGCTCTATGGCTGAGGATCTCCTTTACTCGAAACGGGCCTTCGCTTGTGGACTTCAACTTTTCCTTAATCACCTTGGTTTTATACATGAGGACCAGATCTCCAAATCGAAGATCTTTCTTGTGCAACCAGCGATCATGCCATGCTTTGCGTCGTTCCTTCTCAATTGCCAATGCATGCACAACTAGTAAGCGTGTCACAAAATTTATGTAGTACTTCATGGCATAATTGCAGAGATTTGGATTCATCAAGGCATTGCATTGTGGCAATTCTCAATGAGGGTACCAAAATCCCCAACCCACATTACTGCATCCTGACCATAAACCAACTGAAATGGCGTGCGGTCAGTGCTTCCCTTGTAAGTTGTTCTGAATTCCCATAGAGCAGCATGTAACTTGTGCTCCCAATCAGATCTGCTAGCTTCAACTATTTTCGTGAGTATGCTACACAGGATCTTATTGGATGATTTTGCCTGTCCGTTACCGCGAGGAATTCTTCATGATCCAATAAGTGTTGCAAGTTTTCATAGCAAGGGTTGATGGTCTGTATAAAATGAAAAATGTGTGGCCATAAAATAATGCTGAAACTTCTTAACCGCGTAAATCATGTCCAGTGCCTCCCGTTCTGTTGTCGAATAATTTACCTCTGAATCACTGAGCTGATGGCTTGCAAATCGGATTGGAAAATCCTTTTTGTGTTGTCCTGGCTGGGTTAAGACAGCTCCCACTGCATACTTCGATGCATCCATATGCACATAAAACTCTATGGACCAATTGGGTAGACGTAATATTGGCACTGAGACCAATGCATCTTTAAGCTTCTGGAAAGCCTATAGGGCTTCCTCAGTCCAATGTGGTTCCATTGTGAGTTGTAGATTGGTCGTGCTAACTCCGCAAAATCTAGAATAAATATACGGCAGTAGTTATCCTGACTTCCAGGAACTTTCTGTGTTTAAAGCACATGATGAGACTGCTTTAACTGCTTTTCAAATGGTTTTCTCTTTTTCCAATAGGTTGAAGTATCAATCTTGTGCAACTGCCACCAGAGTCATCGAAAACAGCATCAATTTCTCTGCTGGTGTCCGCTCGCCGTAGATTTTGCAGGCTTGCTCATAGATCTAGAGGAATGTGATAAGATCTGATGACCCATCATATTTAGGTATTTTCATTTGTGGTGCCCTCTTGATTGCTTGCAATGGTGCGACAGGTACAAGTTGACCCATTGGATCCATTGGTGCTAGTTCTGGTTCTGCCTCGATATGCACAATTGCTACTCTTGGAAGGTTTGGTGCTTGATTTACTACTCTTCTTGCGATTGATCGTCTAGATCTCAGATTAATTTGGTGGTAGGGTCCAAGGATGTTGGATCTTGTTGGTACAATGGAATGCAATCTGGATCTTAGGGAATTAGATCAATTTGATAGGCCGATAGTGTGATTTTAGGTCTCTTACGGTGGTTTTTTCTTGATAACTCTTTGATCCTTGCTTCGATTGGCCTGAGATTTTCACAGTAGCTAGATCTGGTGTAGATCTAACTACTGATCAGATCTGAGAAGGGTACTCATGCGAGTGTTGGTTGTGAGAAGGTTTCTTCACTGATTTTCAGTCATAAAACTTGATTTTTCAAAAATTACTGGGAAGTAACTCTTGTAGGGTTTATAGGAGCTATATTTGGTACTGATCTAGTTTTGAACATCTCTGTGAAGGTTAACTCTCATAAGCTTCACCAATGATTTGTACTAACTCTCGCAGACTTCATCACTTATGAAAAATGACATTCTGTATCCAATGGTAGGGTCTGCAAGAGTTACTTCTACGAGAATTTGATGGATCTTAATTTTGTTGATTTTTCAGCACCTAAATCCAATTTTCCGCTCACTGGGATCAAACTAACTCTCGTAGGCTCTTATGTGTCCTTGTCTCATTGAGATGGAACTCTAGAATTCTCTACGAGGGTTCTTGGCCACTGGAACTAAAAACTTTACTGTCTGCGAGGATTTCGATGGATTTTTCCGTCTTTTTCTCGTTGGGAGCCTTCACACTAGCACTTATACTGGGAAATAACTCTTGCAAGCTTCTTTCTGTCCTAGTCTCAATGAGATGGAACTTCAAACGGCTCTACGAGAGTTCTTATGAAGATCTGAATTTTTTGGTTTTTTACAAGGGTTTTTTAAAAAATTTATAATTTTTCTGTGATTTTTCAAGATCTGCTTGGAACTAACTCTCGCAGGCTTCTATGCAGGTTTGAGACAGTACCCTGGAGCTGCTGCTAGTCATGCAAGGATTGGTTCCCACTGGTATTGGAAAAAACAGAATCTGATGAGAGTTTTGTCTCTTTTCCCTCCAAAATGCATATTTGAGTGTTTTTTGGGTTTTTCAAGGTTTTTGGCTGGATGTCAAGCCCTTAGAGGCTGTTTAGGGCCTCCTCTACTCTCTCACACCTCCTCCGCTAGTTGTGAATAGTCCAAGCACACAAAAATATAGAAAACAAGATAACTCTACCCAAAATCCACCTAAAACACTCCAAAAAAGCAAAAACAACTAAAAATACCACTAAACTAGTTAGTAAAAGCCTATCCCCAGCAACGACGCCAGTTTATTGGTGTTGAACGTCTCATTCATGCCTTTTATCTTAGCAACGCTGGGTGTAGGGATGTAGATTTGGTCGATGAGTAGCCCTTCCACCTGTCAAAGAGGGTTAGAACACTTGGATAGGATCCTAACCTAGCTTAGATGCTATCTTTAGCTGCTTTCTACATTTTTTCACTAACACTACACCACGTTAACACTACCCCTTCCTACACTATCCATACATTCATCATAATTGTAGTGAAAAGAGAGAGAGAGAGAGAGAGAGAGAGAGAGAGAGAGAGAGAGAGAGAGAGAGAGAGAGAGAGAGAGAGAGAGAGAGAGAGAGAGAGAGAGAGAGAGAGAGAGAGAGAGAGAGAGAAGGGAGAGAGAGAATTAGATAGAGATAAAGGGAGAGTGAGGGCGGAGGTTAGCTCACTTGCTCATTTTACTTGCTAAAGGAGAAACTTTAACTATTGAAAACAAGAACCAACATGAACTTGAAAGCAAGAGCAACAACAACAAGAACAATAGCAAGCATTGAATAGCAAATGAGGATGCTTCTCTTCCAAAAATGGTAGAGTTTTCTCGTTCTCATTAAGCATGGAAATATGGTACAAGAGTTGCCTTTTTATCAATGGGGAAGGCCCTATTGGCTACTTCTAAAAGAATGTGCACTAATTTTAACCATCCATCTTGGACCCAATCTAATCCAAGGGTCCTAAAAAAGTACATTGGAATTCACATGATTCATGTGAGTCTCAAATTGGACCCAACTTAGAAAGTTTTACACTAAGTTTATTAACTTGACATTGTGGCCTCAAGTTTTATTTGATTTGCAAAAAGGCCCAAGTCCTTTATTCTATCTACAACTAGACTTGCGTGCTCATTGGGCCACGGGCTTATACACGTAGGATGCCACGACTCTCGCAACTATTTCTATTTTCCGATTTTATTTAGTTACAATGTGTTAAAAAAACCCCCAACACCAGGTTTGAAATCAGGATTGCCAGGGGTCGCCAAGAAGTGCCTCTCTATAGTACACTCGGGCCACTAGCAATTGGTCTTTGACTATTTGTGATGCCAGGGCCGTGTTCGGGTCAAAACAGATTGGTGGAAGGAAGTCGTCCCATTTGGAGGTGCCATTTGGAGGCAACGCCCATCAAGTACTCCAAGTCCCGGGCATATTGAGTGGCCTCGCGGACTGTTGGATCTGGACAATTGACAAATTCTTTAGAAAACTGGACTAGAGCCCGCTTGGCGTCTACGTCTGTCTTCCATCCATATTCTGAATGGATCTTCGGCCAATTCAGGGTTTCGATGGTGATCTTGTCCATTGGGGTGCCGCACTCTGCCCATTTTGATCTGCGTGGGTAGGAAACATAGTGGGCATTGACCCGTAGTTGTCTTGGACTCGTGAAGTATGCCTTGATGGCTGCAGGTTCTCTTTCAAACAGCTTCCTGTGCCGATCTGGTTGATGGGCCAATGTTGGAATGAAGGCTTGCTCGTTGCCTTTGACCTCTTTGATTGTGACTGGTAGCTGCCAGCCACCACGTAAGCTTTCATATGGGTACTGGACCAGGTAGGCATTGATTTTGTCCTCTACCAATTTTGGCCTTCTGAATGCGAGGCTGGCAGAGATCGACCTCGAGCCTTGGGATGATGAGGCTTGTGGTTGGCTTGGATCTGCTTGTTGTGTAGTGTCAAGGCATGTATCTTGCCCTTGGTCTTGTGTATCTGACCCCATCACTACTTGTCCTTGATTGTGGCTCTAACTAGCCTGTGCAGCATCATAAATGGGTGGTGGTGGAATCACCACTGGGTCAACGGTTGCGGTTTCCGTGCCATGAGATTCTGGCATGCCTTGAGTGCGCTCTTTGCCTGGCTGAGCTCTTGATTGGCACTTGCGTGATATCTGTGTCAAGAATCAGATATGCAACATCAAGCATTCACCATAAGCAATCACCAAGTAGGGAGGCTGAAGAAGAACACACAATATCACTCAATCACACTAACTCATACAGAATGTAAAATGTACAAATAAACCCTGAACCCCTGATAGAGAGAGAAAACTTACGAGTAGACTAATAGACTCGCCTACGGCTAATAACAACTGGTCACAACTGTCAACATTAATGTACCTCGTAAACAGTAACAATGAAGTTTATCATTGATTTCTAACACTCTCCCTCAATGATAAAATTACATTCTTCTATTCCCAATAGAGTACGCAACCTCTCTAATTTACATTTACCTAATGACTTAGTAAAAATATTTGCCATTTGATCTTCAGATTTACAAAAAACAAGTTCAATGGCTCCATCAAGAATTTTCTCTCGAACAAAATGGTAGTGTATTTTGATGTGCTTGGTTCGAACATGTAAAACTAGATTTTTGGCAAGGTGAATGCAACTTTGATTATCGCAAGATATAGTAGTCACATCCACCTGTGGTTGACCTAAATCTACAAGCAATCTTCGTAACCATATTGCTTCTTGTGTAGCATTGTTGAGTGCTCGATATTCAACTTCCGTTGATGATAAGGCTACTGTAGGTTGCTTTTTGCTGCTCTATGAAATTGCAGTTGTACCATAACTGAATGTATGACCACTGGTAGATCTTCTGTCATCAATATTCCCTGCCCAATCGGCATCTGTATAACCTACCAACATTGGCGCTTCAGACTGATCATACTTCAAACCAAAATTCAATGTCCCTAGAATATATTGGAGAATACGTTTAGCAGACTTTCAGTGTGCTTGACTAGGATCTTGCATAAATTGACTAACAACACCAATAGCATAAAAAATATTAGGCCGTGTGTGTGTCAAATAAATCAAACTACCCACCAACTGTCTATACAAATAAGCATCCACTTTCTCAGATTCATCATATGCAGTAAGCTTCATGTTGACATCCATAGGTGTACTCAAAGGCTTACAATCCTGCATATTGAACTTATAAAGCAAATATCGTGCATATTTGTTATGTGTAAGAAAGACCATGTCTTCCTTTTGCCATACTTCAATGCCAAGACAATAGTGCATCAATCCTAGATCACTCATGTCAAAAGCATTGGAAAGATCTGATTTTATTTCGTCAATTAGGCTCTCATTACTTCCGGTAATAATCAAATCATCCACGTACACCACAATGAACACTATATCTGAATCTTGTCTTAGAATGTAAAGATTAGGATCAACATCACTCTTTACCATTCCCCTTCGCTTGAAGTGTTCTTCAATGCAAGAGTACCACGCCCGTGGTGCTTGCTTCAATCTGTAAATGGCTTTGTTGAGCTTACAAACGAGATGCTTTCTCCCTGGCTCAACAAATCCTTGAGGTTGTACTAAGTACACCTCTTCATCCAACACTCCATTAAGAAAAGCAGATTTAACGTCCATTTGCTGGATCTTTCAACCATAGAAAGCAGAAATAGCAATGATAGAACGTATAGTTACCATCTTAGCTACGGGTGCAAAGGTTTCCTCAAAATCAATGCCTTCATGCTGCTCAAATCCTCTCGCAACCAACCGTACTTTATACTTGTTGAGTTGCCCATCAGCTCCATATTTTATCTTGTATATCCATTTGCAAGTGATAGGCGTCTTACCATCAGGTAGCTCAATTAAGTTCCACGTCCTATTTTTCGATATAGCTTCCATTTATGTTTTCATAGCTTCACACCACTCCTTGTGCTCTTTTGCTTTATCAAAAGTTTTGGTTCTTGAGCCTTGAGCATAGAACCCATTAGGGCTAGATTCATCTCTAATCTTATAGGAGGTTTTCGATTTCTACTTGATGTTCTAAGCTCTCCCTGCTCACTTGATTCGGGAGTATCTCCCTTATTAGCATCACTTGTTACTGACAAGTACCACTTAGGCACTCTCCTAGGAATCTCATTATTGACCCTGTCTTTTTCCATTGGCTCTTTCATATCGATACCAACTTCTTCTTTCACTTGCACTTTAGCTTTATCATCAAAAGGTCAATTTTATATGGTCATTATGACCCATCTCATCAAAAGTAGCATCTCTGGAAATCATAACTTTTGTGCATTTGTGCCATACATCCTGTATGCATTGGCTCTTTCATCATATCCAAGGAAAATACACTTAACAGCTTTTGCATCCAACTTCTTTCGTTTTTCATCAGGTACATGAGTGTAAGCATCACAACCAAATACTCGTAAATGAGAAACATTAGGTTTCTTTCCAGTAAAAGCTTTGTAAGGTGTCTTACCCTCCACGGACTTCGTAGGACACCGATTCAAGATATGAGTAGCCGTGTTGCATGCTTCTGCCCAAAAAGTATTTGGCAAACCCTTGCTCTTAAGCATTGCCCTAGCCATCTCCACAATGGATCTGTTTTTCCATTCTGCAACTCCGTTCTGTTGTGGTGAATTGGGTGTAGTGGTTTGTCTCTTGATCCCCTGATCTTTGCAAAAATTTATAAACTCTGTTGAAAAATACTCACCGCCAACATCTGATCTAAGGGTCTTAATATAACAATCTTTTTGTTTTTCAACTAGAGCCTTGAACTCTCTAAACTTGGCAAAAGCATCAAATTTTTTGCTTATGAAATAAATCCAGATATGTCTACTATAGTCATCAATGAATGTGACGAAATAGTAACGACCACTAATGGACCTAGTGTATTGGTCCACACAGATCACTATGAGCAAGATCAAGAATGTCATTGGCTCTTCTTGTTCCATCTTTGGGAAATCTCTCTCTATGTTGTTTTTCCAAAATGCAACCCTCTCAAATTTTTCCTTCAAAAGAGATATCAGGCAATCCAACAGCTGGATTACCTCTTTTAAGGATTTGCAAGCTTTGAGCACTAATATGACCAAACCTTTGATGCCAAAGGTCACTTCGACTATCAGCAATGCTTACCATAGCTGGAGTAAAAGATCTCGCATTCAATTTGTAGAGTCAATTCTCGTTGACTCTAGCTCCTGTAGCAATCACTGTGTAGTGATTTTTTATGTCTTTGACAAGACATTTGTCATTGTTAAACTCAACCTTGAGTTGTTGATCAGCCATCGTCCCAACAAATAGTAGATTGTTAGCTAAACCAGGTACATATTGCACATTGCTTATCCGATTTATCTTCCCGCTGGCTAGCTTCACTGGTACCACTCCAACTCCTTTAACAGATAGCAATTTGCCATCGGCTTGTCCAATTTCATCACCATTGTGAGTTTCCTTGAGTTCTAAAAATCACTCTTTCCTTGAAGTCATGTGTTTGGATGCACCACTATCAATGTACTAAGTATCCTTGGTCTCATCACTTGTCATTAATGTTGTAATGAACAATTTTGAGCTCTCACTTGTATCATCTTCATATTGATCATCATCATATTGATGTTGATCAGTATAATTGTCTTCATAATAATAATCATCAAATTGATGTTGATCAGCATAGTTTCCTGATTGCCCTTTGTCTTTTCTTTGTTCCATCTCCTTCTGTTTCTTGAAGCATTCACGCTCCCAGTGGCCAATTTGTTGCAATACCTACAATTTTCGGGTTTATTTTGCCTAGAATAGCCTCGGCCTTGATTCCAATTTTCTCGATTCGGGCCATCATTGGATTGTTCTTGAAACTGTTGGAATGATTCACGATTTGAGTTTCCAACTCTTGATTGGTGTCTTCCATGACCAAATTTACCACCATGTCGTCTGACTGCAAGAGCTTGATCAAATCCCCTATTGCGATGACTCAAGTTCTCTTGACGTTGTTCTTCCTGCAAAAGCAATCCACCTAACTCTTCAAAGGTTGGAAGATTTTCTCATGTGGCTATACTTGTCACAAACATCTGATGTGACTCACTCAAACTATTCAATGTCAAGTGCACGATTTCACGATCCTGTACTCACTCTCCAACTGCTGCTAATTGGTCACGAATCACTTTGACCTTCAGTAGGTGATCAGCAACAGTTGCACCATCATCCATCCGCAATGTGTGCAGCTTCGTCTTCAAGAATAGCACTCGAGATGTGTTTGTGGTCTCAAACAATGCCTTCAACATATCCCATGCTTCTTTTGGTCCTTTTGAATCCGAAATGTAGGGAATAATTGCATCTCTAATTGATAAGTTGATGACAGTTTGTGCTTTTCGTTTTCTCCTGTCAAATGTCCTCTGATCTTCTTCAATCACTGGCCTTGTCTCTTCACCTGTCACAATCTCCCATAGCTCCTTTTCCATCAAAATATTTTTCAGTTTGAATTTCCAAACTGCATAGTTGTCAGCTCCTTCCAATTTGCTTGACTCATTGAGGACACTCTCACTTAGAGTTGCCATTACTGAACAGACCAGTCCGGATCAAGTAATTTATCACACCACAGAACTGTATATTTTCCTGGTTATACACCTGATATCGGAAAGGAGCCCAAAAGTACGATTGCTTAGGATCCTCTTCAACTTGTGCGTGTGGATCTGATATTGGAGCATGCGATGTCGGACTGGAGCGCGGATGTACAATTGCTCAAAATTTTCTTTAGCTTGTGCGCTTGGATCCGATATCGATACGAACAATATCGGACTGGAGCGCGGATGTACGACTACTTGGGTTTCTCTTCAGCTGGCGCGCTTGGATCCAATATTGGCATGGAAAAAAAAAAAGAGAATATAAGAACTTTCAGAGAGAATATTCCAAATTTCCTACTTCGGCACGGCGGCTATGCCGCCTCCTCTTTGCTTAGATTTCGAAATGAGTGATCGTTCAAACAGATGAATATCATTAATGTGAAAGGTATGAAGCCTCAAAGCTCTAAATGGTAGTACTAGACACTATTTGGTGTGATTTGCAGTACCTCAAACAAACAAATGAGAGATTTCTTGGCACAACTCTTTGACAAATGACACTTTTCACAAAGACTAATATATATATATATATATATATATATATATATATATATATATATATTGTAAATCTTTCTCCATTCAACAGATTCTCTGTCTGATGTTGCCCTGGCCTTTTCGATGCCTTCGGGACTGTGTCTTCGTTCTCCACTAATAACTGTGAACTCCTGGAACCTGCAAAATATATCAAGAAAGATTTCTTCCAGCCATTTTTGTTTCTCCAAGCTTTCACCTCATGTGAAAGACTTTCTCACTTCGTTGCGGAGCCTGTGACAAGCTGTATCCACTGATCAGGCACGCAGGACTATCGTAGCTCTAATACCATGTCAAGAATCAGATATTCAACATCAAGCATTCACCATAAGCAATCACCAAGTAGGGAGGCGGAAGAAGAACACGCAATATCACTCAATCACGCTAACTCATACAAAATGTAAAATGTAAAAATAAACCCTGAACCCCTGATAGAGAGAGAAAACTTATGAGTAGACTAATAGACTAGCCTATGGCTAATGACAGTTGGTCACAGCTGTCTACATTAATGTACCTCATAAACAGTAACAATGAAGTTTATCATTGATTTGTAACAGTCTGTCGAATTTGTCCTAGTAGTTGTTCAGGGTTTGAGCGTAGATCTACACCTGCTGCTTGTAGAAGTCCATTTCTGCTTGGATGAGTGGCCTATCCGCAGGCATTGGTTGGGCTAACCAGACGGCCTTCTCTGCTTGGAGCACTTGCACCTCCGCTCTCAGGTGCGTGTTTTTGATTTCATAGATCTGCAATTGCACCTAGAGGGGGGCTAGCCTTTGCGCTACTTCTTGTTGGAGCTCTTTACCTTTGTTGAGACGTCCGTAGTTGCCTTAGAGAGGCCCGTGATGTAGGTATGGAGGCTATCTTCATGTTGTTTGAGCCGACAGACCTCCTCTTTCTGTGCTTGCTGATGTTGATTGGCTATTTGCAGGTCTTGCTAGAGCTTCGTGAGTTTTGCTCGCAGCTTCATGTTACTCATAGCCAGTTTCACCATCTGGCCATCTTAGTTCTGGTGGCGATCGCATCCTGGACAAAGATTCTCAAGAATTGGTACACTGATTGAAGGTCCATTGGCATGGCGATGGTGATGGTTGTGTTGGTGCTGGTGCTGGCTGCTATGGTGGTGAATGATCTGTACATCTGCAGCAGCATCATCTTCTACGAGCTCTTCTGGCTCGGCCAAGTCCTCCGGCTGTTTAGAATCAGCGTGCTAAGGGGATCTGACATATGTGGTTTGAACAAATGCTTCATCGGGCAGTGGTTTATCGCCCTCGGCAGCCTGCGCGGGTGGTGTGAGAGGAGTGGCGGTGGTAGAAGTGGGTATGAGGATGGATTGCTCGAAGGATGGAACAAGAGAGATGGAAGGAAATTGGAGAGTGGTGTCGAGAATGATGTGTGAAAAATACAGATCCTAAGTGGATCTAAACTCCAAGATCATTGGCTTGAATGCTTGCACTCCAAACTACATAAGCTAGGAATTGGCAACACATTCTATGCTACCTAGAATGCAAAGAACTTGATCAAAAAGCATTTATCACAAATGGAAACTTCCATAAACATCAAGTGCGGCCCAAAATAGCATTATACAGTCCATAATACATCAGCCTACCACTTTTGGAAAGCACCTAAGATCATACACAATAGCTTGAAGACAATACACACAACAATGCTCTCAATGGAGGAAGAAACAATGACAATGATCTATTGATCTCAATGAAGCATACAAAAGGTTTCTCCAACCTGTTCTCCACGACTTCCCTACTATTTATGGATGAGGAAGATGACTCTCTCTCCTCTCTCTAGAAGGTACTTGACCCTAGATATTCCCTATATAGGAAAAATAGCTAAAAATGGCTTATATGACCAAAATACATCAAAATGGTCTCATTTTGAAGGGTATGAAGTTTGACACTTCATCATACTGAAAAAATACAGTAAATAAAAACATTGTGGCCTGGTTCACACGTGTGAAACTCCAGAACCAAAACTATTTACAATTTTAGCCAATTTAGGCTTCAAACTAGCTAGGAAATGTTGACAATTTTCACACTCCCTCTTCAACATTGGATGCTAGTTTCAACATAGTCTTTGAGCACATTCCAAGATTAGATCTATGCATTAAATATAGGTCCTTTCCCAATGGTTTGGTGAAGATATCAGCCACACACTCCTTTGAAGAGACATGTTGAAGCTCCACCTCTTTGGCAATGACTTGATCTCTCACAAAATGGTGAGCAATCTCAATGTGCTTGCTCCTTGCATGAAAAACAGGATTGCTTGCCAAGCTTTGGGCTGAAAGGTTATCACAAAGTATGATTGGAGTCTTCTCTGGTTCCAGCAAGTGAAGATCCAATAACATCCTCTTGATCCAAAGAATCTCCTTGGTGCATGTTGTTAATGCCTTGTACTCGGCTTCGGTGGAAGATAGAGAGATAGTTGGTTGCTTCTTTGATAGCCATGAGACCACTCCATCTCCAAGATAGATTGCAAAGGCACTTGTTGACTTCCTATCCATTTGATCACCTGCAAAATCTGAATCTGAAAATCCACAAAGGTTAGGTGTAGTACCTCCATACAAGATGCCAAAATCTCTAGATCCCGAGATGTATCTAAGTACTCTCTTTCCTAGCTTCCAATGAGCCTCACTAGGATCTTGCATAAATTGACTTAGTTTACCAACCACAAAGCTTAGATCAGGTCTTGTGATGGTTAACCATATAAGAGATCCTATTAGCTTTCTATAGAGAGTAATGTCCTTGAAGGATCTTTCATTACTTCTTGTAGTTAGCTTTACATTTGATTCCATAGGAGTAGAAACAACTTTACAATCTTCCATATGAAACCTTTTTAGAATAGAGTTAACATACTTTTCTTGACATATGAATGTAGATTTAGAAGTTCTAATAATCTCTATTCCTAAGATATAATGAAGTTTACCAAGATCTTGAATTTCAAACTCTCTTTTGAGTGCCATCTTGATTTCATCTATATCTAGATTGTTACCACCACTTAAGATAATGTCATCAACATAGATCAAAAGTAAAGTGATATCATTTTCATTCAATCTAAAGTAGAGAGAATGATCATACTCACTCATAACAAAGTTTTGAGAAAGTAAGAAGGAATTGAGCTTAGCATACCAACTCCTTGGTGCTTGCTTTAGCCCATACAAACTCTTTTGGAGATAGCACACATGATTAGGCTCATCATGTGAAACATAGCCCTCGGGTTGCTCCATGTAAATATCTTCTTCAAGATCACCATTCAAGAAGGCATTAGTAACATCCATTTGCCACATATCCCAATCATAAAGAGTTGCAAGAGAGATTAGGATTCGAATAGTTACCATCTTTGCCACGGGTGCAAAGGTCTCATCATAGTCAATACCATATTCTTGAGCATACCCCTTTGCCACCAACCTTGCCTTGTACTTGTTGATTGATCCATCTTGATTTGTCTTGATCTTGAAGATCCACTTACAACCAATTGCCTTCTTGTCCTTTGGAAGCTTTACCAACCTCCATGTGTTGCTTTTGATGAGTGCTTGATGCTCATGATCCATGGCTTGGATCCATTCCTTCTTTTGAATTGCTTCACCTACACAAGTTGGTTCATCAAAAGAGGTAAGAAAAGCAAAGTTAGAGTTGTCCACCACTTGCTTTCCTTTTTCATCATAGGTTAGCCTTGATGGCTTAGCCCTTTGCCTTTGAGTCTTCCTTGAAGTTTTCTTTGGAGTGGCATCTCCATCTTCATCCAAGACATCTTGCACATCATGATGATTAGTAGGCACATCAACATCAACATCAACAACATTGGAAACATTCTCTTCATGAAAGATGACATCCCTACTTATGACAACTTTCTTTGTAGAAGGAATGTACACTTTGTAAGCCTTGCTTACTTCACTATAGCCAACAAACACACCCTTCTTTGATGAAGGATCTTCTTTAGTTCTATCATCAAGTGTGATATTGACAAAACATGTACATCCAAAGATCCTACAATGCTTGACATTCGGCCTTCTACCATAAAGAACCTCATGAGGAGTTTTACCATCCAAGGAAGCACTTGTCCATCTATTACATAGATAGTTAGCACATGCTAAAGCTTCCCCCCAAAAAGACTTAGCAAGATTAGCATGTAGTCTCATTGCCTTGGCACATTCACAAAGGGTTCTATTCTTCCTCTCGGCCACTCCATTCTGTTGTGGAGTCCTAGGACTAGACATCTCCCTCTTAATCCCATGTGCTATACAAAAGTCTTTGAACCTATTTGAGGTGTATTCCCCTCCATTATCAGATCTTAAGCATTTGATCTTTGTATTGAATTGGTTTTCCATTTCATTCTTGAACTTGACAAATGCAGCAAACACTTCATCCTTACTTTTAAGAAGATAGATCCAAGTATACCTACTAAAGTCATCAATGAAAGTTGCATACATCTTTGCCCCACCATTGCTAGTTGTACTAGAAGAATGAATATCATAATGCACAAGTTGAAAAGCTTCTTTAGATCTAGAAGTAGATCTAGAATAAGCAAGTCTATGAGATTTGGACAAGGCACAATGTTCACAAACACTATTGTTTGCAACAAGACTTTTAGGGAGACCAAGAACAAGCTCTTTCTTTGCCATTACCTCCAAAGATTTGAAGTTGGGATGGCCCAACCTCTTGTGCCAAACTTCTTGGTTTGTCAATTGCTCCCTAGCCATACATCCTTCATGATTAGAGATCACACATGCATCAAGCTTGAAAAGTTTACCATGCCTCCTACCTTGAGCAATCAAGGATCCACATTTACTTATCAAACATGCATCTCCAATGAACTCCACATCAAGTCCTTTGTCAATCATTTGACTTACACTAAGCAAATTCTTAGTGATTGAAGGAATGTACAAAACATTTTCAAGATTTGCTTTCCTATTTGTTGAAAGGGAAATAGGAATAGTGCCTATGCCTTTGATGTCACATTGACCATCATTTGCAGTGTAGATGATGTTACCTTCTCCCTCATAAGACAATAAGGATGTAAAGTATTCCTTATGTCTTGTCATGTGAGATGAGGCTCCACTATCAATCCACCAAGGATCATTATCATCTATGTTGGCTAACAAACTTGAAGTCATAACAAGTGATTCACATGTGTTATGTTCTTCCTCATCTATTGTAAGAATTCCTTGCCTCTCTCCTTGCTCTCTTTTCTTCTTATAACATTCATTTGCAAAATGACCTTTTATCCCACAATAAAAGCACTTGAACTTTGACTTATTGTTCTTAGTAGAAGAGGAAGAGGAAGAGTGATCATCATGATCAAAGTTACCACCTTTGGACCATTTCCCTTTGCCTTTACCTTTGCCCTTGAATTTGCCTTTTGTGAAGAAAGCCTCTTCACCTCCACCTTGCAAGGATGCACCATCAAGCTTTGATTGCAACCTATGTTCTTCAGCCAATAAGATTTCTTGCAAGTCAACCACACTTGGCAAGACTCTTTGAATGGAAAAACTTTGCACAAGGTTAGCATGTTCATTTAGCAAACCATTCAACATAACTTGGACTATTTCACCATCTTTTATGTTCTCATCAATGCATGCTAAATCATCACTTAGGGACTTAACTCTCAAGATAAATGCATGAGCACTTTCACCCTCTCTTTGCCTACTAGAAAATATTTGTCTCCTTAGGGTCAATACCCTAGATGTGGACTTTGATTCAAAGAGCTTCTTTAAGGCATTCCATGCCTCACTTGCACTTTGACACTTTCCAACTTCCTTGAGAAGTTCATTTGTAACATTCATTTTAATGATATGAAGAGCCCTTTTGGCCTTCTTATCAAACCTTTGTTGCTCTTGAAGTGTGAGAGGTCTCTCTTCAATTTCTGCAACTATGTCCATGAGTTCATTCAACTCAAGTAAGGACTCCATCCTCACTTTCCAAGTAGAGTAGTTTGATGAACTCAACCTTTCACTAGACTCTAGCATGATCCCACCATTGGAAGCCATGATTCTAATGTTTCTTCAACTTTTAGGTTCTGTCCTAAAGCACTTAGCACTCACTTTTCTCTCAACAAATGATAGATAAAGAGATCTATGAAGATTTAGGACCCTAAAACACTTCTATCTTGAACCTAGATGGTTTCCAAGCATAGAAAGGAAGATTGAAACACATGCAACACTTTGCACACACTAAGAATGGATTACAAAATCAAACCAACCTGAACACACTCTTGCTTAAGCTCTCAACTTTCCAGCAAGTGACCAAATCAAGTTATGGTGTGAAGAGTTACTTGCATTCTTAGAAAATACCCAAAACTAGGATGCCAAGATTACCTAGTAATGAACAAACTTGATCAACATATGATCAACACACTAAGATATTGATTCAACCTGTAAAACCACATGTAAACCACACTTCTAAAAGTTTATAAACTCCAGCAAGTGATAAATACAAGATTTAGAGGTGAATGAATGAGCACACTTAGTGAATCACAAGACTAGCTTCACTATCTTGTCAAATCTTGGTGTTTAGATGTAGATCTAAGATCACTTCACATGAGAATGTTCCTCAACCTGTTAAGAACCTGAAAACACACTTGCATAATGGTTAACACCTTCCAGCAAATGCTCCAATCAAATTACATAAGGAGAGTTACTTACATGCTCAACAAAGTACACCAAAATTTATGCCAAAATTGATGACAATCTTTACAATATGCTCTTCACAATGGAGCTTACAATATGTTCACCCAAAAAAGGGGATCTTTCATCCAAATGGGAGCTTTGCTCAGCCTTTAGGAGAATTACAACTCACTCAAAAGAGCATTTGTCATCCACTTAAGGAGAAGTTTCATCCACTTAAGGAGAGTGTTCATCCAAGAATGGAGATTGTCAACAATAGGATTGAAAAGAACATTGTTAGTATTGAATATGCACAAGCCTCACAATCACAAATGATTAGGTGTTATGATCTGATCCAAAATAGTTTCTTTTCAGCCTCTGATCTTCAATAGACCTGAAATATGCTTTTGATCCACAAGTTCAACTCACAATACAAAGGTTAGTAAGATTTGATCAACAAAGCAATGCAAAATCATGCTAGAACTTGATCAAACATCCAAATATCACCAAAAATGGAATACTTACTGTAAATAGAAGCCAACCAGCTCTGATACCATGTGAAAAATACAGATCCTAAGTGGATCTAAACTCCAAGATCATTGGCTTGAATGCTTGCACTCCAAACTACATAAGCTAGGAATTGGCAACACATTCTATGCTACCTAGAATGCAAAGAACTTGATCAAAAAGCATTTATCACAAATGGAAACTTCCATAAACATCAAGTGCGGCCCAAAATAGCATTATACAGTCCATAATACATCAGCCTACCACTTTTGGAAAGCACCTAAGATCATACACAATAGCTTGAAGACAATACACACAACAATGCTCTCAATGGAGGAAGAAACAATGACAATGATCTATTGATCTCAATGAAGCATACAAAAGGTTTCTCCAACCTGTTCTCCACGACTTCCCTACTATTTATGGATGAGGAAGATGACTCTCTCTCCTCTCTCTAGAAGGTACTTGACCCTAGATATTCCCTATATAGGAAAAATAGCTAAAAATGGCTTATATGACCAAAATACATCAAAATGGTCTCATTTTGAAGGGTATGAAGTTTGACACTTCATCATACTGAAAAAATACAGTAAATAAAAACATTGTGGCCTGGTTCACACGTGTGAAACTCCAGAACCAAAACTATTTACAATTTTAGCCAATTTAGGCTTCAAACTAGCTAGGAAATGTTGACAATTTTCACATGATGGCATGAGTGGGGGACGAGTTGTCAGAAATACTCATCCATTGGAGGGTGTTGGGCAGATTTGGGAGTCATCAGGGTTGAATTGAGTGAATGGAATGGAGATGGGAGCTAGGATGGAAGAAGCGATGGTGATGGAAGATGTGGAGGAAGCAAGAATAGTGGATGAAAGTGGAGGGATCAGGACAATAAAAGCAGAAGAGGTGGTAACAGCAAGTGGCAGAATAGAAGCGAAAGCAGAAGATGTGGATTCAGGTTGTGTGGGAGCTGTGTATTGTCAGGTGGCGGGAGGGCTAGACGAAAAGGAGACAATGCCACGCGTGCAATTTTTTGTTGGTCGTTGTGTCAGTAACTGTTGGATGTTTGGATGCAACAGAAGGTGGGTATAGGTTAGTATGTGGAATGGTAGCAGATAGGATGGTGGAACGGTTAAACCCATGAGACTTCTCTTCAAGAAGTGCACAGGCAAAGTTACAAAGTAGGGGGCCGACGGTGATGTGCTCGCACGTGTTAGGCTTGATGGCAATGGATAGCTCGTGCAGAAGGAAGGTATGTCAGTCATATGGCACAACCGAGGGGTTGAAAATTCTAAGAAGAATTCCACGATTTGGCTCAAGAGCATGGATTGAACTCAGTCCTTGCAAAAAGTTGTTCAACAGGTAAGTGGCAGCTTGGATTGTGGGGTCATTGATAGCCTCTATCAAATAACCATTGTTAGTTTTGACTAGGAGTTCAAGAGTAGTGGCCATTACGTAGGGTTTGATGAGGTTTTCAGCTTGGCGATGAGAGATGGATTGGCGATCACCGGACACGATGCCGACGGTGACTATGGAGTTAGCATTAACTCGTACCTTGTATGTGGTACCCTGGTACAGGATGTGGAAACGTACTTCGATGTGTCCCACGTGGCGCAAGCATGGAGAGCTAGATCCATGCTAGTGTCAGAAGAGAAAAGTGCCAGGAAAGAGCCCATTGCTTCAAAAAGGGGGCTAGCAACCTGGAGCCAAGGTTTTACCAAGGAATCAGATGGCAGGGCCCAGATCTGGGTGGTAGTAGGTATCTCACGTTGGATAACCTTCTTGGTGCCAGTATCATCAGTAGAGAAAGAAGAAGCCATGATGTTAGATGGTCGGTAAAGTGCGTTAGCGATGGAGATGGAAAAAAAGGTGAAAAGGCACTCAAAAAAGAAAAAAAGGAGTCAAAAATGGGTTAAAGGCTTAAAAAAATGTGAAAAGGTGTAAACCATGAGAACGAAGGTGGAAATGGTGGAACTGAGTGTGTAACAGGTGGCTGTGTGAGCTGAAGAAGGCTGGTGAGAAGTTTCGTCGCAATCTAATAACTTTGAAATTTCGTTGGTTTTTTCGGCAGAGCTTCACTGAATGAAGTGCCAAATGACTTGAATTTCTCCCTTATATAGCGGAAATTAGAGTGCGTATTAGGATAATTGCACTTTCCCCAGCTTAGTTCCAACCAAAATTTTGTAGGGACCTTCGTCACAATATTCTAAGACCTCATTGAAGTCTGCGAAGTTTCAGAAGGTGATTTGACTGCCCTGCGGAGGCTCCCCGGCAACGGCACCACTGTTGGGCATGTAGATTTGTTGGTGAGCAACCCTTCCGCCTATCAAAGAGGGTTAGAACACTAGATAGGTACCTAACTATGTCAAGTTGCTAGATTTAGATGCTTTCTACTCCTTTTCCTAACACTACTCCTTCCTACACTAACCACACACACATCATGATTTCGAGTGAAAGAGAGGGAGCTAGATTAGATAAAAGTAGAAAGTAGAGGAAGAGGGAGAGAAAGAGAGTGAGAGGGGAGGTTAGCTCAATTTCTCATTGTGCATGCTAATGGAAAAACATTAACTAATGAAACCAAAAACATGGAAACTAGAAAGCAAAGACACAAGCACACAAAAGCATTAGCAAGTATTGAATAGCAAATGAGGATGCTTCTCTCCAAAAGGGTAGAGTTTCCTCCTCCTCATTAAGCATCAAATGGGTTACAAATGGTGCCTTTTTATCTTTGGGTGGCCCTTGCCCCTTGCTTCCTATTGGCTACTTGCAAAAGATGGGATTGTAATCCACACCATCCACAAGAAACACAAATAAATCTATGGTGTAGGAAGAAACACACCCCACCTACCACCATTTGAATTTTGACTAATCCCAAAAAAAACTTAGTAACTTAACTTAAGCTTAACTTTGGCCTTCTAATATTATTTTTAATTACATGGCCCAAAGTCAAGTTTATGTCCATAATTATTTATTTACAAGTGCTCATTGGGCCATGGGCTTACGCACGCAAGATGCCACGACCCTCGCAACTATTTTTGACTAATTTATTTATTTACATCGTTATACCCTCAACATTTCAATTAAAATCTAAAAAGTGGACTTTTTATGAGAAAAAGTACATTCACTTTGGCCTCCCACAACTCATAAAATATTGATCCACTTTTGGTATGGCCTTGGAAGGGCTACAAAGTGCACAAGGCTCCAAAACTAACTTGCTACTTTGAGATCACAAGAAATGGAAATAAAAGAGAATGATTTTTGGAGTTATTTGACAATAAAATCAATCAAAATAAACTCAAATCCACTTCTATTAGTTCAAAAACTATCCTTTGAATGTCTTAGATTGATGTAGAATAGCTAGATATCACAAATTCTATGCTAAATCACCTAATTTTTGCCATAAACTTGATCAAATCATTACCCACTTTTACTTGGCTCTGATAACAGAATAAAAATTAAAGAGTTTAGTGTTATAAATGATTAAGCACAAGAATCTAAGTGGGTGTGCTTTCACAAGAATCTTTTGGTGGTGAATTTCCAATAGCTAGACAATTCCTAGCTTTCTAGGCAATGCAACACAAAATGAAAGATATACTTCAGCATTTGAAACCAAATCTCGTCCTCTCTCTCTCTCTCTCTCTCTCTCTCTCTCTCTCTCTCTCTCTCTCTCTCTCTCTCTCTCTCTCTCTCTCTCTCTCTCTCTCTCTCTCTCTCTCTCTCTCTCTCTCTCTCTCTCTCTCTCTCTCTCTCTCTCTCTCTCTCTCTCTCTCTCTCTCTCTCTCTCTCTCTCTTTGACCAAACCATTTTTTCTTAAGTTTGAGTTTTTTAGTGTAGATCGTACATCTGGACAATATCTCTAGTCATCTTAGAAGTTCAACTTTTATTGTAGTCAAAGAAGCAAGATTGTGTTAAAGGATGATAACATCCTAGGATATGAAATTGTTCCTTTGACAAGTCAGTGTTATTTGATGAAAATTTTCTTTGGCAAATATGAAGTTTGCATGCCAACTATGGCATGTAGCTACTCAAGAGAGCTTCTAATTGTTGTTATGTGAAAGAAATGTTAGCTTTTGGATAGAGATACATTTGCTGAATATTATTAGCATAGAAAGAAGTCTATGGATTATGAAAGCTTAGGACATAATAAATTCCATCTACTTTGGGACATATGAGTCATGTGAGCATTCATATTAGTTGGATCACTAATGGAGATAAAAACTAATGAATATAGTAGTTGCACTCTTGAGTTTTTTAATATTTAAACATGGCCAAAGCTCCGGATAAATGCCCATGAACATGTCAGAATCAAGCTTAAGTAAAGGATTAACACTTTCAAGAACATGAACTTTGTAGAAGATAGAAAACAATTGGTTTGGTCAAAGTAACTATACATAATGGTTAAATGTTCATTTGCATTGACTACAAGATAGAAAACATTTGATTTTGACAAGTTACTATGGAGAACGTTTTAAAATGACTTTCTAGTGGCATTTTAAGAGAAAAGAGAGAGAAATATTATTTGAAGCTTAATAGTTCCCATCCAAGTGCACCTAGTAGGCATAAAACTACAAACCTCACAAAGAAGAGAAAAGATGCCTATCAACAGGCTACCCTTTGGGGATATAGATTTTACTTTAATTAACAACCTTCAAATTGTACACAAGAGAAACAAGGGCCCAATATACTCACATGAGAATATAAGGACACCAACTTGGGTCTATAAACTCACATACCAAGCTCTTATCCACCACATTACAAATTTTATTTTATTTTTTATGTTCTAGTACTTCATTCTTCAAACATGTATTTAATTCAAATCGTGAAGAAACGTCGTAGCTGTATATAGTCTCTATATTAGGACCACCTCATGTCGGAATCTATCGGGTCTCATATTTATGATGCCATACATCAAGTCATTACATGTACTTTTCATGAAGCATCCCTTCCAATTTTTCAATTGAACTTTTAAAAGACTATGTTTTCTTAGATATATATGTTAACATGCTAAGTCTAGAATGTAATTTAAGTTCTCATGTGGGGCATACAAGCTATGTAAGCATTCTCATGTGTTGTGTTTAGTGGAGATAAAAGCTAACGAATAGCCTAGTTGTTTTTTGGGCAACCTTGGCTCACTCTCAACATTATGGAAAAGTGCATACTTGCTTTTAGCCATTTGATCAAAGGTAGAAGCATTGTTGTCATTTCTAGTGTCATAGAGGGCCTCTCTTGTGAATATCTTCATTGAATCTAATTGTTTCTCTCCTATTTTTTTACTAATCAAATGACTATTTTATTTGAAATAAATTTGCAACCTCTCAATTTAATGAAACTTTTAGAATGATGCCATGCGAGAGATTTACAATTATCCACTCTAGACAAAAAAAAAAATAATAATTGGATACGTACTAGGAATAGTCTTGTGGATTGACACTCTTAAAAAGCCTCTACACATTTTGTACCCAAAATCTATTATTTTTGTTTACTAGTTATATGGGTTCAGTAAAGAGCTATGTTGAAACTTTCGATTGAAAACGTCTCCCCTTGCATTTTCTCCTAACACTATATAACCTTTGACAACTTTTCTCTTGTACATTGTGTTAATCATTTTATCTCAACTACTTTTTGCTGCAAATAAAAAAAATCTATTTTGTGGGAAATTCAAACCTCCCATATTATAGAAGCCTCACTTCCAAAATCATGTTGCATCAATGCTTAGCACTAATGCTTAAGACAAAACTATCACCATCAACAAAAAAATGAAAGTACCTTTCTCTCTCTTTGATTGCAAACTACCACTCTTCAACATTCATTAAATATGGAATACTTTTGTCACATCAAATTGAGAAAAGTCATCATTTTAGTTATGATGCCATGTAGGTTACCATGTCATATCATGACACTATCCTTTAGACAATCTTTATAGTAGAAAAATTCATGGAGAATTTCGTGTTTTTATTTTTGAGAAATTTTGAAGCTTGTTATTTGGAGGAGAGGATGGCTTTGGATAGAGACACATTGGCACAATATTGGTGGAGAAAGAAAAAGCCGTGACTATGTTAGGATCCAAAAACTTTGTTCATATTGAACCATTCATGCTACTTTTTACAAGCAAGCATTCCCACTAGTTGTGTTACTAGCAAAAGGTAAACATTGGTGAATAGACCATAGTCAAAATCCTAAGTCTTATAGATAGAAAAAAAATCATTTTGTTATCAATCATTAGTGTAAAGAAGATGTTTATTTTATATTTATCCCATTGACTTGTATTGTTTTATAGAGATATGCTCCTGAATTTGGTTAATTTGGTCTGGATAGAGCTTTTGAGTGGATTTCTCTTAAAATATCTAATCTGTTGGGAGCTTGATGTAAAGCTTGTCGACCACAATTTACGAGTGTATTCTATTAAAAAACATACAATTTTAGCCCATGTTTAATCTCGGAACACAAGAAATCATACATGTCAATGGAGTATCCAATGGTGGAGGCATTTGCATGGAATGCATTTCTTTCTTATCTAGTTCATCCTACTATCAATTACTTTCTATCAAATTTTTAGAACTAATTTTGAATATAAATCTTTTAGCTATGTTTGTGTAAGGGAGCCACCTCATATTGAGACATCAAGGTTTATTTACCTTACCCATATACTTTGTTGAAAAGAGAATTAGAAAGATAAACTTTAAAATTTAGCCTTGTCTCCTATATTAGTAAATATTGCTTCTCTACCTTAGAGTCTTATCAAAGAAACCAATAAAGCTTAGCAAGAAAATTTTTGCCATTCTATTAGAATGATTCAAATCACAAATGAGTCATAATAGTTTTCTTAAATTTGTGTTAATACTAGGAAACATATTTGTAGAGTATTTGATTTTTCAACAAAATCCAAGTTAATAAAAAACTCAACTAGTCCAAATTGAAAAAATGCCAAGATGGACAAACAATGTTTTAACAAAATAATTTTTTCTAGAAAAGAAAAATCAAGTTCTTTTTATTCACCAATTTATTTTGGGCTTTTTTCATTATTTTATTGAATATGTCTTCTATAGTATTACTATTATGCCAAGATTCTCAGTTATTTGACCAAGTTAGTTTCTCCAAATAGGCAGCATATAAATCATGTCTACTTTTGACAAAGTGTGTGAGCAATTTAGTTCTCACCTAATAAACCTAAATGATTTTTTAGGAGCATAAGAATTGGTGTTAGCTTTGTCATCAAGATTTTTGGTGGAGTGCTCCACCCAACAAGTATGTCATCACTCCTCTCATCTTTAGATATCATTTCTCTTGTTTTGAAAATGTATGGAGAGTAAAAGAATCTAGCAATGGCCTTTTTGAGGTTATATCCCATGTATAAGTGACAAGCAATACACTTGAAAACTTTTTCTCTATTATAGGCATAAAAATGGCTAATTACACTTAGATGGTGTTGATTACTAGTACATAATTATGGTGGCACATTAATATCATTAGAATTTTCATTTAAGTTATAAGAAATCATCGATAATGAAGCCCCTACCTTTCTAGAGAAGATATGATCACATCATGCAACTTCAAATGTAAGGCTTAATTGATGATGATGAAAAAATTGGCTAGTAGTCCACTTTTGGTAACTATCATATACTGCATTTGTGCAATTTGTTGACATTTAACATGCTGGAATATTATTGCTCCATCAAGGCCCATCAACTTCAATTTTAACTCCTTGATGATGTATTTGCTAAGGTAGATTCATTGATGGAGTGGTGTACAAATCCATTAGGCCAAGTTTGTTGAGTAGGCCCATAGGAGGCTGCATGGTGAGCTTCAATTCTTAAAATTGATATTTGTGCAAACCTTTGAAGGTTCAAAAATCTAAGTTTGATATTCTTATTATGTTTAAAGTTTTAGATAAATAAAAAATCCTAATTATATGAACAAGTGTGAAATGGCGTTATCACATGAATATGGTGTATGCCCTAAATTCATGACCTCTTCTTTTGACTCTCCATAAAATCAAATGGTACATTGTACGGACTTATTTTATCACTCAGACCCTATGTCTAATCCAATTTTCTTTTTTTGCAAAGCCCATATCGTAGCCCCAAAAAAAATTTGTTATTATGGTTTATGTATCTTCTCCAAAGGGATTTATCATTCTCCGAGCCAAAACGTCCGAGCAACGAGCAGTGGTCGTTGCATGCCCCCATTTTTTGACGAGGACCATAATTTAGATGCAAGTTCAAACTCACTCATTCTCCACTTATTATTGCCTTTCCATTGGTTTGCAATGAGTCCACCTTTTTTCCAAGCTACCAAAGGTGGCATATTTATATGATTGGAACATCAAATCCTTCTAGAAAGATTGTATAAAAAAGAGAATTTCAAGTAGTGTTTTCTAATAACCCTACTTGAATCGTTTTTAACAAAGAAATCTACAAAAAATTTATTGGATAATTGAAAGAAAGTTCTATCATACTATCAATTACGTAAAGAAAGATGGGCAATCACTATTCAAGTTTCTAATTCGATAATGATATTCACGTATCAAATTCTTCCATATTGCATTTATTGTGCAAATTAATAGATTGGAAGATGGGACTCCTGTTAGATTTTAATGCTCAGCCTTAAAGTAATGAGCATCCTAAAAACAGCCGAAGGCCGACTACATATTTCGGACCTTTGCATTTTTCGCAATCTTTGTTTTTCCTTAAAACATTTTTTAGGCACCTTCACCTTTTTTGCCCTCTTCGCATTTTTTGCACCTTCGGGAAAATGCGACACAATAACCAAAATGCCTTGAGATCCATTTCAGGCATACCTTCGGGATTTTTGCACCTTCGGGATTTACATGCTTCCTCTGTTCAAAGGCACCTTCGGGTTTTTTGGGTTTTTCGCAACAATGGTAGACCGACTTCGCCAAACTGTCATAACTCTAAAACAATTGGACAGCTAAATATCCCAAGGGCGGTTACCTACTTTGTACATATACAAAGACTGGCGTAAATAGCATTCAATGCTTGTAAGATGTTTTTGAAGACACTTGTAAATATATACTACTAGCTGAATCAAGCTAAGTAAGGTTTTAACATTTAGAGTTATCTGTAGCCAGCGTAATCACGCTCAACAATCAAGCTGAAGTTATCACTTCAAGCATTGTACTCACTGCTTGATATTAATCAGAGTGCATTTTTTTGTCTCACTACTGTATCGTTCATTTGCGCAATTTGCCTGAATCATTCATCTTGAATATTTCTGCTGCTAATTGTTGCGAATCTGTTCCTGCACGCCCACGCTCAAGCTTCTGCTGCCGGTCACCCACGTTATATGACATGGTATCAGAGCAGGCATTTCAGTAATCTGCATTTCTACTACGGATTATCAGTCTTGTTTCTATCAAGACGCTTTTCTAGCAAATGCACAACCAACAATATTTTGACAATCGTTGTTTCTACCAACGATCTCATTCAACCAGAATGGATCCTTCATCTAGTTCATCTCTCATAGACAAACTCGATGGAGATAACTACCATCTCTGGAAATTCAAGATGAAGGTATATCTACTAGCCAAAGAACTTTGGGACATCGTCGATGGCACAGATTTCAAACCAGAAGGAAATGCAACTAGCATCACCAAGTGGAGACTAAGAGATGGCAAAGCATTTGCCATGATCACCCTCAATATCAAGGATACTCAAATCAGCCACATACGTGCTGTTCAGACTGTAAGGATGCATGGGAGATCTTAGCAACCCTCTACGATAGATGTAACTTCCAAGTTACACCTGAGGAAGAAATTTTTCACCCTGAGAATGTTTGATGCAGAAAGCGTGACGAGTCATCTCAACACTTTCAGAAATATTATGGAGCAAATGACTACATCTGGCACAGTCATAGAAGATTCTGATGCTCTCATGACTCTATTATCAAGTCTTTGAATCCTACGAAAATTGGGTAATGGCAATTTCTACCTAAGAGCACTTCACTCTATCAAGAGTAATTTCTTTGCTTCTACAAGAGGAGATCAGAAGATCAGCATCCTCCTCAAGCTCAGGAGTGGATCTTCAAGTTCTATACTCAAAAAGAAATCAGAAGTTCAGATCTAAGAGATCTACACAGCCAGATTATCCTAACAGGAAGAGCAACATGCAGTCTGAACCAAATTTTGGTTCAGGATCGAATTCAAGTTTTTCATCATTCCAACCAGTGCAAAAACTATTATGCAGATATTGTAAGAGGACTGGCCATGAAATCAAGGACTACCGAACTTTGAAGTACAACAACAAAAAGAAGAAGTAGTTCCAACAACAAGCACACACTGCTACAACTAGTCACTCAATTCAGCAACAAGAGAAGATGAAGCTACTTTCATGACCAAAGTTGGAGAACAACAACATATCGATTCTTGGTATCTAGATTTTGGAGCAACTCAACACATGACTCACTATTGCAACTGGTTCAAAGACTACAAATCATTCACTCATACAAGAGTTGTGCAACTTGGAGACAATTCATCACATTTAATCGAAGGTGAAAGTACAGTCAAAGTCAAATTCTAGAAAGGTGAAGTCAAGTTGTTGTCCACCAACGTTCTCCATGTTCCAAATCTGACCAAGAATCTACTCTCAATTAGCAAAATCATTGATTCAGGTTGGAAGGTTGAATTCAATATAGACGGTTGCACAATTCTTGAAAAATCTCGGATGGTTCTAGCCTTCAGAAGAAGAAACAACTATCTTTACAAACTTAGCCATTGCTACTCTTCTAACAGTCAAGCTCTTCACATAGCCACTTCTGAATCAACTGATATGTTGTGGCATTTCAGACTTGGCCACCTCAATTCCAATAGTATCCAGCAAATGTCTACTCAGAGACTAGTACAAGATCTGTCTTTTATCAACAAGTCAACTTCTCCATGCAAAAGCTGTATTGTTAGCAAGCATGCAAGAAGCCCTTTTATTTCAGACTCAATTCAAACTTCCAAAGGCTTGCTTGACCTTGTACACAGCGACATTTGTGGCCTGATGCAGACTGCTTCCACAAGGGAAGCCTAACCTTCATCGACGACTTTTCTCAAAGGACTGCTACTTACTTTATGAAGAACAAATCTGAAGTTCAAGGCGTCTGCAGAAAACCAGACCCAAAGGAATATCAAGGCTCTACACATAGATGGAGGGGGAGAGTATATCTCCACAAAATTCAAGGAGTTCTGCAAGGCCAACGGGATACATCAACAATTTACAACCAGCTACTCACCTCAATCCAATGGTGTAGTTGAATGGAAGAATCAGACACTCATCGAAAGTGCCAAGAGCATGCTGGCCCATGCCTCTCTTCCAAAGAAATTATGGACAAAAGCTGTTACTACAATAGCCTATCTCCATAATCAATCCATCACCAAGACCGTGAATGGCAAGACACCTTATGAGGTGTGGACATGATCAGAACCATCACTCAAATATATTCGAGTATTTGAATGCATTGCTTTCGTTTAGATCCCTGAAGATCTAACAAGAAGACTACATGACAAGGGCAGAAAAATGATTTTTATCAGCTATTTCCCAGACCACAAGGCATACAAGCTCTACAATCTGGATACCTAGAAGGCATTCACCAGTAGAGACATCATTTTTGTGGAAGACAAGTTCATCGACCACAATGGAAAAGCTGCAAAAAAATTTGACCCAAGGATCGAACAACCGAATTCTGATCCAAGGATTCAACTACAAAAAAGTCACATTGACTCCGACATTGAGTCAGAACCTCAACAAGTCAACCCACATCAGATGACCAAAGTTCAACCCAGAAGGTTGAACAGGTCCAAACAGCCTCCATCCAGATTTATGGATGATCCAGCTTGCTACTTTGTATAGGAGCCAACAACTATTTTTTAAGCTATGTCTACTCCTGATGCTGACCAGTGGAAAGCAGTGAGGGACACTGAATTCAATTCTCTAAAAGAGAATCAAACATGGACAGTCACTGAGCTGTCAAAGGACCAAAATCCAATTCCATGCAAATGGATATTCAAGGCGAAGTATAATGTTGAAGGAAAGCTAAATCGCTACAAGGCCAAGCTAGTCGCCAAAAGTTACTCCCAGATTCCAGATCTGGATTAGTCTGAAACCTTCACTCGAGTTGTCGAACATGCTTCGATCTGCCTACTCCTCTCCTTTGCAACCGCAGCAGACCTTGAAGTCCACCAGATGGATGTCCAGACAACTTTCCTCAACAGAACCATCGAAGAGGAGACCTATATGTCGCAGTCAGAGGGATATGAACTCAAGGGCAATCAAAAGCACCTTGTATATAAAATTCACAGGGCTCTCTACGAACTGAAACAATCACCTAGAGCCTGTTTCTAGAAAATCAATGCATTTTTTATCGAGAATGGTTTTATTCCAAACTAGGCAGACTCAAATGTCTACTTCAAGTCTGTATCAGATTACTTTATCATTATCACTCTCTACGTAGATGATACTCTACTATTCAATAACTATTTGAATCTGATGAAAAAAACGAAATGCATTCTGGCCCAGGAGTACAAGATGACTGATATGGGTCTAGCCCACTATTGTCTCAAAATTCAGATCCAACGAGAACGACCCATTAGACTAATTTTCATCAATCAGCAACGATATCTCATCAATGTACTGAAAAAGTATGGAATGGCCAACTGCAAACCAAGTCACTTTCCAGATTCAAACTTGCCATCTCATTTCTAGTTTCTAGCAAAAAAAAACTTGCCAAAAATGGATTTGTCTTTTGATCAAACACTACCCTCTTGTACTTGGATCTGATACCATGTTAAAGTACAATACTTTAGGACCCTAAATGGATCTACACAAGATCCAAAAGAGTGATATCGGATTCTTGCTAAACAATCTATTGCAAAAACTAGACACAAAAATTGATATAGAATAGCAGTTTTACACTTAACAAGCAAGAACAATCATTAAGCATTGATCAAATATGGAAATCAGAGTCCACACGTGTGTGATACAGCCTGTGGTACATTCTGAAAATAGAGAATGGAAGTAATGTCACTTTGATTGCATTTGGATCATCAAAACTGAATACAAATGTGTAGTAGACTCAAGATTGCCAATAAGCTCTCAAAAATATTCTAAGTGTTTACTATGGAGGACTCACTACATAAAAATGCCTCTTCCCTCACATGTTAGGTGAATTTTCAGCATGTAATAAGGTGATTGAGGTTGTAAAAATTCACATGTGTGGGAATGCCCTAATGTGTGATTGAGATCTCCTAAGCTTTGCTTTTGCACTTTAGATCAACTCTAGATTGAAATCCAAGGTCTATGTCAAATTCTAAGGCAAAGAAGCAAATCTACATGCATACATTCATTTCCAAAGTAGTTTCACACATGTGGTTGGTCAACTTTTTAGCATTTACATATAGAATTTGCAAGATTCAATTTTTTGTACTTTTGTCGAAACCCTAAATTTGATTGTATCTCTTATGTTTGAGGTTTTCGGACCTTTTAAGAGTGTGTTTCATGTTCAGAAAGTATAAAAGTTCATGAGATTATAGGTTGATCATTTGTTGATCAAGCATCTTCCATTCTATGTGTTGGATTTGCTAGGTTTGGTGCAAGAAAGGGATTTGAGAGGTTCCATATCTTTGTGATTTCTTCTTGAGTTCATTTGTTGACATTCAAGAGAGTGCTTTGTGCATTGGAACAGGTTGAAAGAAAGTCTCAGGTCATTGCAACATGGCTACATCAAGTGGATTCATATTGGAGGGCAATGATAAGCTTACCTCTACAAATTATTCTACTTGGAAGGTGAGTATGGAGTCTCTCCTTGAGATGAATGATTTGATGGCATTGTTGAACTAGAATTGGATGAAGAACTAGGTTCTGATGAAGAATCAGAATCCAATTCTTCAGAAGAATAAGTATGTTTTTTCTTAGAAGAAATATGTTTTGAAGATCTCCAACTTCAAGATATGCGAGAAGTTTCATAGTTTTCTGCAATTGGTATAGCATGTTACAATGTATCGGTTAATCCTTGCCTGCAATATCTATCCACTCGTTTGGGTAGACCACAAAATTTTGCATCGCATGGATATTTTCCCATCAATTGACCAATAAGTTTTTTTACCATTCTAGTATGTTTTCTTTTCTTTCTTCCTTATCGAATTTAATTGTGAGAGAATCTATGTTGAGTAACCAATTTCTCAAAATTGTTTCGGAAGCTGATTTTTCAAATATGTCCATGTGGAAACCAAAGCTGGCTTGATCTAACTGAACCAGATTCCGGCCTCCTTACTTAGTAAACCAGGGAAATCATCAATTTATTTGCATCTAAGATTTTCTTGTTATTGACTATTATCAATTCAAACCGAGATACATAGTTGTCTGCATCCTCAGAGACATTGCCTTTGAAATAATCGTACCGAATCTTCGAAGAAGTAGATGTTGGAGCTGCCATATTGTCCAGATTGACATCGTCTTCTTCTGACTTTGGTGGGCTCAATGATCTATCCTTTTGAGGATCTATTTCTGAAGTCTGGGGTTCTTTCTAATCAATTTCTCTTTTCTTGTAGGGTCGAGTACTTGTCTCCCAATTTAGTTCTCTCTCTTTTTCTCTATGTTTGCGTCTTTCTTCCCGCTCTCATCTCTGTCTATCTTTTATGTTTATCCACTCTCTATCTTCGGCCATACAATTTCAAATTCAACTTGAAAGACACAAAAGAGTTGATATCAATATTACAATTGGCTTTATGCAAGATAACAAAAATGTAGGATCGAAATCTATTTTGATTCAGGATCAAAATTTGGCCGATTCTTACTCGCACAAGTGCTTACGTCTTTATCTTCGTACATTGACGTACATGATATGGATATCTTAATTAATGATTACTATCTTCATTCAGTATATCTTATAGTCTTACCTTGAAAGACTAATCACATGAATCTAGATCTTTATAGAATATTATTCAAACAATATCTAGTTCAGCTATAAATCTTTTGATTAAACTGCGGAATGTTAACTTTTTGCTTCAGACCCTGTGCTCAGACTCGTTTATCTATCGTGGTTGATTGAGTTAATGGTAGGAGTAATGATAGACTTGTTCGAAGACTTGTTATTATTCTGTTGGATGTCGATGAAGATTCTTGTATTATTACGGAGCACTCTCCACCCATGAATTCCTTTAAAAATCTAGATGAAGTTTCTTCACCACTAGAAATGGAACAACCTCCTCCTCTTGAAGTTATCGATCCACAAGTTCAAAGCTCTTCTACAACATTTAGGATATTTACTATTACATTGATCTTTTGCCCAGGATTATGTGTATACAGTTTGCTTCCATTTCCTTTATCACTAAAATAGAACTATTGAAAAGATTTTGCGGATGGATAAATACATAAAAAATGCCATTATTATTTCAATTTTGGAGTCGCTTGGAGATTGATATGACTTTATTTTTTTATTGATATGAATAGTTTGAAATTGCTATGACAATAATTTCATAACAGTCTTGATGTTCAATAGTCCATTCAAATTCTCCAGTAGCACATTATGGCGTTCAACATTGCAAATGAATCTTCTGAAGTAACCGACTCTTCCAAGAAATAATCTAAGCATATGTTTATCTCGTATGCTTCTACGAAAGCTTCTCCGAGTCATTATTGAATGAAGTTCCTTGAATCACTGCATATATCTTCACAGATAATATTACCACGTTCGATCCTTTTCACCGACGTCAAAATTTGGATCATGTCATAACTCACTGAACTACGTTTTATAGTTTTCATGGTAATATAAAATATATCGCTCCCCAATAAGGAACAAAATGAATAATATTGTATTGTTTAGAGTGATATGTTATGAAATAGAGTATCAACTAGTTATCAACAGATATTTGCGTAGGTAACCAATATCTTGTATGATATTTCGAATACAAGTGTCTCTCTCATACACTAGCTTGCATGATCAAACTAGCATGAATAGATCTTTCAATCAATTACACAAGCAACTTCATACTTCATATGTTTCCATGTCATATGCTCTCTGATCCGACTTAGTAGTTAAGCAATTAAGCAAATGACTTGTAGAATTGAACATACCCTCTCTTTCTAATTATGCATTCAAATAAACATACAATTGTACTTGACACAAGTGAATCCGTTACTTGCCTCAATATGATTTAGTCTAATCCCAGAAATGAGAAGCATAAAGAGAGTAAATCATCCACAACCGTAGACTAAGAATAGACCAACTCAATGTCTTTGCTCTACTTCATTTCAAATAAAAATGTGAATACATGGGCTCTTTATAGCTTTGCGGCTATTCTACAACTAGAATAACCATTCTCAAACTTTCTACCTGCCATAATGGCTTCTATCCAGGGTCGGAATGTATATCAATACTAGATCGATTTCTATTTTGATACTGAATCTCAATAGACCTAGGCTATTCTGCTTCTACTTTATCAAATACTCACAAAGTAAAAACTATACTCAACAATAAAATATTTATAAACTAAAGATAAAACTAAAGAACATAACAGAGACCAAATAGGGTCTCTACAATGGTACCACTTAAAAATGAGCTCTTCCTCTATCGGATCTATTCTAGACTAAGTCATCATTCAAACATGCGATTGTGTGCGATTTAAATTATTTGGCCTTAAACTCTTCATTGTGCCTAAACACATTAGTTAGCTACGATCTCTATGAAATTGTATATATACATTAAAATAGAATAAGGCAATGATGCATAATTTAGAGTTTGCAACAAGAACTCGATAATATCAGATTTTCTGATTCCTCAAAATCAGAGATCGAGAGAGAGTGAGAGTAATTCAAGAAGTAGAGATATTGTTTCAATCTATAACACAGTATAGTAAGATCACAATGCATAGGGCACAGTACTGTGAACCATTTTTGGGCACAAAATTCATCCCATTCGTGATCTGATCATTGTTATCACAACAACTAATATACAGATTCTCTATTTTCTTCATATGCATTAGTATTGTCGTGCTCCCTGATTCATTTCTCTTTCGGTTACTGATACTCGCTCCTATGACTGAATAGAATATCTTATTCAAAGAGTGCACAGCTATCAAAGATGCCTAATTGTTTCGCTCTCTTCATGGTTGTTTAAGACATGTACACAGATATTCAACCAATCGATCTCCATAATACTTTGAATTCGATAGTTCAATTTGATCCTTATAATTTTCATTGTTTTTCTTTTGTTTGGTAAGAACTCTTATGGCCTACAAGGACTATACTCGTCAAGCATTCGAGCTAGATTAGAGTCCAATAGTACAGTCCATGGACCATAAGATAGAGTTGATGCCCAGTAGTCATCCCATCTTTAGACAACCTTATCAGTTTAGTGAAAGGAAGAGAGAGAAGTGGCTAGGCAAATCAAGGACTACCTTAGGATTGAACACATTAGACCAAATAAGTCTCCATGAGAAGCACCCATTCTTTTTAAGGATAAGAAGGATGAGGATTTTTGGTTGTGTGTGGATCACAAGAGTCTAAACAAATTTACCATAAAAAATAAATACCCGCTACCTAGGATGGATGATCTCATAGATCGGTTAAGTGGAGCAAAATTCTTCATGAAAATATATCTTCGGACGAGATGTCATTAGATCATAATACATCCGAATGATGTATCTAAAACTCGTTTTAATATTAGATTTGGCCATTACAAGTTCCTAGTCTTGCCTTTTAGTTTGATGAATGCTCCAACAACTTTCCAACAAATGATATTAAACAATTTGTTTCACCCATTTTTGAGATAGTTTGATGTAGTGTTTCTAAATGACATTTTGATGATCTATAGTAGAACACTAAAACAACATGTAAAGCATCTACATATTGTCTTCCCTTTTCTTAAGACAAGAGAAGCCTTTTGCTAAAGAATCTAAGTGTGAATTCTTTAAAAAAGAACTTCTTTACCTTGGTCATAAGATCACTACTCAGGGATCAAGATTGACGAAGAAAAGATAAAGACTGTAGTGGAATGGCCAATTCCTAAAACAACCCATAAACTCAAGTCATTTTGGGATTTCATTGTGTTCTATAAATACTGACTCGAGTGACATAGCTATTGGAGTTGTTCTCTTACAGGATAGTTAGCCTCGTTGCTTGTGAGAACAAAAAATTGTCCAATGTGCAAGTCAAATATACTACTCATTGCGGTGATCATGCTCTGAAATCATGGAGGCATTACCTGTACTTTAACAAGCTCATGGTGAACATGAATCATCAACCTCTGAAATACTTTTGTAATCAAAATGATCTCAGAGGTTGTAAGGCTTGATGGTCAAAACTCATGCAGGAATTTGACTTTGAAGTATGCTATATCAAAGGAAACACCAATCGTGTGGCTAATGCAATTAGTCGAATTGGTGAAGTGAACGAACTTTCTTTCATTGAAATCAACATAGATTTTTCTCTTCCTGAGAGGTCTTTGTGAGAAAGACCCACATTTTGGACCAATCTAGAAAAGAGTACTAGCAAATTCATCAAGTGAGACTGATTTACAAAGTGATCAGTCTGGGAGAAAGGATAAAAGGAGTGTGGATGACTTCTCTATCCATAGTGGAATTTTGTTCAAGAAAGGAAAGATATGCTTGCCCGATGCGAATGACATTAAAAAGGAAATTCTTAATGAATGTCATGACTCACCTTGTGCGGGGCATCTAGTCATACATCATACTTTAGATTTGGTACTAAGGAATTTTTATTGGCCAAAACCTAAACACTTTGTAAAATCTTATGTGATCGAGTGTGACCAATTCTAGTTGAATAAGGTCGAACATCTTAAGGCTGGTGGATTATTGCATCCATTGAATATCTTTGATAAGAAATGGGATAGTATTTCAATGGATTTCATGGTTGGGTTATCGTGGACAAATAAACAAAATAATGCAATTTGAGTAGGGGTCGACCGTCTTACCAAATTGGCTACGTTTATTTCGATAAATATACTACGAAGGCTTTTGATTTGCCTTAGCTATTTGTTGAGTGTCTATTTAGAATTTACGGATTACCAAGTGACATTGTGAGCGATTGCGATCTGAAGTTCACCGGTCACTTTTGGTCT
This sequence comes from Diphasiastrum complanatum, assembly GCA_029204225.1. Classification (NCBI taxonomy): domain Eukaryota; kingdom Viridiplantae; phylum Streptophyta; class Lycopodiopsida; order Lycopodiales; family Lycopodiaceae; genus Diphasiastrum; species Diphasiastrum complanatum. The sequence continues at coordinate 16,794,599 of CM055103.1, forward strand.
ATCGTATTCGCTAAACTAGAGACAACATTGAGCTTGAGTTCTTTTGATCATCGTGAGTCGAATGGTCAGATGGAAAGAACAAATCAAACAATGAAATAAATATTTCGAGCATATGTTTCTCAACGACAATCTCATTGGGAGAAGTACCTGCCCTTGAGTTTGCCTATAATAGTAGTAAGCATTCGACTACAAGTTATAGCTGATTCATGCTTATGTACAATTATGAACCTGGATCGCCCATTGTAATTGAAACTCGAACGATCAAGTTTCCGAAGGTAGTGGATTTCTTACACAATATACAAAAAATACTACAAATAGCATGTGAGAATGTCCAATGTGCCCAGTATAGGGATAGCCATTATGCTAATCTAAAAAGATCACCTCGAGATTTTCAAGAGGAGGATTGGGTATATTTACGAATCCCAAAGGATTCAAGCGTAATGTGTACAGACAAGCATTACAAATTGTCCACTAAATATAGGGGACCATATAAGATCCTAAAGAAAATAGGATCCTTGGCTTACCTATTGGATCTCCCCCGGACGAAACTCAAGGACAACCGATATTTCATGTGAGTTGATTTAAGAAAAGTCTACGTGAAGGAAATCATCTTGGTTATGAAGAGCAATTGGACCTATCGAAAAAATCATCAGCTATGACTTGTCTTCAACCTGAAAAGATCCTGGATACCAAAACTAAACAATTGCGAAATTGTATAGTTACCAAGCATCTAGCTCGATGGAAAAGTCATTCAGACGATGATGGCAAGAAGAAAGAAAATTCCCTAACTTTAAATTTTGAGGACAAAACTTGAATAAGGGGGAAGAATGTCATTCCCACGTTCGGACTGATCTCGGATTATTAGCATGTAAGGAGTTCGATAGGCCTACCTCGACTCGTAAATTAATTATGATTATGAGTAATTGGGGCCCTCATGGAATTAAGATCATAATTAATGGTTGGAGGCCTAAAACTCAAGATGGTGGATTTGAATGGTTCTAACAATAACTCATAGGAGAAGTGGATGAGGTGTCGCTGATGTGTCCAGTGAGATGTCATAGTGCACTACTAGTAGTGCATGGGCCTTATAGTGTATAAGTATACTCATAGGGCTCTCAGTAGTGTATGATTGATCTTGGTATGATAGCTACATGTTGGTGTGATTCCTTTGCCCTATTGATTGTTATTCCATAGCTTGAGGGCAAGCTAGATTCAATCGATCTAGATTTGATCGGATTGGTTTATCCACCATCCGATTCCCTATTGTTTTCTTGTTGCAGTTTCCTAATCTTGGATCCTTGGTGGAGTACTTGAAAGACAGTAGGCAACGAAGGTGGGAAGAACGAAGCTAGAGAAGCACCAAGAGAAAAAGATGGAGCAGGGAGCAACATGCAAGGGGCAACAACGTCTTCAATGAGGCTACAAGGATGAGTGAAGCTGAAAAGTGGAGCAAAAAGAGAGACGAAGAAAGCTAAGCACAAAGGAGATCTAGGGGACACAAGAACAGGGGTTGAGCCAACACGTAAAGCCACAATTTAAACTACAAAAAATTATGTTAATCACATAGTAATGATGCTTCCAACAGTCAATAGCGTTCATAATCCACAACATATATAGTCTCAACAACCTCACTATAGCACTTAATAAGCCCTCTAATACACTTTTTCCTTTTTGTGATTAATGTAGGATGCAATGCACCAACAAAATATAAAACATGACAGAAAAAAAAGTAGTAAATAATGCACAAAGTTGGACTATGACTTAAGTCCCCTTTGCTTCACATGCAAGCCTTAAAAAGAATTTAATGCTCAAACAAATACTTTAGGCAATCACTTTATTATACTTGTACTTTTTGAGCAAAGTTTTAAGACTAGATAAGCTTAGATACAAAAGCCATAGCCAAAATTTGAATGACCTTGATAAGCACTTGATGAGAAAAATGAAGACCTTTGGTTTCCATAATAGTTATTCTAGAATACATGCAACCGTAAATTGTCTTATGTGGCACTCACCTCAAAACTTTGCACATCAAAGGATCAATAAGATTAGTTTCGAATCCTACTATAGTTAAAAGTTGCTTCAAAATGGTCCTATAACACAAATTATATGTGGCTACTTGATTGACTGATTTTTCCATGGATTGTCTCATCTACACCGTGTGAACAACTAGTGATACTTAAGGCTCACCAGCCTTAACAGATGTTTTAACAATGCCAAGGCCATGCATATATTGCTTGAAAAATTGTGCTCATGAATGTTTCTTGGAAATCATTGATTCAAATTTATGAAATACAAAATGTGTGTATTCATGTCTGTGAGGATACGTACTTGGATAATTGATAGATCTAAGATAACATAATAATAGTTATTCTATATAGGCAACATTTTCAAGCACTCAACATAGTATATAGCTGTGTAAGTATAGCGAAATTTCACAGTTGTCTATATCTCTGACATGTACACATGTATTGATGCTTGTGTTGTTATTGTCACATGTACAAATGTATTGTAGATTAACACAATGATTTTTAATTCAATAAGATTTGCACTTTTTTTTTAAATGTCGACTTCCTTGCAGGTCTGCTTGAAACGTCAGAACCTGTTTATCATTAGCTTCCTAATAAAGGCAGATAGTTTGAATTCACGCAAGAGGTTTTATGCCTGGATCATGAGATGTGGTGCACATAGTTGACCAAATAACCTCCAAAATATTAGGAAACTACTGTATTAACTTCATTGTGCATGTAATTGGTCTGAAACAAAAGTGATAGAAAAAACTACTAATACATCTATCATCATGGTTTTCCTTGCTCTATACTTAGAACTCTCACTAAAAACTGGGGCACAATGGCTGACTCCTACAATTTCATTCCCATCGCAATGAATGCATTCCAAATCTCAAAATCTATATTGATTCCACTGTAAAATAGCATTTCTAGCTTGCAGCATCAAACGCCTGAGCAAAAGAAAAGCTACACTTTTGAACTTAAAGAAAAACCTTACCGATTGAATGCTATGTGAACTCCAACAATTACACAAGCAACCATTATAATCAACAGCATTTATAAAACCAGCAGTATCATCGCAGCACTTACTACACTCCCTGCTCTGCTTGTTTTTGACAATTGTGTGAATGAAATGCACCAGCAAAATGTAAAAACCAGCGTGGTTCAACATACTAAATAGTAAATTTATTTTGATTTGCATAAGACCTCATGAGCTTCACATGAGAACCATGTGATTCTTGCAATCCTCAGATAAACGTATAGTCATTTCGTACTATGATTTGACTGACTTCTCGAGTAGAATTCAAGAATTCAAAAAGCCTATATAGCTGCTGTTGTAATGAGAGCCATAGCCACCAGTTGAATCACTTGGATTAGAAGTTGATGAGGTGTATAAAGAATTTTGGCTACCATAAGAGTTATAACTAGAGTCCACAGTATAAGTTGAAACTGGTGGACCCGAGGCACCTGCCATGAAATTCTGTAGATTCAACAATAAAACAGGTTACTTTGACACATAATGGCAGACCTAAATACAACACTACTTGTGAAATTTTGACTTCACAAATCTAAGTTGTTGCTACTAAGCAGTCAATCATGTAATAACACAGCACCTGTTTGTATTGGACTACACACTCAATAAGAACAAGTTGTTGATTAGATAGCAAACCAAAACACAACAGACATCACCTTGATGATAGTCTCCACTGACTTCTCAATCCTATGTTTTACTTTGTGTTTTCAGCCCCTTGTAATCCACAAGTGCTTATACACCAAACGTAGGCCTTATAGTTAGTTCCTCAAATTTTGTGCCTTATAGACAACCTCCTTACATCTACAAAATTAACACCTCAAGGTCTGACCTATTTCTCATTTATTTAACTTGAAAAAACTTTCCTTTTTACTGATGACTTGGATCTTGACTTTGCAGTTATTATTACAGCACACAGGAAATACATAACTCGGGTTTACAAAATAGACATTTTTTTTCCTTTTTACTGATGACTTGGATCTTAACTTTGCAGTTATTATTACAGCACCCAGGAAATACATAACTTGGGTTTACAAAATAGACATCATATAACTCCCTGTTCTCTACGACACCCAGTACATTCCTAAAGTTTCCAGATTGGTGGCTTGGTGCACATATCCACGAGTGGATCATTTTGCCTCAAAAGATGAGCAAAATTTCACAACTTTGTATCTCTTACATGTTGATGAACCTGCAAATTGGTTCTTGTCAACTATCAAAAATCGAACTGTTTAAACACCTTCAAAGATCTTTCTTCTTCAATCACGACCATGTTGGACTTCCTCAATGTTAGAAATTGAGACTGCTCCAGGTGTGATCTTTGTCATCTAGTGCAAGCAATCAAAATTTACAATGAATTATGTTCTTAGAGAAGAAGGGCATCAGATTGTCATTACAATCTATGCTCTCCTCATGGTGAAAATGACAACTAACACAAAATTGGCTATAGGGACAAATCGCACCCTTGGGGTCCATTGGTAATTGATTAGGACTGTCGACCACTATTTGTCATGTGTTCTAACAGTCTTATTAGCCAATAGCTTTGTGACTTGTTATAGCTCTAAGTTGCACCTCCGTAGAAAGATAACACTACTCCTGGTTGCTTATTACTGCACCACAATATTGATCTATCCAAGATTGAACATTTACCCACCAGTCATAGTGATAGGATGATTTTATGTCAAGCTTTGAGTAAGTTCGATAAGATCTTCAGTATTTTGGGCATTGGAAAGGTAAATGTTTTTGCTTCTATGACTCATTCTGTCAAATAGATGCATGAAGGTGGCATGCATGATTCCAAGGTTGTTCTGACCTTTGTTATTTGAAGAATAATGGAGATCACAGCTCCATTTGAGGCTACTATGCTCAGCATGTCATATTCACCTCAAATGTGTCAAAAAGTGTTAATTTTTCTTTTTAAATCCATGGAGCGATTCTTCATCATTTGCCTCAACCTTTTTATACTAGGAGCATACAGAAGGGCAGCTTCATCCTTGGTGAGCTACAGACCTTGTGCGAGACCTATGTTCTTTAAAATGAGTGTGAAACTCTCTCTCTCTCTCTCTCTCTCTCTCTCTCTCTCTCTCTCTCTCTCTCTCTCTCAAGTGCATGCAACTCCTTGTCTAATCCTTGCCAACCTCAAATTGGCCTACATAAGCTGCAAAATGAGGTATTTAAGGCATAGAATATGTTGCATGTAGATTCCATATGTAATAGCTATTCATGAAAACAACTGATAGCTATGACTATGGGCCTTAAAACCTCTGACAATGTGATGTTTGGTTGTGATACAACCCTTATTGGTTTCATGTCCCATGTGCTCTCTGTAAAGCCGACATGCATCGTGAACAAACATATTTTAAGTAAATCCTGACAAAAAAGAAGTTCCCCTTGATTTTTTCTGTGTTCCACTAGAAATCTAGCTAAAAATAATAAGATAGCCAATTTGCTAAACTTGGGCACAGTGGTTGTTGAACATAGCACTATTTTCGTTGTTGCCATAGCTTAAAATTCTTAAGATACTAATTAACTTAATATAGTGACATCACCAATGTGTACTAGTACAACACGTTACACTTAGGAAGGCTATATTTTCATCATAAAAAATAAAAATTGCCGATTTTTTTGACATATACCGCTTTTTTTTAACTATATGCGCCGGTAAGGCTATTTTCGATCACTCACATTGGTACTATTACTTGCATATTACACAATTGCCGACAATTAGGCCCTCAATAATTCTCCAAACTGCACTTATAATTGCAATAGATGCAACATGCTTTATTGGATTTGCAAAACCAAAATAAGATGTGAGAATCTCAAATCTAGCAATTATATTCTGATTGCAGCCAGTTACCAATAGTAACTCGTCTTACCAACCCATTTTTTTTGAGCAAGCATAAGGACAAGAATCAGGAATTGGTCAATGATTGGCTTGATCGATGGTCCAATCACTTTGAACTTCAAGTACATCGAAAAGTAAGCATATTGCGATTGTTTTATTCTTCTTGAAGAACAACGCTTCTTCTGGAGGCGTGATCTTCCAGTCAAACCAACTACATGGCTTAAACTTCAACAGGTTTTCTATGTAATTTTTGTAGTGTGGATGATTCTAAACAACTCAAGCAGCTCACTTCTTGCATAATCTGGGTGGGGATAACCTCAATTTGGACAACTAAGTCCAAGAAGCAAACCGGTTACTAAAGTTCTAATGATGGACTCCGCTTCTGCAAACTTGCAGCATGTCCTACAGTTACCTGCAAAACTATCAGAATGAGTGCCATCAAAATGTGGTCGTCACTTGGGGATGCAATCCGGATTGCCAAAGTTTATAGAAAGTAACACTAACAACCAAGGCAGCATCCCTCTCAGGATATAAAATCCAAAAGAAGAGGATTGGCCAATAAGAAATATTCTGATGATTGGATGAAGCTACTTCAAAGAAATGTAACCATTTTCTTGACCAAAAGAACAGAAAGAAAACGTGTATTTTCTTTGCCAAAGATTGAAAAACAATGAACCAATTTCTTGAAAGAAAAACGAAATTGGTATCACATGTGACGATGGTGAAACTTCCACGTGGGTAAAAACTTAGTTGTGATTGTGGTTGTTGTTGTAGCACTGCTTCATTTGAACCTATTAATTTTTCACCTTAGAGATAAAAGATATTAGGAAATCAAGTTGATTCTTATTTGGTACAGAAACTCGAACTTCACATTAAAACAAATAACGACCAATACATGGTGGACTTGCTTTAGGGACGGATATCAAAATTTAAGATGTGAAGGTAGTAGGTACCAAATTCGACATTTTGTGTTTCTGGCCAGTTCTGAATCAGGCAATTCTAAACTATACGAAGAAGCATGAATCGTGGTTTAGAACCGGTTCCATCCCAAAAGAATTAAAAAGAATCAGGTTGCAAAAAGAATTGCAGATTATTTAAAAAACATGTAATGTCTCCGGTGTTCCAATAGATGATAGATTGCTATTGAGTGAATGCAGTTCATTGGTCCTTGTAGAAAGTTGAAACCAAATTTTTACAAAATCATATTGCACAAACAATGGACGTAGTCAAACTTCCCAAACTACAATGAAGGATTTTATTGACTAGACTCTACGATGTTCCATCATCTAGATTCCATGTTCCAACTTCCACTTAACATTGTATTTTATCATTAATCAATGATCCATCATCAAACATCCATCACACAAAACGTAGCTTAAACATTTGAATAAAAATTAAGATATTGAAATAGGGTTTGATTATTTTCAATTCGGATAACCTAAAGATTCATTGACAGATCAATGTTTGTTCGCCAACAAATCACAATTCGCAAAAATATTATTTGAGGTTGCAACCGCATGACCATACGCAACTAGTAAAATTTTACGTTAAGAATTTGGAAAGGACAGATTTGATTCTAGGGTACCAATGCTTTTATAAGAAATCAGACAATTTGTCGATTGATTATATTTGAAAGCATTTGATAGTAATGAGTTAAGTTCCAAACGAACACTGAGCAATAAAGTCTCCAATTGGATTAGAACTTCTCCAGATCCACGTGTATCACCTACATGACACATGTAAACGCAATCTCAATCGACTTCCATGAAATATTGGGTGAGCTATGGTTTTACCCTAGAAATCAAGTTCATAAGCTAAGATCAGATCTTATCTAAATTAGCCTGCCTACATGGTCTTACCTTGAAAATCCAATCACAGAAACATGTTGTGCGAGAGACCACCTCTTGCGAGAGTTGAACCCTTGCAGAACCTTCGCAGGGCAATCACCTTCCCCGGCCTCGACGGTAAGGCCACTTCATGATTTGGCCTTCCAACTCCCCGAGTGAAAACACAATTTTTGGTGTTTCGCACCCGAAACAGTCGGAAAACTACACAATCATAATCCCCTCGATCAGAGCTTTCATCTGATACCCATATTGCCTAAAAAAATTTCAAAAAAAAATAAATTCGATTCTACGCGATTCTGGGAAAATCCCGAGAGAATCGGAATTGCGATTCTGATTGCGATTCGGGAATCGCGCTGCAACTATGGTTTAGACATGTCATAGAAAGACTATCTCCAATCTTGAATGTGCATACTGCCATACTCCAGAGCATAGTTGCCCGTTCCGGAACGGAATGAGTTCACATTCGCAAAATAAAAATTTTAAAGATACGTATTTTTTAACAAGGGATTTCTGCAGCCAACAACCCAAGCACAAGTACTGGTAGCAAGTGTTCTACTTCGCGAGACTTACATAGTTCTTTTTCATTTAGTGATAGTCACGGCAAGCAAAGAACTAGTTTTCAGATGGGAAATGAGAAAGATGCTGAAAAAGGAAATTCTGCGGATGTCAAAGATACATCTGTTTTCTATCTGGCTACCCTGGATCGTTTGGCCACTATGGAAATAAGGTGATTTATCTTGCCTTTGAACAATCTTTAACATCCAGGTAAGCTCTATGTTCTAGAGTCTTGATCTTTACTGTGGTCATTTTTATTAAGAAGACCCATTGCACTACCACACAATCAGAAACAACTTTGCATGTGCTCTTTTTTACTTGTGTACCACTTCTAGTACCTATTAGACATATATGAAACTTTTAATCTTTCTACCACCCCTTCCAAAAGCAAGTTACAAGCATTCATGTAGCCAATTTGAGAAGACTCGATCAAAGAACTAGGCAAGCATCATTCGAATAATATACAACTTACTCTCAAGTATGTGCAATCTCCAATGTACATACATACAACCACACTCATTTAAAACCTATCACATTATAAACCCCTTATTTAGCTTTTTTTTTGGGAAAAAAACCGTTTTCACCTATTTGTGGCTTATCTTTCACCTACTTATAACAAATATGATAAGGTTGTGCATGGTCCTATGCTTCCTAGTGTGATATTATCATATAAGAGCTAACGAGCATTTTTGCGTACAAAATTCAAATAAGCAAAAAAATTCAAATTCTTGCAAGCCCTAAAATCAAAAAGTTTCCAAATGTTTGGTTGATTTTTCCAAAAGTTTGATCGTACATAACATTAATAATAATACTTGCAGAGACTTTAACAGTAGATTTGGTTACAATAGAAGAAGGAAAAAAAACTAAGAATATACAGCGGCTTGCTCTCAGGTATGTGCAATCTACGATATACATATATACGTCCATCCAAATAGCTTTTCTAACAAAACATAAAAAGCGGAACATACTAATACTTGTAGAGACTTGATAGCAGATTTGGTTACAATTAAAGAAGGAAATAAGGAATAAGAATAAGTAGAAGCCACCATCATGCGTTTCTATTTCAAACGATTGCCTGGTTAGAAAACAGAAGTGCACATATGTTTCTAACTTAAATGTTTGGGTTTGATCTTTCTTCTGAGAGAGTCTTATGTTCAAAACTGTAATACTGTACAAAGGAAGCCATAGCTTACCTGGATCAGCTGTTGAACAGTTTGAACTTGTGTGGCACTTCCATGTATTTCAACTGTCATCTCTCCCAACACATTTGCCGTTTCTTGAATGGTAATTGTAGCTCCACTGGTCCTCCGCATGTAGCTTATATTAGCTCCTGCTGTGCCAATGATGGCATCAGCATAAGACAATGGCACTTGCATGTGTTGCGTAACCTATTCATATATAATTAAGAACTCTTCTTAATTATATAAAATAAAACTTTTCTCATGCGCATCAATCACCATCTTTGATACTTGACAAGCATGAGAGCAAACACAAAAAACTCCAAATGTAATTCAAAAGAAGGAAGACATGGCCAGATTCGAGAACCTTTCAGTACGGATGAGGAGTGAATCAAGTGGTTAGCTAATTGATTTGTAGCTAACCCAAGTCCAATACTAGAAATTCAGCTGGTCAAAAAAAATTTACCATGATAATTCACAAAGAAATAATAAATAGCTCCAAAGCAAGCTTCATTCTAAAAACAGCTTCATACCAAACACATTATTCAACTCAGCAGCCTTCTCTAGCAGGTTTCACGTTTGTTACATGCATAGATTTGGAACCGCTCAAGCACAATACAGCTGATCATATTCTGACATAATCTTGGTGTTCTTTAACAGATATTAATCGTTTTCAACACCGTCACCAACCATAGTAGACTAGTAGATTTTCAACCATGGGGAATTAACTTTCTGAATACAGTTCAACATTCATATACGAAGCGGGAACTTCATAAAGTGGTTTTACAAGCTTAAGTGCAATTCAATCACATTCTCACTACCGCAATTGCATATGTCCATGTTCAAAATCATATTGCATCTCTTGCTACAATGATACTGACGCAACAATACAACGACTCCATGATTTCTAGTAACTACCGCACCATCATGATTGGGCATGTTCTCGCGAAGCTATATGGTACCCATACTTCAGTCTGCAGTGAGTTCAGAGGTGGAATCCATGAGATTACATGCTTTGGGGCGAGCAGTGTTCCAATCTCATTATTCTACCATTGACCATATCTTCACACTTCGAGCTTCGATTGAGGAAGCTAAGTACAGGAGAGAGAAGGTTTACTGTTGTTTTGTGAACTTCAGGAAAGCCTTTGGTTTTGTCCCACTCTCCCTGCTCATTCAAAGACTTCGTGACCTTGGCTTCTCCACTGACATTATCCTTGCAATGATGGCTCTTTCTGAGATGGTCTCGGGGACTTCGTGACCTTGGCTTCTCAACTAACATTATCCTTGCAATGGTGACTCTTTATGAGAGGGTCTTGGGATGTTTCTGACACGACAGTGATATTTGGAACACATTTGGAGCACTATTAGGGTGAAGCAGGGTTGCTCTCTTTCACCAGTTCTTTTGGGATTACACATTGATGAGCTAGAGAGAGTCATCTCACAGTCTAGTTGCAGACTTGGCGACATTTTGATTGCCATTCTTCATGCCGATAATGTGGTACTAGTCTCTCAGACCAGTGACGGGTTACAGAGGCAGCTGGATTGCTTACAGGGCTTTTGTACCAAATGGAGCTTGGGGGTGAACATTGCGAAGACCAAGGTTATGGTCTTCAACACTTCTCGAGCTTTCATGCAGCATCAGGAGCTCACTCTCGATGGACAAATCCTAGAGGTAGTTTCTTCTTACCCATATTGGGGGATACTTTTCTTTGGTCCTGCTTTCAACATGCGACAGACAGCTACCACTTGACTTGGGAAGGGGCATTGCCTCCCTTGTTCAGCTAGAGCGGTTTTGCTTCAAGAAGTCCATTCAGGATGCTCTGAGTAAGTGTAGGCTTTTTGATACCATTGTCACCCCCACAACTGTTACAATCCTTACTTACTGCAAACCTCTAGGTGCCGGTTAATCACAAGAGACCGAATGATTCCCGTTCCACCCCGCCGTAGGACCTAATCCGGGTCCACCCACCGTGCCCTGGCCTGTGACCGTATCAAGCTGGATCCGACCTCCCTCCCAGACGGCGTCCCATACCACCGCCTAGGCACTCAGCCATCTCCTGCCTCACACTAGCAAACATCCTGGCCGCTCCATCCATCTCCTCCTAGGTAGATAGAATGGATGGCAAATGAGTCCTCCTCCCCTTGTATACCTCCAAGGAGAGAGACTCCAAGCCATGTGCACTCCTGGATCATAACACGTGGCAACCATGCAGGTTCACGAGTCACCGGTCAAGTTTACAGGCCCAGTCATTGTCCAGTCTCAAGTCTAGGTTTGGGACCCAAGGGAGTTGGGTCCCTAACATTCCCTCTTCCTTAAAAAATTCCTTATCTAAGGAAGGAATCCAGGGAATCTCAGTTTAAGGTCATGTTCCTTCTCCCAAGTATCATCGTCCTCAGAACTTCCTTTCCAACGAGCCAAGTACTCAGTTACCTGCCGGTTCCTGAGCCCACGTTGACGTGCATCAACAATGGCCTGTGGTTCAGTAGGTACAAAGGATGATAGGTCCTCTAGCTGAACTAAGTCCTCTTGAAGCATTAAGTCATCATTTCCACCAAGTCGTTCCTTTAAACGACTAATGTGAAAAACTGGATGTACCTTAACACCTTGAGGAAGTTCCAGCTGGTACGCATTCTGATGGAGTTTCTTTACTATACAAAATGGCCCTGCGTAACGAGGTGACAACTTAGGACATTTTCCAGTCCTTACTACCTTAGAATCTTTGGGATTCTAAGATATACCCAAGCCCCCCCTCGTAGACCCTAGGTTGTCACTTCTGATTAGCGTAAAACTGGGCTCTATCCTGAGCCGTTTTTATGTTTTCGCGAGCAACAAGTAATGCATATCATGCAAGAAATCTACTGTTGCCTTAACCTTGAGGCCTTTGAGGCCCACTGAAATGAGCCCTAGGCTGGAAACCATACATCAGAGAAAATGGACTAAACCCCGTCGCTGAGTGCTTTGCGCTATTATACGCAAACTCAATCATTGGAAGGTACATTTCCCAATCTGACTGTCTTCTAGAAACATATGCCCGAAGCATATCTTCCATAGACTGGTTTGTCCTCTCTGTCTGACCATCTGATTCAGGATGATCTGATGACCCCAAACTTAGAGTGATCTCTAATTTCTCAAAGACCGCCTGCCAGAATTTGCCAGTGAACTTTGGATCTCGATCACTAACAATGTCATTCGGCAAACCAAACAACCTGAACAACTTTTCCACGAAAAGTTGTGCAAGTTTAGAAGCTTTGACGGTTTGCTTGGTTGGTATGAACTGCGCCATTTTAGTTAACCTGTCAACTATCACCCAAATGGCATCATTTTGCTTCCCCGTCCGAGGTAGCCCATCCACAAAGTCCATGGAAATGCTTTCCCACTTTCTTTCGGAAATTTCCAAGGGCATTAACAAACCAGCTGCCTTAAGTCTTTCAGCTTTGTTAACTTGGCATTGCGCACACTTGCGAAGATATGCCTCCACTTGAATTTTTAAATTTGGCCAAAAAAATTCCTTTGGGTGCCCTGCACACGGGCTGTCATGACATTCATGCAAGATTTGGGCCCTTATATCATCATTTTTTGGCACACAAACTTTTCCATTTCGGAAAAGTAGCCCATTCCTAATGGAATAGTCTCTCTGTATCTTGTCCTGAGGAGAAATCTTGGAATCCTGCACTCCAAGCTCATCACTAGATCTAGAAGAACTCAAGGTATCATCAGATTCGCATAAAGATTGAGGATGTTGAAAAAACCGGATTTAGAACTAGGTACGGCCATTATGAGTTTCTGGTTTTACCATTTGGCTTGACAGATGCTCCAACGACTTTCCAGCAGATGATGAACAATCTTCTTCGTCCATATCTGGGAAAGTTCGTAATAGTCTACTTAGATGATATTCTCATCTATAGTAAGACCTTGGAGGAGCATGAGGAGAAGCTTTTTGCCAAGGAGTCCAAATGTGTGTTCTTCCAGAAAAGGTTGTTATACCTTGGTCACATTATCTCGGACCATGGGTTGGAAATTGACCCAAATAAAGTCCGACAAGTACATGAATGGCCTATCCCTGAAACCATTCGGGAGGTCAAGTCCTTTTTGGGCTTTACGGGGTTTTTTCATAGATTCATCTTGAACTATGCATTAATTGCATTAGCCTTGACGAATGTCCTCAGAGGGGCTAAAAGAGTTAGCCGGCACAATAAGTTCAGTCCTCCAGTTACCTGGACTGAAGAGTTGAATCAGAGTTTTGAAAACCTCAAATACCGTGTAACTACAGCACCTACTTTACACATAGTGGATCCTAACAAGCCGTATGTACTTGAAACGGATGCCAATGACTATGCTATAGGCGCAGTCCTATATCAGGATGGTAGACCGGTAGCTTTTGAAAGCAAGAAGTTGGACCCTGCTCAAAGGCGGTATTCCACCTATGACAAGGAACTTTTTGCTGTTATTCATGCCCTGAAAGTTTGGAGACATTATTTGTATGGCTCCCAGTTTACTATAGTTTCTGACCATCAAGCATTAAAGTATATTAACGATGCGGTCGACCTTAGGGGTCGTAAGGCCAGATGGTCAGAGATGCTCCAAGAATTTCATTATGACATTGAGTACCGAAAGGGTACTTCTAATAGTGTCGCGGATGCCTTAAGCCGGATTGGAGAGGTTAATTAGTTAAGCTTTTCTGAGATCCAATCTGAGTTGTATCTGTCCTTAAGAGATTTGTGTAAGACCGATAGGTACTTCGGTCGTATTTTTGGTGAAGTATTTTGCACCATGCAATCGATCAACCAGTTCATCCATTCGCGGCAAAGGATAACGGTTTTAAATCGTTAACTTATTCAACTTTTTAAAGTCCACACAAAGACGAGTACCTCCGTCTTTTTTATCAACAAGGAGCACTGGTGCCCCCCAGGGAGATTTACTAGGCCTAACATGGCCCATCTTAAGGTAATTTTGCAGTTGCTTATAAACCTCATCCTCTTCAGTAGTACTCATCCTATATGGGTACAGTGATATAGGTGAACTACCAGGAATCAGTTTAATACCATGGTCAACACCCCTAGAGGGGGGAAGACCCTCAGGAAGCTGCTCAGGAAACACATCGTTAAATTCTTGTCTAAGTTTCCTAAAAATTTCACCTTCTGGTGAGTGTTCTTGCTTTAGGTTATTAGACATTAATTCCATTTGGAGATTGTAAAATTGCAAACTACGTTCTTCATGGTAAGTAAAATCCTTTAACCAACATAAATAAGAACTGCAATCAACAATATCCATACATTTAACATTTTCTAAAGCAGAAAGCATATACGGAGTAGAAATATCAACATTTCCATTCAATTCTATGAGTGAGCCGTTATGCAAGAACGACAAACTATGTGTTGCATAGTTTTTCTTCATAGACTCGTTCCTCTCATAGAACCATTCCTTTCCAAGTATAACATCTACCCTATCTAGATTCATAATATGAAAGTCTAATTTATCGTTATAGGCTTGAATCTCTATTGGTAGACGTGGGACTATCCGGTCCCAAACTTGGCTTTCTGCTCCAGTTGCCAGCTTCACTGTGTATGGTGGTCACTTTGCCTTGTTTCCACCTTTAACTTCTGCAACAAATTAGCGTTGATAAAATTATGTGTGGAACCATCGTCAAATAAAATAGTTACGGCTTGGCCACCCACAACCCCCTTCATCTGAATGAGGTCATGAGGGCCAAAAACAGCCGTATTAAAACAACAATGCTCGCACACAGAATTACCAGCAAAGGAAAGATCTACACTAGATATGCTAGAGTTACCTAGCGTCTTAAAAGATGCCCCTTTAGCTTTCCGTTTCTTTGAACATTCATTTGCGACATGACCTGGTTCCATGCAATTGAAGCACAGATTGTCGCTTCTGGCTTTCATGAAGGTTTCCAGGTCCAAGGTAGATCTTTTCTTCGATTTCCCTGAACCTGAAGCCCCATCCTTTGCCTTATCTTTCGATTTCTTTGGAAAGAAAGGCTTCTTACCCTTTACGTCGGGCAAGACACCAGTCTCAGGCTTAGCCATCGTACGAGTATCATCGTAGATTTTGGCGAAGCGAACAGCATCCTCGAGGGTAAGAGGCTGGTTCCTCCTGACCTCTAGCTGGTAGTCTCTTGGCAACCCCAGTATAAAATGCAACTTTACTAGCAAAGGATCTATTCTAGTTGCAAAACGAGAATAGACCTCTTGAAACTCTTGTAAATACTGATCCAGGGGCCGGTTCCCCATATGGATCGTTGCATACTAACGGTAAAATTCAAAATCATCAAGAATAGGAAGGAAGGCCACCTTAAAGGCCTTACAAAAATCCTCCCAATTCCTAGGAACTTCAAGCTTACCCCTTATATCTTGCCACCAGGTAAATGCTTTACCTCGTAGGTACATGACGGCGAGATTGATCTTGTTATCCTCGGATGAATCGTGCATGGAAAAGTGCGAATTCCATTGATCCAGCCATTGCAAGACCGCCTCCGGGGTTCTATCCTTCTTTTCCCCAGCAAAAACTAGCTTGCATATCCACAATGTGTTGTTGTAGACTGTTAATAGCTAGCATCAAGGCATCAAGGTCTAAAACAGAGGCAGATACTGTAGCCTCATGAATAGGGAACATAGGCTGTGTGGTAGGAGTAGGCTCCATTTTTACAAGGAGAAGAGAGGTGAATTAAGAAGAGATGATAGAAGAAAATTAAAAGCTACTCAAGGAAGGTAGATACAAGGCTACTCTTGTTATCTCTTTACAAACCAAATGGTATTGTCCATGGCTGCCAAGAGGAATAAGAGAGAGCAAAGGATGCACCACCACCTCCACCTCTCCTTTCCTGGACAGTGCCACGTGGCAGGTCCTCCTCAGAGCCCCAACTGTTTTTTTTTTAAAACCCTTCGATTTTTGCAAAAAAACAGCGGAAAGAGGAACGCAAAAGGATGCATAAAAAATGCATTTGAAGCCCGTTTTGAAATCCATCAAAGGCACCGAAACTTACAAGAGAAACTCTACGGATCAACGCACCTGCTTTCAGCATGCAGTGGCTCTGATACCATATGTTACAATCCTTACTGCAAACCTCCACGTGCTGATTAACCACAAGAGACCGAACGATTCACGTTCCACCCCGCCGTAGGACCTAATCCGGGTCCACCCACCGTGCCCTGGCCACTGACCGTATCAAGCTGGATCCGACCTCCCTCCAAACGGCGTCCCATACCACCGCCTAGGCACTCAGCCATCTCCTGCCTCACGCTAGCAAACATCCTGGCCACTCCATCCACCTCCTCCTAGGTAGATAGAATGGATGGCAAATGAGTCCTCCTCCCCTTGTATACCTCCAAGGAGAGAGACTCCAAGCCATGTGCACTCCTGGATCATGACACGTGGCAACCGTGCAAGGTCACGAGTCACCGGTCAAGTTTACAGGCCCAGTCATCGTCCAGTCTCAAGTCTAGGTTTGGGACCCAAGGGAGTTGGGTCCCTAACAACAGCCCTATATATGCAGCAAAGACATGATGATGTACCAGTCTTCCCTCATCACATTGGGCCAATATCTCTATTACAAACCACCATGTTAGCTCGTATGATTCGGGCGAAGCCCTTTATTCCACACGAGATCCTCCTTGCCAAGTTTGTTGTTCCACCTATACAGATAGATGCAGCTTTCCAACTTATTGCATATATTCAAAAAGTTCATGCACTTCCAGGTGCAAATGGGAGACATACACATATAGGACTTGCTTCTTCACATTATCTTCATGATCGGGGATATTTCGCTCAGGCATCCCACCTCCTTCTGGAGTCATTTGGTATCTCCATTACAAAGCTTCCCTTGGGTACTCATCAGTATATCAGACGCTTCCTATATCGGCCATATCTCGATTGTACTTGGAGGCGACAACTTGGGGTTATCAGACTCATTTTATTGAGCTAGACAACAGAGTTCCTAGTTTTGCCACACTATTTGGACTCAGATTATCGCACAGCCTCAAATTTACATTGGGACAGCTCTGTGTATCATCACATCAGTTGGCTATTGAGACTGGGAGGTTCCATGGTATTTCGGGAGAGAAGCGGATTTGCCAGTTATGCTCCTTGGATAAGGTGGAGTCTGAGGAGCACTTTATCTTTAGGTGCCCTATATACTATGAGATTAGAGGGAGATACCATTGTCTGTTTCACGACATGCCCATCACACTACGATCACTCATAGCCTATGAGGACTCCCGCTGTGTTGCACTTATGATACGAGAGATGTTCCTACTACGACAAGACCTATGTCAGATAGCTCAGCAGCATCGTGTAATTTCTCAGCCCCATATTACCTCCTTCTCTAGGAGACGACGGGACCTAGAGTCTGGTGATGATGATGATGATGATGACATGCTCGCTCATAGGCATCAGAGACAGTGCCCCACTCATACTCATGTCATAGCGCGAGCTACTCGACCTATCATGAGGAGATGTCAGAGCTTTGGTCCAATTTACCACATTGGTTTGCGAATCATCACGTATGACTCCTCCATCCGCGGCCACCAAAGTTCCCCCGTGGTGCAGCTCGTATCACATCCTTCTATAGCATCAGCAGGACAATACTGGAGGATAGTGCTATACCTCATTCGTGACATTTAGTTGTATTTATGGTCCCACATATTTCATCACATTTATTTCAGTTCATATTATTTAGATATGTTATTTTTGTTACTGTTTCGAAGACGTTTCATACACTCCCACTGTTACCACATACTTGACATGTACATTTACTAGTCTTATATTCCCTTTTGGCATGGAAAAGACATTCATGAAGCTCTCTCTCTCTCTCTCTCTCACCTGAGTGATGACAGGGGCAGAAGGTGGAGCTGCCAACGAGCTAGACAGCCCAACAATGCTTGGATCCCTGCCATACATAGAAACACCATGATGACCATTTTGTGAATCAAGATGGTGGTCGGGTGCTTGATAATAATTGTCGTGTAGATTTGAAGAGTAATGGGAACTATTGCCCAGGCTAGGACCTGTTCTGGGCGGCAGAGCAGCACCTGAGCTGTTGCCCCACGGTGCAGCGGGGGCATTTTGCTGGCGCTGCAATTGGTTGGTCACTTGACGCTGCACAATCAAATCAAAACTTACATCTTAAATTTTCCAAAGCAAACAGGGTTTGCTTGCCAACCTTGATGGTCATTAGAAGTATCTGAATCAGCTCACTTACGTTCAGCTCAAAGAGCTGAAGAACAGACCGGTCGACCAAAAATTTGCGCAGGTGGACAGTGATAAGCTCGATTGCTTTATGTACATTTTGCGCCTCCCCTTGTATTTCAACCACTCTGTCATCTGCTAGAGCACACAGTGGAACATCCTCTGCAAGCATACTCTTTATCAGACAAAATTGACAAGGATAATCTGACAGATTATAGACCAAACGAGGACAGATTATAGACCCAACATGCCATTTTCCAACACAATTAGAATGAACACTACGATATAGCTTGGGTGCTTACCAGCAGGCAAAACCCGTACTGTGGTAGATGAAGCATCCTGAATGGATTTTATAGTTGCACCATGTTTCCCAATCAGACTGCCAGCTTGTGTCGCTGCCACTAAAAGACGAGAAGAAATAACTCCGACAGGTGCGTGCCCACCTCCATTATCAGCACTGGAATTGTCTATAAGATGTTGATGCACTCTAAGTAGTCCATTCATGGCAGGTGAAATTGTGGCTGCTGGTTCATCTTTAGCAGAAACCATTACCTGTACGAAGCAGGTATAATTTGTAGCTATTAGGGTTCTACAGCTTCACAAATCTTAGTTGGCAATAATCAAATGCGAGAAATTCATCCACAACTACAATCAGCTTCGTAGTTGAATTCCAGAAGAAAAAAAGAATTTCACTAATGATATTAAAATCAATGCAACAAGCGTGGTGTCAGTCTTCTAACATTGAATTGACAGTGTAATTCTTTGTGTGATAGAGATACATTGATTCTATTTGCATTGGGTCCTCACATCCTATAGTGAATCTAACTTGTTAAAAAGTTAATGTGTGAACACAATCATCTTGATCACAGTACACAATTGATATCACTGATGAAAGTGTACGTAAGTGTCTAATATGAGGGATGTGGATATTCTTTCAGCTATTTTAAGCATAGTTGCAGCGCGATTCCCGAATCGCGATTCAGAATCGCGATCAGAATCGCGATTCCGAGACGCGATTCGGGATTTTCCCAGAATCGCGTAGAATCGATTTTTTTTTTTTTTTGAAATTTTTTTAGGCAATATGGGTATCAGATGAAAGCTCTGATCGAGGGGATTATGATTGTGTAGTTTGCCGACTGTTTCGGGTGCGAAACACCAAAAAGTGTGTTTTCACTCGGGGAGTTGGAAGGCCAAATCATGAAGTGGCCTTACGGTCGAGGCCGGGGTCTACCGACAGCCCCCGGACCCCGCCGTTGGGGGGCGTTGCCCCCCAAACCCCCCACCAGGGGGCTACCGCCCCCCAAACCCCCTGTTTCCCGGGGGGCTACTGTCCCCCGAACCCCCTAGAGCTTCTTGCTATATAGACACTGTAGATAAAAATGCCACCGCCCCCCTGTAGATAAAAATGGGGTCCAAATGCGCGCCGAGAAGGGCCCAATATTTATGCCCCCAACTGTATGTACATTGCACTCATATCTCCAGTGAACCAATTGCAAAAGTGATCATCATCCATACAGTTGATAGTCCAAACTGTAGCATTAACATTTACTGAAAACCAGAGCAAATGACAACCGGATAGCTACTGAAAATAAGATCTGTTTGTGCCTCATCTACTGCAATTCTGAGAGGCAAAACGCTGGTTTGACCATTGATCCCCTAAAAAAATTTCAGCAATAAGCTATTTTTCCAAAAAAAAAAAAAAATTTTTTTTTTTTTGCGATTCTGGGTCGCGAATCGCGATTCGCAGAATCGCGACCGGCGAATCGCAGACCCAGCGAATCGAGATTCGCTGCAACTATGATTTTAAGTTATAAAGAGAACTTGGATTGTGATTTGTAAGATAACTTGCTATGCTTAATCTGATGTTGTGCTGGCACATATGTAGAAGCCTTACATTATATAGGATGAATGTGTATATTTTTGTAACTTATTTAGGCTCATTAGCCGTTACCTGCCTAAAACTGTTCAATCAAATTTATATTAGTGTGCTCCAATAGAGGCATTGCAAGTTTTACGACTTCTTCACATAGTTCATACAGCAAATATTTTACTTGGTGTAAAGATCACCTCCTATGGATCCTTGAAATCCTGTTGCAAAACACCAAAAGGACGATTGTGGAGCCAAACCAACCAAGCAATGAGAAATTGAAGATCAACCCTCGAGAACTTCACCCCCGAGCCACTGTGATTGGATACAAGAGAGGAGAGAATTTTGGTAACTGTAATCCGGAATTTGGAAGTGGAGTAGGGCAAGTTTCTGTAGGTACACAAAGACCCTAAAAGCCTAGGAACATTTCTTCCAAAACCCTAATCCATTACTAAACTCAAAGGCAATTACTAGTGATACTCCTTTGCATGCATACAAACATCAAACACCATGCACTACTCCACAGGTCATAATTGGGCCCTCTCAAGGTTATTACTTACACTTCTAACCTAGAATGGATTACGGAGGTGTAACCAATAAATGCAAACACTGAAGTGTCGTATATCCACATCAAAAATTTAGAAAAATTCTCCTTTATGCTTTGAACTCTTTTCCAAAAGTCATCATCCTCAATCCATCCTTTCCACTGAATCCAGCACTCATAAATAGAACGATTTTTGTTTACCTCTAGTTCTGAGTACTTTTTTAGGTTCCAAAGGTACACTAAGCGATAAATCTTCCAAAGGGGTGAGATCCCCATCAGATCCCACTGTATCACCTTCATGTAAACTTAATTTCAACTAGCTTACATGAAACACTAGGTGAGAAATAGATTTATTTTGAAGATCAAGTTCATAAGCCAAAGATCAAATTTGCTTTGTAATCCGAAACGATCCACAATAGCTCATAGAAAACTTATAATGCTTCCTGATACGCATAGTATGCTTTGGAATTCTTAGATATACCAAGTCATCAACTTTAAACTTTTTGAGAGATCTCTTAAGATCAACATAA
Source organism: Diphasiastrum complanatum (assembly GCA_029204225.1). Taxonomy (NCBI): domain Eukaryota; kingdom Viridiplantae; phylum Streptophyta; class Lycopodiopsida; order Lycopodiales; family Lycopodiaceae; genus Diphasiastrum; species Diphasiastrum complanatum. The sequence continues at coordinate 16,816,203 of CM055103.1, forward strand.
TGCTTAGCCCTATCATGAGCACTACGAATACTTTCAGGTGCTAATTGCAGCATTCTTGCATTTCATGCAAGAAATCAGCAAGGATCTTGATAAATTTAGTCTTCACATTATTAACTAAAGATCTAGGTTGGAAACCGTACATAAGCATAAACGAACTATAAGCTATAGCCGAATGTTTTCTACTATTATAAGCAAACTCGATTAGAGGAATATAATCCTCATCCTCCCAAGGAGATTGCATGTTTTCAACATATCCTCATAGTCTAATTAGTTCTTTCGATCTGTGCATATGATTCAGGATGGTCAATAGAACTCAAACTAAGAGAGGTCTCAAGTTTATGGAATAGTGCTGACTAGAAGTGACTTGTAAACTTAGGATCTCTATCACTGACAATATCACTTGCCAATCAATACAACTTGAGTAATCTTTCAATAAAGATTTGGGCTAAATCTGAAAACTTTGTAGTTGACTTAATTGGAATTTGGTATGAATGTAGCTAGCTTAGTTAACCTATCCACAACTACCCAAATAGAATCATTTTGCCATTGGGTTTTCGGCTGTCCAACCATAAAATCCATAGATATACTTTTCCAACTTTTGTCAAGATATAAAGGATGCAATAACCCACCAACCTTCAAGCGTACAGCTCTGGCTGGCCGACAGGGTTTACAATCTACCACATAAGACTCGACAAATGGCTTAAATTTTGGCCAACAAAACTCTCTTTTAACCAAGTCTAAAGTCTTGTATATAACTAGATGACCTGCACAAGGTGCGTCATGACACTCCAAAAGAATTTTTTTCTTTGATTCATCGTACACAAATTTTTCCATTCCAAAACAATAAACAATTTTGAATGGTGAACTGTTCTACAATCTTCTTATCTTTCTTGGTTAACTAAAATCCCTATGATTCAATCTCAATTCTATTCCTGCCTATTCAGTCTGAACAAACTTCCATATGTGACCAAAACGAGACTCATTTTCATATTGTCCTCTCATTGACAGATATAGATCTATAGAAATCTAGGTGAATGGAAATTCATTTAGCTCACTAATCTGACTGAGAGCATCAGCAACTTGATTAGAGCTACGTTTGATGTATCAGAAGATTAACTTCCTCAATAAGCCCAACCCACCAAGCTTTACAACCCCTCAAATCATGTTGATTGCAAAAGTATTTCAGAGGCCAATGATCAATATCCACTATAAACTTATTACCATACAAGAAATGTCTCAGAGTTTTAAGTGCATGGATCACAGTGAATAATTCCTTTTCCTAAGTTGTATGATGCAACTGAGGTCTAGTCAAATGCCATCCACCTATCGTTTTCCCATAGAACTGCTCCAATCACATAATCACTCGCATCAATTCTCACAATGTAAAGTAAATCTGGATACATGATCTGTAACACGAGAGCAGAAACAACCAAATTTTTGAGTTTCTCAAAACAATAATTTGGTTTTTCGTTCCATACAATAGGTGGACTAGGTTGCCCTCTCTTCTTCTTTTTGTTGGATCTGCCTTTAGTCAAATTAATAAAAGGTGTTGCCACTTTGGCATAATCCTCAATAATTCTTCAAAAAAAATACTATAAATCCAAGAAAAGATTTAACTTCTTTGATTATTTTCGATATCGGCCACTCCACCACTGACTTGATTTTAGCTTCATCAATCTTCAACCCAAAAGGGCTGATCTTATGACCAAAGTATACCAGTTCATGCTTAAAATATTCACGCTTGGATTTTTTAACATAAAGTTTTTTTCTTCTGAGAATCCACAAGACAATTTTGATATGATTCACATCCTCGAGAGTTTTAATCTAGATGGGCCAAGTGGGCCACTTGCACTAACTTAGTTAAATTACAAATAGGAGGCCTCATGTATTTACAAATAACATGCCCCATGAGTAATGTACAACTTACAATTAAATTAGTGCTTAGTCAAAGGGGTAAAATAGGCATTACTCTTCAACAATGTGTATGTAATGTTACATATTATTTGATCTAAGATCTCTGTCACATTCATAGATGTGTCCCATTCTGAAACCCTGCATTTCAGGAGTGTTCCGAAAGGAGCGTTCCGGAACGGTTCCAAAATTCAATAGCATTCCGAATCGGAACGCTGCAATTTTTTTTGTTTGTTTTTGTTTTTTGAAGCATGTGTTGGGAGTGGGGAAAAACAACATGTAGGTCTGTAAAAAAAATTTCAAACACATTGCAAAACATAGTAACTACTAACTGACAACTGTAAGTACTTATTACTAGTCTACAGACTACTACTAATTAAACAAAGAACTTAGGCTTCAACATGCTACACACTATAAGTTAAAACTAAAACTTCAAAGCAATCACATAGAGCAGACTACAGTGCTAAGTGTATATGATACAAAAACATGGCGACTGATCCACTTTCCACACGCGCCTCATGAGAATGATCAAAATGTTTGATGTCATAAACGATAAAGCTCTAACATATACAATGAGTGGGCCAATGGCCAAGTACATGAGTATGATAGATGGACAATGGACAATGGACTCATAGACCGATGAATCTCTATGACTTGGAGGCATCATGATCAGATGGAGATTCGTCCTCATCACTATCACTAGTAGACGAGTAGGAAGATAAGGAATCCTCCTCAAGTATGTGCGGTTGTGTCCTTGAACCTCTGCCTCTGCCCCTAGTAGGGCCTCGCCGAGCCGCTGCTCCCTCTGCCTATGATGTTGTCTCTGGCACAACATGCAAATCCATCGGGCGCACCCTACGCCTACCCCCCCTCTCTATGTAAAGGTGATGCAGGCTTGGCCTGTGTCTCGGCATCGGGATCCACCCACCCCACATCATCTCCAATGTCCATCTCCATCTCATCATCCAAGGCTTCATCCTCCTCGTCCTCATCATCATCCAATCCCCCCTCATCCTCATCCCCACCCTCCTCTCTTGCATCCTCTGCATCGACCTTGGCCATGGATCTAGTGGTCCTGCGCTCCCTCCTATCATGACGTGCCAACTCCCGATGATACTCTAAAAAGATCTCATCATCAATCGCAGCCTCTGTGTGTGCATGACCTGTTGTAGTATCCATGGATCTAAGGCACTTCTCGAGCTTCACATACCTAGGTGTACCATCCCAATTACAAGTGTGACCAAGAAGATGGCAGCGAATGTGACGGTGGAAACCCAGGGGAGGCCTCGTAAGGCATGTCGTATGGGGCTGAGCTCTCTCGTGATGCATGCATGCATGCTCCTCTCTCAAATGGCGAGTACAAAGAGCCTTGCGTGTGGGGGGTCTCCAAGTGGCATCACAAGCTGCAATCTCCCTCATCATGTCACAGAACATAGTGGTGTCAGCCAAGGAAAATGCAAGGTAGCCACTATAAAAAAAAACTAGCATGTAAGTCTAGTGGCTACCACATGGTGTGTCCGCTACCACCCTGCAGGCACTGTGGTCTCCTGTGTAGTTGCATGTTGTTATGTCCATGACCAGTACATAGGATTCCGTATACTCCTAGTCTTGGATACACGGTACTCCAGTGAAACAAGCTGTTAGTTATGCCACGTCATACTGGACATGACCCGAAAGTAACTAATATCCTTGTGAGGCCCAGAACACACTAAATGGAATTAGTACAAGGTATGAGACAGTGTATGCATGTGTAGAGTTATCAATAGCAATTCTATGAATAGAGGATCCATGCATAGAGACTCTATTCTAGTGGAATCTATGTATAGGGGAGTTAGGACCTTGCATGTCTATGTGCACTGGTGGTTCTAGGCTCTATATAAGGAGGCCAAACTCGCCCTACTACTCACATTGATTCATTGCCAAGCTCTCACTCTACTTTCATGCTTCTTGTTCCTTGGCTTGGGGGTGAAGCTTCCAGAGTTGATTGGTTGCTTCTACTTGGTGGGTGGTTTCTCCATAGGAATTTATGGACCTATGGAATAGGGTTCCATCATTCGATGCAAAGTTGGCACTTTGGCAATTTGTCCTAGGTTTGCCAGCCGACTATCAAAACGAATGCAGGCGAAATGTGCTTCAAAGCCTCGAGGATGCGTTTCGGATTTCGAAAGCATACGATTCCACAGTGGTGGCATCCAGGAAGCAGTTTGTGCAAATTCCGACCGCTTTGAAAACCAAGAAGGGGAAGAAGCGCGGTCTAGACCAAGTACAATATTTTTACGTTGGATCAAGCAGAAGGCTAAAAAAGAGAACTTATGTTTCGTCTGTAAGAAGCTTGGACATATGATGAAATTTTGTCCAGAAAGGAAGAAAATGTCGGCTAATTTGATTGAGATCCCAGGTGGTAATGGTAAGACTTTGGAGATTAACCTGACAGATTGTGAGTGTGAATGTTCTTTCAGTACTACTTCTTTCTTGCCTAATGAACTTTTCCGTTTAACTGGCATAGTTAAAGATCAAGAAGTGAGTATTCTATTGGACAGTGGTTCAATACATAATTTTCTTGATTCTTGTCTTGTGCAGAAACTCAGCTTGGAAATTGAAGCCAACAATCATAGATATGCTCGAACGTAAAAGTCAAGAAGCTCCCAGTTTTGGTGCAAGGACACATAGAATTAGTTAGTTTTCATGTTTTAGACCTAGCCCGTACTGATTTAATTTTAAAATATGCTTTATCTCGGTCATAAGATCACAATTAATGGGATCGAGATTGACGAGGATAAAATCAATATTGTTTTTTAGTGGCCAATTCCGAAAACTGTGAAGCAAGTTAAATCATTTTTAGGATTTACCGTTTTCTTCAGGAGGTTTATTGAGGATTATGCTAAGGTAGCAGAACCGCTCAATAATCTGACAAAAGGGATTGTCAATAAAAAGAAAACGAGGAATCAACCTAGTCCGCCTGTTGTTTGGAACGAGGAATTGAATCACTGTTTTGAGAATCTTAAAACATTGGTTGTTTCAGCTCTCGTGTTACAAATTGCAAATCCAAACTTACCTTACGTCGTGAGAACTGACCCAAGTAATATTGCAATTGGAGCGGTTCTATTACAAATGGATAGGCCACTGGCGTTTGAAAGCAAAAAATTCATTGGTCCTCAATTGCGTTATACTACGCAGGAAAAGGAATTGTTTGCAGTAATCCATGCACTTAAAACCTGGAGACACTACCTATATGGTAGTAAGTTTATAGTGTATACGGATCACCAGGCTCTTAAGTATTTTTGCAATCAACATGATCTTCAGGGGAGGAAAGCTCGATGGGCTGAATTGATGCAAGAATTCGATCATGAAATCCGTTACATAAGAGGCAGCCCTAATCAAGTTGCAGATGCTCTTAGTCGGATCGGTGAACTAAATGAGTTGTCATTTACCCAGATTTCCACGGATCTATATCTTTCGCTGAGAGGAAAATATGAAACAAACTTCCATTTTGGTCATATTTGGAACATTGTTCAGACCGAAAGAAATGTGGACAATGTTGAGTCGAGTCACAGGGGACTCAACTAACAAAGAAAGATAAGTAGATTGTGGGACAGTTTACCATTCGAGATGGATTGCTATTTCGGAATGGGAAAGTTTGTGTACCTAGGGATGAGGAGCTCAAAAGGAAGATTTTGTTTGAATGTCGTGACATATCCTGTGCAGGACATCCCAGGTATACACAGGACTCTGGACTTGGTTAAAAGAGACTTTTATTGGCCAAAGCTCAAACCATATGTCAAGTCATATGTTATTAAATGCAAGCCCTGTCAACTAGCAAAGGCTGAACGCCATAAGGTTGGTGGTTTGTTGCATATGTTAGATATCCCTGATAAGAGATGGGAAAGCATATCTATGGATTTTGTAGTTGGACTTCCTAAAACCCAACGGCAAAATGATTCTATTTGGGTTGTAGTGGATCGGTTAACTAAGTTAGCTGCTTTCATACCAATAAAGTCAACTATAAAGGCTTCTGATTTAGCCTAGATCTTTGTTGAAAGATTATTTCAGTTGTATGGTCTACCAAGTGACATTGTTAGTGATAGAGATCCTAAGTTCACAAGTCACTTTTGGTCAACAGTATTCCATAAACTGGAAACTTCCTTGAGTTTAAGTTCTTCTGATCATCCTGAATCAGATGGCCAGACAGACAAACTATGGAAGATATTTTGAGGACGTATGTTTCTCACAGGCAATCTCATTGGGAAGATTAGCATGTTGCAATGCCCATGGTCCATCCATTTGGCCTAGTCAAACCAAGCAAGCGTGCTCTAATCCTCGTCGTCGTGCTGCAAAAGGTCGCACCACAAAACAAGCAACACCATCTGCGTGCACCTGAACCTGTAAAAACTACAGTGTCTCCCTCCCATAGATCCACCTCCACCCACACACCCCGTCACGCCACAGGCATGGCTGTAGAAACCCTAAAGATGCTATAAAAAAGGTCAAAAACTCAATGGAAAGTAGATAGGTGGAAAAAGGAAGCTAAAACAGTTGCCTAAGACTTAAACTGTAATGCCAATGGATGCCTAAGACCTACCCTAAATCCCTAAGCCCCAAAACCTAGAAAAAAGACAATGCAAAATGCCCACATGCAATCACTTTTTCCCTAGCAACTCTTCGGCCAAACTTAGCAACAGGAGTCACGCAAAATGATGCACTATAGCCTCCAAACAAAGCAAGGAAAAAAAGGGTGAAAAAAAGCTCCAACAAGTTGCTTTGCTTGCAAATCCCCACGTAATCATTGTTCCCCTCTTCTAAGTGCTACATTCACTTGCAATCATCATGGCCTTCGCATAGAGTACTCACACTACCCATTTGGCCACCTATTCCTTTGTCCACAATGTTTTTGCCTCCAACACAGTGTGCTGAAAATGGCATCGTGGCTCGAAATAAAAATAATTTACAGTTTTTTTTTGGAACAACGTTCCGAGTTTCCGAAACGCTACGTTCTGGAACGTTGGATCTCGGAACACCGTTCTGAGGCAACTTAGGTCACATTATTTGGTAGACTGAATTTTTGTATGCACTCTTCAACAATATGTATGTAATGTTACATATTATTTGATCTAAGATCTCCCCATTATTTTGGTAGACTATATTTTTGTATGGAAAAATAGGAAGTGCTTTAGCACTGGTGATAGCATATTTCAAGTTTTTTAGTTTTACTAGACTAGATTTGATTTTCTTGGAACCGCGCCCTTATGCTTTCCATGTTGCCTAGATTATTTGCATTGGCCTTGAGCTTTAAACTTAAGTGCATCAACCTTTTACAGCTTCTTCAAACTTGTTATGATATGCTTTACAATAATTGTTAGAAACTGACAAAAGTGGAAAAGGAATTAGAAAAAGATAGAGCTTTGCACTTGCACTTGAAACGAGGAGAAACCTCAAACTTAGTCTGATGCAACTTAGCTTAGTAGAGACCACCCCACAAAGTCTTAACTATGTCATGCACAACATAGGCTAAATGTCGCGACATCTCTCTCATTCACAAAGGCTTTCATACAATCAAATTTATATGAAGATCAATGCATTGGGTTTCACTCCCTTCTCTAAAGGTGAACAGCATTGAGCAAACTCACCCAAAATAAAACTAGCAATAATGAGCAAAGTCAATTGAATGTTGCCCTAATTTTCGATGAAAATTGCAACTCAACTCAAAGCTTATGAGTCATTCCGACAACAAGAACATATTGAATATATAGCCTTGAAGAGATATCAAAAAATATTTCATCCATCACAAGATGGAGGATAAATGTAATAAGGCCTTTCAAATTTTTAGACATGAGACAATTGGAAATCTCAAGAAATATTAAAATCTTTGAAGTTAAAACCTTGAGATCTCACGAGTTACATGTGAGTTCATACCCAAAGTCTTAAGAAATCAACTTCATTTGACATTCGACACACTAGCGCTTATAGTAGAGAGCAAGATAAGGTTAGCTTGTTGAGGCAAAAATTGCCTTTGATATTGTGATTTGTTATTTTAGCATCTAGGGAGATAGAAGTCGAGATCTATCAAAATTTCCCACATGTTTTGCTTGTTTGGGAACTTTCAGAACATTTGCTTACAATAAAATAGACAGATACATGATGGATAGAAGTTGTAGTTGTAAGGAATGAAAATAATGATTTATAATGCAATGCCAAAACCATCAACCTACACATACCTACTAGCTCTATGGAACAAATGAGATAAAAGTAGCTTTATATTCAGGACTTTTGCTGTGATTGACCACAACCAACCATCCAACGTATATGAGAGTATTTTTCAATACATATCTATCAAAGTGAATGCTACGTACAACATAGAGACATTTATCTATCTCAACTTTCAATAAGGGACCATTCACATGTTCTCTAAAACTCAAACATCAAGTACAACCAATCATTTGAAATTTTATAGATGACAAAACAAGCAGCTCAATGTTTCCACTTTGAGACATAGCTTGACGAGTTAGGTGTGAGGATAGAAGCAGATCACAAAACATTCAGAAAAAGCTTTTAAGAAACGTACAACACGCTCAGACGTTCCAGGGATACCATCCAATATTTTGATTCGCGAGTTCGTCTCCTCGCACATTTTCTTCACAAACTCACCCTTGCGTCCAATTATTCCACCAACCTTTTGTAAAGGAACCACCAACCGAAAAACATTTTCCCCTGGCCAACCAAGCCACTTCTTGTCTGCCACATCTCCAGACTCATCTTCGCGATCCCTCTTTTGGGAGGGATTCACAGTAATATGCTCTACAAATGGAGTCTTGATAGTGAATTCAGGATCTGACTGTTCTATAGTCCCCCCCTGTGGAGCTGCTGCCACTGTCGTCATTTAAAGCACCAGCTTTAAGAAAGACCTAGAAAAAAAGCTAAACGTAAGGTCAAAAACACTCATGTTTATTTGCGATTTCTTAGAGTTATAACCTCACCAAGTCTTAACCACTTCCTCTTTAAGAATACAAACATCACTAATAACACATCAAACATGTTCACAAAATAAAGATCTTCCTACCATGACTGCATCAACAATCCATAGTAGTCCATTTTTTGAAGCCTTATCCAAATATTGATCACCTTACTAAATATTCTATCCTACAAAATGCATTGGCATCCTCCACATACAACTTACAAGAATGCGTTCTGCCGAGCTTACCAAAAAGGAATAGCTGCACCAAAATAGATCTAAAAACACACCTTAAAAGAGTCACAGAAAGCCTGTAGCCAGGGGATCGGAACTCAGATGGAAGCACCGAAGGATCGAGAGTCGTAGAAACAGAGATCGTTGCTCAAAGGCTAGCCATAGAAACAGAGATCGAGAGTCGTAGAAACAGAGATCGGCTAGCTACAGAGGCATATAAAGGCACAGAGTAAAAAGAGAGAAACAAATAAAATAGTAAAGCCTTTGAAGAGGAGAAAATGAAGGGAGAAATAAAACCCTAATAAGATTGAAGATCTAGTGAGAGCTTGATACTAGAGGGGCGGGGCGAAGCGAAATTTGACGCCCATCTTAAGGGCCTTACAAACCTGCGAACATCAAGGGGGATCGTTAAAAACTTCATCTTGACAGGCAACTTGAAGAGGGATGTGAGGTTGCATTCTAAAAAAATTTCATACTATACAGTAGCGAAGTGTGCCCGTCGATGACGGGCAAGGGGCGACGATCTGGGTGACGGCCGACGATTAAGATAGCGGCCGAAGATTTAGAAAGAAAGCTGATGGTCATTGATGGGTGGCCGATGTATGCGTGTATATGTACATGGCCAAAGTGTGTCCGCCGATGACGGATGGCCAATGAGGTGTGTGTGTGTGTGCGCGCGCGCGTGTGAGTAGAGAGAGAGAGAGAGAGAGAGAGAGAGAGAGAGAGAGAGAGAGAGAGAGAGAGACACCTCGCACATCTCGAATCTCGAATATCTCGCATAGCTCGCATATCTTTTGTTGTGTATGGATACGATTCTTCGGTGTGAAGCCCTCCATTGTATCTGATATACTCAAATGTCTGGGAAGATAAGCCCCCATGGCCACCATAGTTGTTAAATGCCTGAGCACAACTTACAAGTTCCCGCTCAAACAGAATCACCATCTTCCTCGTAGCCTGCGCATGAGCAGCTTCCAGAGCACCCGTGGTACTGTTTCATGTAAAAAAAAGTAGAAATGAACATAGCATGACAATAATGAGAGAGAGAGAGAGAGAGAAGAATGTAACTCCCATCACAAATGCATAATACATCGACTCAATAAAGACTATAAGCAAAACACAAATATGGAAAATCAACAATCCCAACAAGTTCACAAATGCATAATACATCGACTCAATAAAGACTATAAATAAGCAAAACACAAATATGGAAAATCAACAATCCCAACAAGTTCCATTTCAAAGTGAAAAAAGGTGGCCTCAAAATTTACGTGTAAAAGTGAATAAAACATCTACCTGCTGCAGATACAACGATTGTCCATATGCAACGCTTGCAGAAGCAGAAGGGGTTGGACCCTGTCTACCAAAGAAACAATTTCATGAATAGGCAAAATGCTAAGCATCACTATCACAAAACATTGCTCGAGGTTTAAGGCTTAGCATTGTGTCTGATAAAAACATACAATGTAGCGTTCCAAGAAGGCCGCAAGCCTAAACCTAAAGTTTGAAAAAAAAAACATCCAAAAAAGAAAATACCCAATGAAAGATGACTAAACGGCTTGGCTTGGCAGGAAATCTAAAAGATACACATAAACCAATAATAGACGTCTCTTCATAAAACATCGAAAAAGTGGACCATTGTAATACAGCTTTTCTACGGAGGTCGTTTAAGAGACACCTCCATAAAAGAAAACATCGAATGAAGATCGGGCAAGATAGACAGACATGAAGCCAAAAGAGAGCAAAAGTTGGAGAGTCAATATTACAACACAAAAGCTTAAAAATCAACTTTTGCACTCATAGATCAATGTACAACCTGATTTATAAGACAAAAAGAGTTTCAAGACAAAAAGAGTTTCAGTTTTGCACAAAAAAAGAGCATCTAGCATGGTAAACATTTTGCTATTTTATAGTTTAGCAAGTGGGCGAGTTTGGAGAGTCAATTTTATAATGTGACCCATTATAGCAATTTCTTCATTAAAACAAAGCCATTTTTAATCAAAGTATTCTCTTTCCAAAGCATGTAAACAGTTCCTCGAATTCGAATCCATGAATTTTAGCCGGGCTTTCAGGGGGGTACCGTTGACTTCAACGCAGACGGACGTGCAAGTATCGTCCCTATGTTGCCGAGAAGAGAGGCACGCACAGCCAAATTGCGATGATATGCTGCTGTAGTTTAGGCTGCTGGGAGATTTGAATCTAGCTCTTTTGGTAACACCAAGCTCTGATTCAGGACCTCGTGGAACCTGATACTTGTTCTCAGTTTGGAGTGATGCCACTACTGCTGCGGCAGCTACAGCACCAACCAAAGTGCCATCGTCATCCCTTCTCGTGCTCCCATTCTTGGTACTTATGCCTAAAGTACTCTCGCTCCCACGTTCGATCTTCTCGCTTGCGCTCGAAATCTGCAACAATTGGATTGAAGGGCACCGCTTCATGTCTGGCATCTGTGGTGGCATTAGAGTGATCTCTCAAAATCAACCGACGTCCAAGCTGCTTCTGGTGCCCCCAGTTAGGGATATAGAAGGATGGCTTGAGAATCTCAACAATGCTAAGCAAGCTATTGCAAGGAGAAAATAGACAACACTTGCCTTCATAATGAATCCCTCACTATAATTCTTACACAAAACAATGCACCACTTCAAACTTCTCTTTCATAAAGTATCAGTGTCAACTGCAGCATCAGAGATCTACAAGGAAAGCTCACAAAAGATTATTTATACCCCGAAATCTGCCGCTTACAACCACAAAATGGGTGTCAAAACTCTTGGATATACAAAAAAACTTATTGATTCTGCCAGCTTCCATGTCCAAATCAAAATCGTCTTGAGGTCTGTGGCTTGTAATTTGTTTTTGCAGACTGGCATTCAGCATCAATGTTTTGTTTGATTTCTTCATAAATGAAAGATGAGCAGGCAGCGCGTCTCGAACAGCTTCGAATAAACAGCTGCATTGGATCAGGATTTCTGCTCAAACAACATCGATCCAATAGCACGTCATACTCGCTTCTCGCTCTCTCTCTCGCTCGTCTCCTGCTGTTTCCTTCGATGGTGCTTGATGGGCGCAAACATGTCAGAGCGGAAAACGGGGGAGGCGGGGTTGGGGCGCCCGGGCGAGCTGCCCGTGCGTTGTGACGGGCAGCAAAAAAAGTGGAGGCAATGGGTTGGCAAGGTTCCGGCAGCTCACGCCGCCTCTGACGCGCATCGTCAGCTGCCTATATAGAGATCGGGGGCCAAAATTTTGATTTTAACATGGTATAATATAATATCCATTTTTAGTTACTTTTCAAAATCTACATATGTGATACATATTATTCATAATGACTCAAATACCTTGGTGGGCACCAACAAAGTATTCATCTTAAAATCATATAAATATTATCCTTAAAAAGGTCATTTTTTATTAAATGCATACTACCTTTAATAAAAAGTTAAATTTTAGAAAAAAAAATTATATACTTATACTTAGGTTTATACTCGGCTCGTATCACCCCTACAATACCCAGGCCAGTTGATGTATCCCTCACCAATTTATAAACATGGTGATATTCTTACCCGGCTGGTATCAAAATTTTCGAAAAAGTATGATACCATAACCCGGCTGGTATTAAAAATATTAATACCCGCCCAACACTTGTGACAGCCTCACTTACAAGGCAGTGTAGGTGCTTGTGGTAGCGGGCCACCTCCCTTTCACATCAAGAGAGTCCTCCTGCAACAATGGGCCCCACACCCCCCTTCTCTCTCTCTCTCTCTCTCTCTCTCTCTCTCTCTCTCTCTCCATCAATTCACCACAAATTTGTTGAAATTTTCATTTGTGTGCAATGGACTAGGAGGGTTGCACACCCACCTTATATTTAAATGACCAAGATGGTTGTGCCACAAAGTGTTTTTGCATACAAAAGTGACCTTCTCTACTGAAGTTAGGGCATAGTCATGACAAAAATTGTGCAAATGACCATGCCTCACTCCCTTACCAAGAATTTCTAATTTATCATCAAAGATTACACATTCACTTGAATTGAATCTAATTGTGTAACCTTGACCAGTTATTCTATTGATAGACAATATTTTTTTGGTGAGTTGGTAATATAAAGCACTTCAAAGATGGCTCTTGAAGTCCCATTCTCGAATTCGAGTTGAATGGCGTCTTGCCCTTGCCCTTGGTGTGAGTTGGAGTCTCCAAGGTAGATGCTCTTGTTGGGTATTGATGTGTCCAACTTACTGAACCAATCACATCTTGAGACCACGTGTTATAATGTACCAGAGTCCATGTTACATACCTATGTAACTAGCAGTACTTCAGTAACTCCTATGTGCCCATTTAATCTTTGGGGGGCTAAATGGCTAGTCACCCTTGGATAAGGGGTCCCCATAAGGGTAGGTGCCTTTGGATTAAAGTACTTGTGTCCTTGGATAAAGGCATGAGGGTGTCTATGCCTTGGATGGAGGTATGGAACCTAGTAAGGTGTTAGGAGGACCTTACCATGGGTATTGGTCATTTTCCTAAGCCTTGGGTCTCAATCTTGAGCCATGATCACATAATTGGCCTTGGGCCAAAGTTAGCCATCACATAAGGGTCATGGGGACCTAGTAGGAGGGCGCACCTACTAGAGTCCCTTGATGCCCCTAAAGAAACCAAGAAGTTATAACCAATAAACATAAGTTATGGAAGGTGTCTTTTGACATTCCACTAACTTGTGAGGCTCTTGGCCTTTCCTTTGCCTCCCCTCTTCTCATTGGCTTGCGTGGACATTCCATAGTGCTTTAGAGTGAGTCATTTGCCATCTATAAGAGAGGGAGAGGCTGTCCAAAGAGGGGGAGATGTCTTGTGTTGTTGCTTGCATCTATTCCCTAGTAGAAGGCTAGAGTGTAGAGAGCAAAGATTTGGCTTGCTTGCTCTTGTGAGAATCACCATCTTTGGTATGAGACTTAGATGGGGGTAGGATCTTGAGTATGCTTGTGATTGTAATGGTAGTGATTGCGATTAAGCAAGGGGGTGCTAGATAGTCTTGCTTGTGCATAGATCTGATTATGGTTGGGTGATGAATTCTTGAGGCCATTTGATTGTCTACTTTTGGAAGGATCTTAGGGGCATTGGAGGAGAGACACATTGGAGGGCTTTTGGAGGCATTGGTGGACATCAACTCAAAGGCTTGGTGGGCAGCTCTTCCTTGTTGTAAAAGTGGTATCAAAGCCTCTTCCAAAGTGGCAATAGTAATTCTAAACCTTTTTTTTTGTTGCATAAAAATCTGCCATCAAATTGCTTTGATAATATTATTGAAATAGCGCTAATTTTTTGCTTCTAGAAATTGGTGTGCATTTCAATAGGGGCTATTTGTTCTATTTTGAATCCAAAAGTTTGGAACTTTTTTTGGGATTTAAGCTTATGGTAAGCTTGGAATGAGCTTGTAAAAGAACATGCATTAGTTTACACTAAAACATTCATAAGCCTATTGTCTTTTTCTAATCTTATTTTCTTTGTTGTTGCTTTGAAAACTTGGATCACAATCAAGACACTCCTGGATCAATCAACCTCTAACCCTACCTTTGATTTATCTAAACCTGATAGTGTGGCATAAGCCCTACAACTCCTCTACCAACAAATCCAAGAAACAAGCCAACAACTACATGAAACTAATTTGAAGAATCAAGCTCTTGAATCTAAGTTGGCTAATCATCAAAAGCATGTAGTACCTCCTCCCATTAAAGCGTATAAAGGGGAAAGAAAAGGGAGGAGTCTACAAGTAGTAGATCCATGGCCCTAATGTTTGGAATAAATATTTTGCCATGAATATATTTTTTGAAACTGAAAAACTCTCCACCACCACTACGTTTCTGGATGGAAAAACCTTAGTATGGTGGGAGGACTTAGTAGCCAAAGAAAAATAACCATTAACATGGGAGACATTTCGCCTAGTATTCGAGCAATACTTTCTTCCCTGATTATGATGTATCTTTCAATCTAAATTCTAAGAAACCCAAACACCACTTTAATAAACATCAAGGTGGCAAGAAGTACTTAGCGGAAGCTTGAAAGAAGAATCTTTGCTTCAAATGCAATGGAGATTGTGTCAAAAACAAAGCCTCAACCTCATGTATCATATCTCAAAGCAATGAGATGGATATTTGTTTTCTTAGTTCAATGCTTTATGGACCTAATGACTTAATTTGCATCAAGGGTAAAATTGGAGAACATGTTGTTAATGTACTTCTTGACACCGGGGTGCAAATGCTAAATGAGAAAAAATATTGTGTGACAATGGCGTCGATGTTTTTCTAGACCTTCCTGTAGGTTTACCACCTGAAAGGTCTGTAGATCACAAGATTGACCTTATACCTGGTTCAATTCTGATTGCACAACACCCTTATAAGATGAGTGCATCGGAATAGGCTGAGGTAAAGTATCTAGAGAAAGGGTGGGTTAAACCTAGTAAGTCTCCTTGGACATCACCAATGATTCTGGTCACCAAGAAGGATGGGACTATAAGGTTTTGCATGAACTATAAAAAGTTGAACAAAATCACAATTAAGAATAGGTATCCACTACCGCGAATGGATGACCTAATAGATTATCTTGGTGGTGCAAGGTACTTTACCAAGATAGATCTAAGATCAGGGTATCATCAGATTCACATTAAGGTAGAGGATATATCTAAGACGGATTTTCGAACTCGGTTTGGACACTACGAGTTTTTGGTGCTTCCATTTGGTTGCACCAGCGACTTTCCAACAAATGATGAACGACTTGTTCAAGTCATATTTGGGAACATTCATAGTAGTGTTCTTGGGTGATATCCTAGTCTTTAGTAAAACTTTGGAGGAACATAAAGAGCATCTTAGGATTGTCTTGGACATC
Source organism: Diphasiastrum complanatum (assembly GCA_029204225.1). Lineage (NCBI taxonomy): Eukaryota > Viridiplantae > Streptophyta > Lycopodiopsida > Lycopodiales > Lycopodiaceae > Diphasiastrum > Diphasiastrum complanatum. The sequence continues at coordinate 16,832,149 of CM055103.1, forward strand.
TTAATAAGAGAAAAGCTCTTTGCCAAATATCTAAGTGTGACTTTTTCGCTAAAGATTTATCATACCTAGGACATAATATTTTTGAACGTGGAATAGAAATAGAGGCCGATCATATCCGGAGGGTTATTGAATGGCCAATTCTTACTATGGTTTGAGAAATCAAGTCATTCTTGTGTTTCGTGGAATTTTTCCATCGACACATACCCAGTTTGCTAGGATGGCATTTCCCCTCACTCAAGCTTTGAAAGGCTTTAAAAAATTTAGCCAGAGGTCTAAGAGTCCACTAGTGGTGTGTATGGAGGATATGAATAATAGTTTTGAGTTGCTTAAGAAAAGTGTGAACAGCACCAATCTTGATGTTTTGAAAGCAAGAAACTCAATCCAGCTCAATCTAGGTATTGTACCTATGAAAATGAGCTTTATGCTATTATTCATGCCTTGAAAATTTGGCGACATTATTTTTATGGAGCCTGATGTTTTGACTGATTACCAAACACTCAGTTAATTTTGTGATGCTATAGATTCAAAAGGGAGACAAGCTAGATGGGCTAATCTAGTGCAGGTATTCGATTTCTCAATACGATATTGTAAAGGAAGTCAAAACACTTTAGCGGATGCTTTGAGTCATTTACCAATTATTAATCAATTAAGCTTTACTGATATACAACTAGGATTATTTCAATCTCTCCAAGGACTTTTTGAGTCCGAACCGTTTTTTGGAAAGTATTGGCAACAGATACTTTCTGGGGTCGATTCGGGTAAGCAGGATTCCTCTAATCAAGAAAAGATTGAACTGGATTTTGCCATACAAAATGGGATCTTGTTTCCTAAGGGCAAGGTATGTGTACCGGAGAATGACACAGTTAGGGCCCAAATCCTGCATGAGGCCTTAACAACGACATTGAGCAACAATACATTACCTCCTATTCGCCTCAATCGAATGGTCTTGCTGAGAGAAATAATAGAACCTTAGTCGAATTGGCAAATGCATGTTATCACATGCGACACTTCCGAAGTCCTTCTGGACTGAAGCAGTTTCTTATATTCAGAACAGATATCCTACTAAAGGTCTATAAGACAAAACACCATACGAAGTTTGGACTGACCTTATTTATCAAGCTTATGAGGTTTTGGATGTATCGCTTATCCGCAAATTCCACATGAACTCAGGAAGAAGCTCGACTTCCATAGTATCAAGTCTATTTTCATCAGCTACACTGCTTCGGATCAAGCTTATAAGTTATATGATCTTGATGAGTCGAAGATATTCACTAACCGGATGTCATCTTCATTGAAGATCACTTTATTGACCTCAAAGGTAAAGACAAAGCTCATATAGTCGAACTTCTGAACTCTTCCAAAACATCGAACTTTCAAGTTCCAAATTTGACTATTCTTATTGAAGGTCCAAGCTTATCTACTCTCAACGAACAACTTATCAACAACGAAGCTGAAGATGATTTTGTTGCGGTTCAGCAACTACAGCATGATGAAGATCAACTTCGATCATCACCCAGAAGATCGACAAGAGTCAGTCGACCACCTAACAAGTATATCGACGAGTCTACGACTTACCTTGTTCAAGAGCCGATGACTGTCAAAGAAACACTCAATTCGATCTCTGGAAAGAAGCTATGAATAAAGAGTATTCATCTCTTATCAAGAACCAGACTTGGGCAATCATTGAAATACCTACTAGCAGAAATGTAGTTGATTGTAAATGGTTATCCAAATCAAGTACAAGACAGATGGAAGTATTGATCAAAGAAAGGCTCGACTTGTAGCTAGAGGATTCTCTCAAGTACAGAACATCGACTACACTGAGACCTTCAGTCCAGTAGTTAAACATTTTTCTATCAAACTTCTATTGTTATTTGTTGCTGCTGCAGCAGATTTGGAAATACATCAAATGGATGTACATACAACATATTTTAATGGAGTTATCGAAGAGGACATTTATATGGTGCAACTTGAAGGTTACAATATCGAAGGTAAACACAATCATGTGTGTAAACTCCATAAAACACTTTATGGCTTAAAACAATCTGCTCGAGCATGGTTCTAGAGGCTCAATACTTTTCTTCTTAATCACAGACATCAAGCTCTTTAGATTCAAATGTCTACTTCAAGTCAGTGCAACATTTCTTTATCATTATCACTTTGGATGTGGACGACACATTGCTTTTCAACAACAATATCGATCTGATAAAGGAAACTAAGACAATGCTATCTTCTGAATTCGACATAACCGATATGGGTGAAGCTCATTACTGTCTAGGTATTCAAATCCAAAGAGACAGAAAATATAAGTTGATCTATATTTCTCAACAATGATACATTCACAATGTCTTAATCAGATATAATATGATGAACTACAAATTAGCTCTCTCACCAATGGATCCAAGACTCAAGATGATCTGTATGCGATGATCTGTACCAGACTAGACATAGTTTTTGCATTCAATTCCTTGAGTCAGTATATGACCAATCCTGGTATAACACATTGTAAGGCTCTTATCATAGCCATGAGATATCTTTGAGCTAATATGGACTTTTGCATTTGTTATGGAGGAGTCAACAACGACAAACTCAATATTCTTAGTGATTTTTCAAATATAAGTTGGGCAAGAGATGTAGACACTCGTAAATCCACTTTAGGATTTACATTCTTCCTCAACAATAGTCCTATTTCATGAAACAGTCGCAAGCAAACTTCGATAACTCCATCCTCCACTGAATCAGAGTATATCGCAGTCTCTCAAGCTACAAAGGAAGCAATATGGTTCAGAAACTTAATTTCAGATATCAGTCTGAATTATTATGATGCAAATGTGTAGATTGTGTTGACTTTCATACCAAAGATCAAGAGGACAAATTTGGATCTTAGTTATTCATATTTCTTCACATGAAGCTTTACATAAACTTTGTGAAATGTGCCTATTAGTTGTGCATGCATTGACATCCGAGAAAGCATGTCGCAAGGCATGGCATGATCGTCGATTACACAAGAAAGATCTTCCTGCCGGAGATCTGGTCTTAATGTACAAGACCAAGGTGATCAAGGGAAAATTGAAGTTCACAGGTGAAGGCCCGTAACGGATAAAGGAAATTTCCAGCCATGGAACCGTGAAACTTGAACATCTTGATGGAACACCGTTCGATACACCCATCAATGGTAGCCAACTGCATAAGTACTCGGGCCAGCTCAATAGTTCAGATCAAGCTTGATATTGACACATAGATCACTTACTAGTGAGATCTTACACTACAAACGATCATTACAACAAGATCCAAGCAAGATCCAAGCAGGATTCAGATCCATATGGAATAAAAAAAAAGTAGCATAACACCATTTGTCAACAAATATCCTCTGATACTACAGATCCACTTGGAAATCTCAAGTAAAATTAACAAAAATAGAAGTGAAAATCACCTAAATTGATGGATCAGCTACCAAATCTTCATAAGAGCTCTCGCACGACTCACCATACCCAGATCTGACCTAGATGTAGCTGTGAAAAATCAAATCCAAAACATACTTAATGGATCTCTACGATCTTGACCAAATTTGGATGCACATCTAGATTTAGCTACAAGATAGAAATCCTCAATTTTGGCATGCTAGAATTGCATAAATCACTAAGATCTAATCATAAGCATAAAAATACAGTAAGGTATTGTCAACAAGAACAACAGCCTATTTTCCTTCGCACGCGTGGATTGAAGATAACTCACAAAATTGACATTCTACACACTAAAAATCAAGATAACTTGAGCAATATGAAAGAGATGGACATAGAAATACAGGAGATGAATTCTCCACAAAGAAAGAAAATTTGATCATTATTTCTTCACGGTGGTACAACTATTTATGGCTTCCAAAATGTCATTTTTTCAATTGCCCTAAACTTGTCCTAAATGGTAACTTCTTGGTACATCAAAAAACCTAAAAATTATAGTATAGATGCAATGTATAAAAACTAGCCAATTAGAATGGGTCCAAATCTGACCTCATCCATTTATCTATTTACCAAAAATTGTAAAAGCAATATGTAGGCCTTTATTGACAAACATAAATCTATCTCTAAGTTGAAATTTCATGCTGGCCTCAAAACTGCCAGAATAGATCAATTAAACTAGTTGAATTTTTCACACTCCCTCTTCAACTAGTTTTGGCATAGATTTAGATAGAACTCCAAGTGATGTTCTATCTTTCATAAACAAGTCTTTTCCCAATGATTTGGTGAAGATATCAGCTACACACTCCCTTGATGAAACATGTTGAATCCCACCTCCTTTTCCATGACTTGCTCTATCACAAAATGAGAAGCCACTTCAATATGCTTGCTCCTTGTGTCATGTGCCAAATCTCAAGCAAATAGAAATGACAAAAGAAGTAAAGCTAGAAGCAAGAAAAGTACATAGTATTCAAGATAGCATATCAATAGAAAGCTAGAAACATGGAGAGCACAATGGAATCACATTAGCAATGGAAGAAAGAGTACAATCAATGGAAATGGAACATTGATTCATGTGGATAGGGCACATGAGACCTAGCAATGGAGATTCCTTTACTTAACTAAACATAACTATCTTGAGGGATAGTTAGCCCTTGTTAAGTATTATTCAAACTACATTGGGCCCTTGTTGGCCTATTATACTTATTAATTACTTTGGAGGGCCTAAAGAGGGAACCGCCTTGTTATTAAGGCTAATAGCTCCTTTTGGGCCTACAAGCTTACAATGGATATTATATTGCTTTGAAAAGCAGTGATGTACTAAAAGTACATGACACTCCCCCTACTTAAACATTTTTGTCCTAAAAAATGAAGACGCTTGTTTGATCAGCTTGATCGCCTCAGTTAAGTAGTTATGATGGAGGATGTGTCGTCGTAGAAAAATTATGCTTCATTACAGATCCATAGTTGTCGAATTGAATCCATTTTGCTAGCTTCAGACTGTAATCCTTGTTCCCATGAAGAAGAAAAGATGGCTGAAGAAGAGATGGATGAAACACCATATTGTTATTTGACAATCAAATCACAATATCCTCGTTTGTCTGCTTCTTCGACATCGTAATAAATTGAATGATCTATCCAATTCCTTTAGGATCATATCTTAGCATTGCATCTGGTTGTGCTGGTCTGAAGATTTTGTCATGTTGTTGGGTAGTCACTTTGTTGTTCAATCCAAATGCTTTAATGATGACCATAAGCCTTGCATCTGAACTGTGAAGATCCTGCATGAAAGAATTATTTACATAAGCAATTCCCAACTTAGGGACTAATATGCTTTGATTGATCATCTCTGAAAATGATAAATGATATTCTAAATGGACATTCATTTCCAAAAACATCGAGTGAATGAGATGCTTGCAAAGAGTGAGGATATCTCTTTCACTCAAAGTCTCTACGAAAAATCGTTCGTAGATTACGTCATCATGTTCGAAAATATTGATATCTCCAATATTTTGAACCACAAACTGGAAATTGTGATATAATGGATATTTGATTGTCTGTCCCATCTTATAATTAGGAAAATTTCCAACTTGTATAATACAAGTTTCATCACATTTCGTTGTGCACTCTATACTGAATGTGAAACATTCATATAGATCAGTTGTATCCTTGTCTGTTAATCCCATTTCACAAGATGTTTCAGACAAGTTTTCTGGTTGAATGTGATTTGATAATTCTGGTGATCTCAAGGAAGATAGGGTCCTTGAGTGATTTGCCTCATTGACAACTTCTTTGTCTGAATTGGCCCTTGTACTGCTCAATTGAAGATCAATATTGAAAACAAAAATATTGTCCTCATAATCCTCCGCATCATGTTTGTTGTCCTCAGTTGATTTTTTATGTCCTTGCATTGACATTGTATTTGCAATTGAAATTTTATGGGTTGATTCAAATTGGGAGTTACATTTATGTTGTCGATCTTGTGTACATTCCATAGCACTGCATAACGTTGATTGTCCATTTTCCATGAATTCAATGGGGAATCAAGAGTTGTTGATGAAGTTGGCTGATCCATATGTTGAATAGGCTTTTCCATCATTGGTAACTGCTTTTCCTCATCAAATTGCACTTTTGGTTCATCCTCTGATTATCTTGATGAAGAATCATCAGATTCACTTGAATTCGTTTCCTGCATTGGATCTTCCATACCAGACATCTCCTCTTGATCACTACCATTTTGATTTCCAAGGCATGATTGTAGCAAGTTCCCAATGTTGATTGTTCCTTCGGGATCAATATCAATGTGCTCTCCTTGATTTGAGTCTTGACTTCCACTATCAGATTGTTCATCATCCTCAAAATGTTGGATCCTTGAAACTTCACCTCTTTGTTGGACATTTTAATGAACATTCATTGGCACAACTCTAGCTGCTATAGATTGTTGTGCTCGTTGTTCCAACGTTCCCTTGTGATTTCCAAGTCTAACCGGATATCCATTGTTCTTCCTACAAGAGCAATCCACCTAACTCTTCATAGTGTTTGCGGGGAAAAAGACCCCTTTTGCAAGTTATTTTTGATGAAAAATCGTCGCCGCTCGCTATTATGCTGATGCGAAACTGTTAAAAAACGACGCGTAAATGGCCCATTATGGCCGGTTGCCCTTTTATTGAAACTCTGTATATTTATTGATTTACGCTAGACTTAAATTTATTTAAGAGGCCTACGCCCCTAGTTCTCGGGTTTGTCGGGGTTGTGAGGTGCCAGTTCATCTTAAAAACCAGTTAAATGGAGGTTTATTCACCGTAGGCCACTTTAGTGATTTAAAAGCAGTTTTGGGGCTCAGCCCTTAAGTTTGAACCCAATTGCCAAAAAGCCCCTATTGGTGCCCATTTATGAAAAGGTGCACCTCTTTGGGCCTCCGCTCTCTCTAGCATTAGAAGGGGCCAGCCTCTACGTAACACAATGTCACTTTTGAGAGAGAGAGAGAGAGAGAGAGAGAGAGAGAGAGAGAGAGAGAGAGAGAGAGAGACTTGTGCAAAGAAAGAGTTTGTGGAGGAAGAAAGAGGGAAGGAGAAGAAGCAAGACTGTTTGATCCTTGCTTGGTGCTTCCCATTTCTGTGTCTCCCACTCTACTCGCAGCCTTTCTCATGTTGCTGTCCATCATTATTAACTACTCACTTTGGAAGGGAGGAGGAAAGGAGAAGAGGCTGATCTGCCTGGTGCCTTCCACTCTAATTTCTTTGTTGGATCTTTGCTGCAAACTACTTATATTTCATTGTTATTGATTCACTGCTTTGATCTCTAACACTGTGTTATCATCATTTCTTTTGCTGGATCAGATTTGGTGTTGTCTCTTGTGGCTTCTAACATTGTGGTTGCAGGCTATAAAGCTTTGAAAGCCATTTGTTGTCCTCTAACTTGTATTTCCAGGTTGTGGAACTTTGAAACTGTTTGATGTCCTTTATTAGGACAAAAATAGTTGTGATTATTATCCTTTGCTTTAAATAGCATACCTGAGAAAGAATTTGTAGCATTCTTTTAAAAGCATTTCTCACTTGCAATTCTAAAGTGTGGGCTTGAGTTGGGAATATTTGAGAAGTTTGTTTGGATTGCCTATTACTCAAAGAATGACCCAGCCCTATCAAAAATTTCTTCCAATATTTGACTGTTTAGGAAAGCTTTTGAAACTCTATCCATGTTGGATTTATATCGTCCAATCCCTCTGAAATTGTTGGGTTGGAAGCCTCTGAAAGTTTTTGTGAACAAACCCTGTTTTCCATTAGAAATAGAGCCACTTTTGCCTTGAAAATCACTGGTAGACAAGGCTTGTTAATCTGATTTTGTTGTCTGATATTTCCTTCTTTCGGATTCAATCCATGGCCTGTCCATCAAGATGAATAGCCCATATAATTGATAACATAGGAAGATCACACAATAGTGAATTCCTAAAAAGCGTGGGTTTGTGTACTATTATTATTTCCAGCAAGTTGCTGATCTGTAGGGTGTACATTCATTTGGAAGTCGCTGGTTTGTAGGCTATATCTCTGCCATTTCCGCTGCCTGCGACCTCCTTCTCTGACCTGATCGCTACCCTGCCTTCTGACACGCTCCCTCCTCCGATCTGCGATCTGCCTACCTGTGGCCTCCTGCGGCCTCTTCCCCTCACCTGAAATCACCTGAAACCATGCCTTGTCTCTTGCTGGGAAGATCCATGCCCTACGATCCTACTCTTTCTTTTCTTGCAACCTGAAGATCCACGTTTCTGATCTGTGGCCGTTGAAATCTGCCTACGGATCTGTCTGCTGCTCCCTCCTCTACCCAACGGCTGCCTAACCACTCTCCGATCTGCGATCTGCCTGCCTGTGGCCCTCGCTCTCTGTCCACGCTCCTTCATCAGCGGCCTCCTGTCTTCTGAATCTGCGGCCCTGCTTCTCCTTTCCACGAGATCTTGAAGCGGTAGATCACTGGCACTCCATTTCACAGAATGATCATGGGCTCCAACGAGTGTCTCCTGTAGAAAATCGCTGAGTGAAGTTACTTCACAGCAACGCTATAAAAACTCTTCAAAAACCCTGCCTGCGGTTTCTTTACTCTACCAATGGCCTGTTCATGCCTTCTGGAGGCCCCTTCTAATTACTGGAGGCCTACCCGCCTGCGGCCCTCTCTTCCGTCTGCCAAGATATAGAAGCCTTGATGATCTGTGTCTTTGAAGCCTGTCTATGCTTACCAATTGAGCAAGCTATAACCCTATTCATGCACAGCCTTTGATTGACATTCGAATAAACCTTAGTCTGAGGTACAATTCACATAAGGTTTTTACCTTTGGCTTGACTCCGCAAAGTATCTCTATGAAAGAGCATATGGACTATTGAAAACCCATGTCCCACACTCCTCCTTAACGTCCTCGACTTGATACAAATCATCATATCATGGGTGCTTGAGTCGGATCAAAGGATACTATAAAATTGGTTGTTTGTGCATTGCCTTGCCCCCTATTCGAGCAAGGCCAGTCTAGCTTCGTACGAGGTGGTGTTGCGGCCTATTCTTCCTATCCCCGTCTCGTGCCACTTCTCTGGGGCAAACCCTTTACCTATTGTCCACGTTTTTTATCTGTGGCCATTTTTCCAACTTGTGGCTTGCTCTCTATCTGTGTGCACCCATCTCACAGGCTGATCTGAGCCCGATCCCTACCTGTCTACGATTTTTATCCTGTCTTTGTTGTTTCTAACATGCTTGTGGGTCTATGGACTGGTGGGAAAGAGATCCTCCACTAAAGTTCATTCCCTTTTTAGCAAGCCTAATTGTTTTCCCATTACTTTTCTTAGAGCACTTTACTTACCTGTTTGGCATTTGTCCGATAGCAGGACGCCAGGCAGTTGTGAAAGCAGTCTAGTCGCACTAAGGGAAACGCTAAGCCTATATCTCTTTCACTAACTGACTCATTGATTAATACTTGAAGATTTTGTCTATGATTACATAGTAAAACAAAGTGCTATTTATGAACCATAAAATTACGCTGCTTTGATTGAGCAACTATAGTGCTCTCTAATTGCTGAACTTTGTAAATACTTGCTTCTATTATTAAGAACTTCTGACGAACGTGTAAAAGCCTACTGATTGAGGGAAATCCTAATTGGCCATTTAGCTTTCTGAAGGTCATGGCTTTCTATAATGGAATGGTTCTTGTCCATTTCAGAGTTTCGTAGGCTATCTGCAAATTGTCGGTAGACCGATAGGAATTTGCCTAGCCGATTGCCATTGAAAGTGCCGGTGATCATGAAAGGCCTTATTTTCGATTCCATGCCCAATGGAGCTTGAGCTGTAATTGTGGTATAGACCAACTTCCGTTGGAGTTTCCTTAGATTGGCAGTCTATTTGGGGGTCATTTTATAATCCTTCAGTGGTGCGTCTGCCGGGAGGAGCACGAGTTCCTTCCGGACTTCGAGTCCATTATACTTGGAAGTTGATTATCCTTCTGTGGACTTAGCCTTTGTCGAAGGTCTGTGAGCCCTATATTGGTTGACATAGATGGAGGGAATCATGGGGATTTCTGCCATTTAGGCACTTGACCATCTGTGCTGCATTTGAAGACATTATGTATTTCGTGATGAAATTCATTGACGATGTGCTCGAAGGTGTGTATGCATTTCTGTTAGACTCACTTGTAGGTGAGGTGTTGTGTCAGAATCACTTGGGTAACAAAGAATATGACCTAGTGATTTCTGAATTCCTTAGCCAGCTATGCACTGACTCTGATACCTTGAGGTCTGTAAGTGCCCAACATGATCCAAGTTGTCCCAATGATGATAACCTGGAGATTCAAAAAGAGTATGTGGCACTACATGGCAATTATTTTGTGACTATTAACCATAGTCCAATTGTGATTCAAAATCCAATTCTTGGAGTTGATGAAACCCTAGCAGGAATTGGTTGTGTGCCGAACTATGACCATGAAAAGCCTAATACTCATGAGGTGAGTGTTGGCACCGATATTGAAATGATGAACATTTCTACCCAAAGCCTTGAAATTTATATTCAGTGGTTCCAGAAGGTAGATGTGTCAAGATTAAGACAGGAATGTCATGTTGATAGTGAGGGTGAAGTTCTTACTGACCTTGAAGAGTTGGACCATGAAGACGAAAAATCAGGAGCAAAACATGATCATGATTTTGTGCAACCTGTGTTGGTTGCTGGCGACTCCCTCTGTGTTAGACCAAAGCCTGTGTACCTATTGAAGATTGATCACTATTATGGAGAGAGAGGTGATAAAGCTGATATTTTCATACGAAACTTCACAAACTTCTCTTTCCTAGATGGTTTCTCACAACTTGAGGATTGGAAATTGTTATTTCCATTATATCTGACCAATGAAGCTCGAGATTGGTATGATAATGTTGGAGCTTTTGAAATCCATTTTCTTGACTCATGGGATACCTTGGTAAAAGCATTCTTGGATGAGTTTTCACCTAGGATGAATGTGATTGTTGCTTGTTACCATTTAGTAACTATCAGACAATGTGAAGACGTGTCTGTGGGGAGATATTCTCCAAGATTTAATTGGTTTGTGCAAAAGCACATATCTATTTATGCGCTTCCAATTGAATTGATATTAGATTGCTTCATAAGTGGATTGCAAACAGAGATGCAAGTCCATGTGAGATAGAAGCATCCGACTAGTTTGGATCATGCAATTGGAATTGCATTCCAATACAAAAATGCTCTGATTGATACTCGTATATCCACATTCTATAATAGCCACAACCAATCTAGAAACGGTCAGTTCCTAGTTGAGTCAAGCTTGGGACCAAATGTGAAATTAGGAGTGGATTATTTCCATTGTCAGAGACATCAGGTCCATAGTGTGAAACTTGAAGACTCTAAGTTTGAAGCGTTGAACTCTAACTCCCTAGCTAAAGATGATTGGGAATGGAAGCCAAGAGCAAAACAAAAGTCTTGACCTAGAAGTTCATCCTGCCTCTAGGGTTAAAAGAAAGTGACTAATCATAAATCTGACCAGTAGTATAATTACTACTTTACCCAGCCAATAATTCCACAACGTGAGGTAACCAACATTCGTGTTGGTTTTGCAAATTTAGCACCTAGCGCTTCTGAACTTCATATGATATGCGAAAATTTAAAACCCTATGATGATTTGTCCTATGATCTATGACCGGACTCCATAGCCCAATGGATAAGGCACTGCAACTTTAAATGATGAAATCTCCTGCTTCCAAATGTTTCTTGTGCAATCGACGATCGTGCCATGCCTTGCGGCGGGCTTTCTCTGTTGCTAAGGCATGAACTGCCATCAATCGGGTTTCACATAATTTGTGCAACGCTTCATGACAGAGTTGTAAAGACATATCATCATTTAATCGTTCCGTTGCTGCTATGCGTAAAGATGGGATTAAAAATTCAATTGGCATAACAGCATCTTTACCATAAACCAGTTGAAAAGGTGTTTGATTTGTACTATTTTTGTAAGCGGTTCTGAATGCCCATAATGCTGCATACAGTTTATGTTCCCAATCAGACCGACTCGCTTCAACTGTCTTTGTCATAATGGTGCAGAAAATCTTATTGGAAGATTCAGCTTGGCCATTCCCTCTGGGATAATAGAGAGTACTAAATCTGTGTATAACAAAAAAATCTTCCAGTATACACTCTATTGTTTGATTAACAAAGTGTGTACCCCGATCACTGACAATTTCGATCGGACATCCAAATCTGATTATAATATTTTCATATAGAAACTTGGCCGTAGATTTCGCATCAGCCAATTTGATAGCTTTGGCTTCAACCCACTTGGTCATAAAATTAGTTGCGACAATAATGTATCGGGCCCGAGATCCTTGAGCAGCAGAATGAATAGGACCAACATAATCCAGTCCCCATTTTTCAAACGGTGCTTGCGATAAAACCGAATGTAAGGGTTCATAATTCTGTCGAGTAGGCCATCGTGCTCGCTGGCAGACATCACATGTCTGAATAAAATTTTCTGTGTCCTTATGAAGCGTAGGCTACCAACATCTAGATTGTAAAAGTTTGCGAACAGTAATATCTGTAGAGAAGTGTCCTCCACCCATGCCATCATGTGAAAACATGATTAAATCTGGTACTTCATGTGATAAAACACATCTTCGTAAAATATTGTCTGATCCATGACGATACAATTGTCCTGCAATTAATTGATAAGGTTGAGCCTTATGAATCAATTGTCTTTTCTGTACTTTTGTCAAAGAGTCATTCAGTTGTCCTAGCATCATGTACTCAACAATATCTGACGCCCACTCAAGTACTGCTTCAACATAGAACAACGCAGCATTTGGCAGTTCATCATCCACTTCAGTATTAACTGGTGCAGAATCAATTCGCGAAACGTGATCGGCCAGATAATGTTGCTTCCCCTTTCTGACCACAATTCGAAAGTCAAATTCAGTCAATAATAATAACCATCTTGCAATACGTCTAGTATTACACATCTTATTTACCAAGTAAAGTAACGGTTGATGATCCGTATAAAATGCAAAGTGCGTTTCCATGAGGTAGTGACGAAATTACCGAACAGAAAAAATCATGGCTAGCGCTTCACATTCTGTTGCTGAATAATTCTTCTTTGAATCTGTAAGCTGTCTGCTTGCAAATCGTATAATCCTTCTTATAGTCACCTGGCTGCGTCAAAACTGATCCAATGGCGTATTTTGAGGCATCCGTATGAACATGAAACTCTAATGTCCAATCTGGAGAACGCAGTATTGGTGCGAAAGATAATGCTTTTTTTAATTTTTTCAAAGGCTTCTAACGTCTCTATTGTCCAAATAGGAACAATAGTTAGTTTGTATATAGGTCATGCTAAATCCGCAAAGAAGATAATAAACATGATTCGATAGTAGTTCGCATGACCCATAAACACATAAACTCCTCGAATTGTTGCTGGCGGTGGCAATTCCACAATAACTTTGATCTTAGAATAATCGGTGGCAATACCATGTCTTGATATCACATGTCCAAACACAACTCCGTGCGAAACCCACATGTGGCATTTTTTTGGATTTAGAGAAATCGGATATTTTTTGGCATCTTTCAAATACTTTCTTAGGTGGTCTGTATTTGTATTATGAACTCCCAAGTCGTCCAAGTAAATTTCAAGGAATTTCTGCAGATAATCTTTAAAGACAAATTGCATTACTCTTTGGAATGAACTTGGTGCATTGCAGAGTCCAAAAGGCATTACTTTGTAAGCATAGGTGCCCCATTCTGTTGCAAAGCAATTTTGTGGCGATCGGCAGGTGCAATCTTAACCTGGTTGTAACCACTAAATCCATCCAGAAAACTATAAGCTTCCGCTCCAGCAAGACGATCCAAAATGCTTTCAGTAAAAGATAACGGAAAGTGATCCTTCCGTGTCACTTTATTCAATGCTTTGAGATTCACACAGATTCGCAATCTCCCATTTTTCTTAGGAACAATGACAATCGGTGACGGAATCCATTCGGTATGCTCGATCTTATAAATGAAATCGACGTCAAGCAATCTCTGAAGTTCTTTCTTTATCAGATCTGCCACATTAGGATTACAACGATAGAACTTTGTAACCTTTGGTACTGCATCAGGTACTAAAGGTATGGTATGTTCAATGACTGATGTCGGAATACCCTTCAAATCTTGATAAGTCCATGCAAATCTTGATACTTAATAAGTAACAAACGGAGTGCTTGATACTGTTAAGGAGTAAGTTGTACAATCTTTTCCGGTTCTCCTGGTTCAGCAAGATTCATTGGCTGCGTCCTAGTTGGGCCATCGTAAACTTCTTTAGATTCCGACATGTGTTCTTCAGGTTCACGATGTGCTTTAGGTAACATGATAACCACATCATCCAATGTATAACGTTTAAAATGCTCTGGCATATCATGCCGGACTACATTTGCTTGTTCTTTTTCGAAAGGATTTGTCTTGGATATTCGTTTAGCCTTCTTAGCAGGAATTGATCGTGGAGGTGATGACTTTCGGGATGATAAATCTTTCTTCACAAGTAAAGACTTTCTAGACGATGATGTCTTGCTGGAAATTTGACTTGAAGAATCATTCTTGACTTTTCCTTTGCCTTTATCCAATAGAGGTTTGAATCGATCTTTGGGATTTTTCCATTTCAGGACCGTATTATAATGTTGCTTAGCTTGTTTCTTCGTCATCGAACCTGTGATCATGTCTCCCTTCAATATAACTACTTTGGACGATTTGATTGTTGGTTCATCAGGAACAATACGCACTCCAAATCTGGTCGGATCCATATGATGTAGAATCTGTTCATCTGTAAGTTCTGCATTGCCATCATAAGTTAGGGCATGGCTCACTGGTATGAGATCATCCTCAATTGAATCTAGTATAGGTTCTGTTGATATCTAGGCTACATTCAGCACATTTAGTGAAAACGTGATTGGCGTATCCAAAGTTCGATCTATAAGGAAATCTTGCTCATCTCTGATTGAATATCTTGTTGACACATATATCCTGTTGTACAATCAATTGTTGCAAGAGCTTCGTTCCAATTGACAGTATCCGTTTGAGAATCATAGTGAACTCCCAATTTTTTTTCTGGTCGATCACAAGTGTGATCCGTTGTTGATGAATCGTCATCCGCTTTTTGAACCACTGGTTTGATAGTCCAAGTCGTAGGATCAACTTTAACTGCACGTTCACGATTTTCAAAAGTGATTTTTCCGGTACTTGCGCAACTCGTAACCATGGACATCCTAAGAGAACTCGGTAGACATTTGGTGCTTCTGGTAAGTCCATCACGACGAAAGTAATGACAAACTGTACTCATGCAA
Organism: Diphasiastrum complanatum; assembly: GCA_029204225.1. Lineage (NCBI taxonomy): Eukaryota > Viridiplantae > Streptophyta > Lycopodiopsida > Lycopodiales > Lycopodiaceae > Diphasiastrum > Diphasiastrum complanatum. The sequence continues at coordinate 16,847,438 of CM055103.1, forward strand.
TCCTGACAAGTATATCTTCCACCATTCCTCGTGGACAAACTGTCGTTTGATCAACTGGTTTAATAGCAAAATTAGCAGGCTTAATCTTTATAAGGCCCCATTTTGTACATAGCTTTGTAGAAATCAGGTTAACTTCTGAACCGCCATCTATCACGGCCGCTTCTTTAGAAAATTGTCTATGTTGTATCGGCAAAGTGATATTCTTTTGCTCACTTTCCCAAGCGGCTCCAACAAGGAGTACATCGTTAGATTCTTCAAATCCAGCACAAAAAAGCGACTCCTGATGGACTTCTGGTTCTTCTTGAGCTAACTTTTGCGCTAAGACTTCTTTTGCTTTTGGCACCAACTTTAGGAACTCTCCCAATGAAATATTGATCTTGCTAGACAAAATGTTCATGAGTAATTTTGTATGCGGTGCTTTCGGTTCAGTCATCTTGATGGGTTCTTTGTGATGATGTAATTGATCATTCATATCTGTACGTAAATTTCTTGCAGGCTGCAATGGTGAAGACCGAACTTCAGTTGTTACTTTAGCAGCCTCAAGCTCCTCTTCTTCTTGCAAATGTTTAATCCACTGTCTCATATCATGATATCTTCGTTTTTTTGCATTAACGTTTGGATAGACTCCCGATGCTGTTGGTGTATCGTTCAATGGTATAGAATCAGCAGGTACTAGATCCACTACTGGTTCTTTTTGCTTTTGTGCTCTGGTGACCACCATCAAGGGTGCACTTGGTTTATTATGAGCTATTGATCCTTGCTTGATGGTTATCAAATTTACAGGTGCTGTAGCTGGTGGTAGTCTTTATAGCAATGCCCATATCCACAATCATGACAGAATGGTACAAATTTTTCTTTATTTGGGCATTTTGCAACTCTGTGATTTTCTCCACATGCAAAGCATCCAAGTGGTGCTCTGTTCCAATTTCTCGAGGCTTGTTGTTGAGCGGCAGCATAAATGGCATATTGTTCTGAAGATCCATCAAACAGTACCTCTTCCAAAGAGTGTAGCCTTAAATTTCTTCAAATGAAAGTCTTTAGAGAATATCTCTAATTGTTGATGCAAATAGAGCAATTATTTACATCCTGTTTAAATGTGAACTGTTTCAAATCAAAATTTGTTGTAAATAAATTTGATTCATGGCAAAATTTGGATGGATATTCTAGTAAGATATCATGACCTTTTATCAAGATGGAAAGTCTAGAATATTAGGGCTTTTGTACAAGTACATCCTTCTTGAACTTCTTGAATATTTTTTCTCAGCAAAAAAAATGTGTGGTATGTAGGTGCTTCTGTTATTGCTGCATTTTCTATGAATGTATGACAAATCTTCTTTTTAGGAGGTCAATGTTAGAGATTGGAATGCTAAGGATGAATTTGAGATTGCTTGTGGCTTTGCTTTATTACATGACCTACTCACTCTTTTTAGGTCTAAACTTGTGTTCACAATATTATTGTTTTGTAACCAAAGGAAAGGATTGAAGTGCAAAACTCTAAACGAGTGGGGTCCATCTAAGAAGCATCTGCCATGGCCATCTCAATGAAGAATGTGGATGCTGCTTTTCACAATACCAGTCAAAAAGTGTATCATTGAACACCTTGCTGTTGCAGTAGATTTAAGTTAAAGATTTAACTTCGTTGTATGTATTTACAAGATTGTTTCAACACTGAAGGTTCTGTAAACAAAACCAAAGGTGTTTGCAACTCGGCGAAGGTTTCCTGAAAGAGGGTAAAAAGTTCTGAGCTCTGATGACGCTTTTTGCCTCTTTTTGACCAAATTTGACAGATTTGACCGATTTTTGTTATTTTCTCTGATATCTCAGATCCAAATAGATCTTAAGATTGGTGATCTGAATAGCTTTCCCTGTTTAATAATCAGATTAGATTTCAAACAAGCAAAATCCACTCAAATATAGCAAAATCAATCCCAAACTAACCCTAAAATGCAGATTTAACACTATTCATGCCACGACAATATGCCTAATGCAAGCTAACCATCAACCAAACATGCTGCAAGCTGAAAAATTGGCGTAGCTCCCCAGCAACGGCGCCAAAATTGTAGTCGGTTTATTTCCTTGCCTAACTTGAATTCAGGATCTAGTCAATCTAGCATCAAAGAGACGAAGTTAGTTGTCACGCGTAGGTTCGTTCCCATGAGAGCGATAGAATAGTTCAGATTTCAACATGAATGGAGGATCTAACACTACATCCATTAACACTAAGCATTAACACTACATCCATTAACCTTACTACCATTAACCCTAAATCCACAACAATGATAGAAACTTACTCTTCTCTCTCTCATTTTCTCTCTCACCAAAGCATAAGAAATAACAATCCCAATAATGATCAAATTCAACAATTAGCAAATACCAAAAAAAGCATGAGAAATGGAGGCAAGAGAGAAAGAGCAAGGACATTCATCAATCCATTTATGAAAAGAACCAATCTGCTTTATTGAAATGAGGAAATGAACATCCAAAGCAACTCGAGTTGGTCCCTTTTTATAGTAGAGAGGAGGATCCTGGCCTCTGAATCCTATTGGTCCAGTCTTGCCTCTCTTTTTATTCAAATTTTAAAAAGTGTGGGAACCATCAAAATTGAAAGGAAACCCAATTTTATTCACTAACTTGACATTTAGGCCCTGCAACATTAAAAGTCCCGCAAAAAAGTCTAAAGTCCTTTATTAACTTTTAACTAATTAATCAAATAACTATGTGATCATTGGGTTGGACTTACACACGCAGGGTGCCAAATCCCTCTCACTTATTAACTAGGGTTAGGGTTGCCTTGGGATCCGCAAACCCTCCAACACCGGGTTTGTCGGGGCTAAGAGGTGCCAGTTCGTCTTAAAAACAGTTAAATGGCAGTTTTATTCATCGTAGGCCACTTTAGTGATTTAAAAGCAGTTTTGGGGCTCAGCCCTTAAGTTTGAACCCAATTGCCAAAAAGCCCCTATTGGTGCCCATTAATGAAATGGTGCACCTCTTTGGGCCTCCGCTCTCTCTAGCATTAGAAGGGGCCAGCCTCTACTCAACACAATGTCACTTTTGAGAGAGAGAGAGAGAGAGAGAGAGAGAGAGAGAGAGAGAGAGAGAGAGAGACTTGTGCAAAGAAAGAGTTTGTGGAGGAGGAAAGAGGGAAGGAGAAGAAGCAAGGCTGTTTGATCCTTGCTTGGTGCCTCCCATTTCTGTGTCTCCCACTCTACTCTCAGCCTTTCTCATGTTGATGTCCATCATTATTCACTGCTCACTTTGCAAGGGAGGAGGAAAGGAGAAGAGTCAGATCTGTCTGGTGCCTTCCACTTTAATTTCTTTGTTGGATCTTTGTTGCAAACTACTTATATTTCATTGTTATTGATCTCTAGCACTGTGTTATCATCATTTCTTTTGCTGGATCAAATTTGGTGTTGTCTCTTGTGGCTTCTAACATTGTGGTTGCAGGCTATGAAGCTTTGAAAGCCATTTCTTGTCCTCTAACTTGTATTTGCAGGTTGTGGAACTTTGAAACTGTTTGATGTCCTTTATTAGGACAAAAACAGTTGTGATTATTATCCTTTGCTTTAAATAGCATACCTGAGAAAGAATTTGTAGCATTCTTTTAAAAGCATTTCTCACTTGCTAAAGTGTGGGCTTGAGTTGGGAATATTTGAGAAGCTTGTTTGGATTGCATATTACTCAAAGGACCCAGCCCTATCAGAAATTTCTTCCAATATTTGACTGTTTAGGAAAGCTTTTGAAACTCTATCCATGCTGGATTTATATCGTCCAATCCCTCTGAAATTGTTGGGTTGGAAGCCTCTGAAAGTTTTTGTGAACAAACCCTGTTTGCCATTAGAAATAGAGTCACTTTTGCCTTGAAAATCGCTGGTAGACAGGGCTTGTTAATCTGATTTTGTTGTCTGATATTTCCTTCTTTCGGATTCAATCCATGGCCTGTCCATCAAGATGAATAGCCCATATAATTGATAACGTAGGAAGATGACACAATAGTGAATTCCTAAAAAGCATGGGTTTGTGTACTATTATTATTGCCAGCAAGTCGCTGATCTGTAGGGTGTACATTCATTTGGAAGTCGCTGGTTTGTAGGCTATATCCCTGCCATTTCCGCTGCCTGCGACCTCCTTCTCTGACCTGATCGCTACCCTGCCTTCTGACACGCTCCCTCCTCCGATCTGCGATCTGCCTACCTGTGGCCTCCTGCGGCCTCTTCCCCTCACCTGAAATCACCTGAAACCATGCCTTGTCTCCAGCTGGGAAGATCCCTGCCCTGCGGTCCTGCTCTTTCTTTGCTTGCAACCTGAGGATCCACGTTTCTGATCTGTGGCCGTTGATATCTGCCTACGGATCTGTCTGCTGCTCCCTCTTCTACCCAACGGCTGCCTAACCACTCTCCCATCTGCAATCTGCCTGCCTGTGGCCCTTACTCTCTGTCCACGCTCCTTCATCAGCGGCCTCCTGCCTTCTGAATCTGCGGCCCTGCTTCTCCTGTAGATCGCTGGCACTCCATTTCACAGATTGATCACTGCGGTTTCTTTACTCTACCAAAGGCCTGTTCATGCCTTCTGGAGGCCCCTTCTAATTACCGGAGGCCTACCCGCCTGCGGCCCTCTCTTCCGTCTGCCAAGATATAGAAGCCTTGATGATCTGTGCCTTTGAAGTTTGTCTATGCTTACCAACTGAGCAAGCTATAACCCTATTCATGCACAGCCTTTGATTGACATTCGGATAAACCCTAGTCTGAGGTACAATTCACATAAGTTTTTTACCTTTGGCCTGGCTCCGCAAGGTATCTCTATGAAAGAGCATATGGACTATTGAAAACCCATGTCCCACACTCCTCCTTAGCGTCCTCGACCTGATACAAATCATCATATCATGGTTGCTTGAGTCGGATCAAAGGATACTGTAAAATTGGTTGTTTGTGCATTGCCTTGCCCCCTATCCGAGCAAGGCCAGTCTAGCTTCGTACGGGGTGGTGTTGCGGCCTATTCTTCCTATCTCCGCCTCGTGCCACTTCTTTGGGCACGTTTTTGGTCTGTGGCCCTTTTTCCAACTTGTGGCTTGCTCTCTGTCTGTGTGCACCCATCTCACAGGCTGATCTGAGCCCGATCCCTATCTGTCTACGATTTATTTCCTGTCTTTGCTGTTTCTAACATGTGTGTGGGTCTGTGGACTGGTGGGAAAGAGATCCGCCACTAAAGTTCATTCCTTTTTTAGCAAGCCTAATTGTTTTCTTATTACTTTTCTTAGAGCACTTTACTTACTTGTTTGGCATTTGTCCGATAGCAAGACGCCAGGCAGTTGTGAAAGCAGTCTAGCCGCACTAAGGAAAACACTAAGCCTATATCTCTTTCACTAATTGACTCACTAATTAATACTTAAAGATTTTGTCTATGATTACATAGTAATACAAAGTGCTATTTATGAACCATAAAATTACGCTGCTTTGATTGAGCAACTATAATGCTCTCTAATTGCTGAACTTTGTAAATACTTGCTTCTATTATTAAGAACTTTTGACGAACGTGTAAAAGCCTACTAATTGAGAAAAATCCTAATAGGCCTTTTAGCTTTCTGAAGGTCATGGCTTTCTATAGTCGAATGGTTCTTGTCCATTTCAGAGTTCCGTAGGCTATCTGAAAATTGTCATTAGACCGTTAGGAATTTGCCTAGCCGATTGCCATTGAAAGTGCTAGTGATCATGAAAGGCCTTATTTTCGATTCCATGCCCAATGGAGCTTGAGCTGTAATTGTAGTATAGACCGACTTCCATTAGAATTTCCTTAGATTGGCAGTCTATTTGGGAGTCGTTTATCCTTCAGTGGTGCGTCTGCCGGGAGGAGCACGAGTTCCTTCCGGACTTCGAGTCCATTGTACTTGGATTGCTAATTGGTCACGAATCTCTTTGATCTTTAGTAGGTGATCAGCAATAGTTGCACCATCATCCATCTGCAATGTGTGCAGCTTCATCGTCAAGAATAGCACTCGAGATGTGTTTGTGGTCTAAAACAATGCCTTCAATGTATCCCATGCTTCTTTTCGTGCTTCTGAATCCGAAATGTAGGGAATAATTACATCTCTAACTGATAAGTTGATGACATTTTGTGCTTTCCGTTTTTTCCTGTCAAATGTCCTTTGGTCTTCTTCAATCACTGGCCTTGTCTCTTCACCTTTCACGATCTCCCATAGCTCCTTTTCCATCAAAATGTTTTTCAGTTTGAATTTCCAAACTGCATAGTTGTTGGCTCCTTCCAATTTGCTTGACTCATTAAGGACACTCTCACTTAGAGTTGCCATTATTGGATAGATGAGTCTGGATCAAGAAATTTACCACACCATAGAACTGTATATTTTTCTGGTTGTACACCTGATATCGGAACGGAACGCAGATGTACGACTGCTCAGGATTCTCTTTAACTTGCGCGCGTGGATCCGATATTGGACATGCGATATCGGACTGGAGCACGGATGTACGACTGCTCGGGATTCTCTTTAGCTCATGCACTTGAACTCGGTATTGGTATAGACATGTGATATTGGACTGGAGCGCGGATGTACGACTACTCGGGTTTCTTTTCAGCTAGGAAAGAAAGCCACTACAATTTTGGTGCCGTTGTCGGGGAGCTACGCCAATTTTTCAGTTTGCAGCATGATTGTCGGATGGTTAGCTTGCATTAGGCATCTTGTCGGGCATGAATAGTGCTAGATCTACATTTTAGGGTTAGTTTGGGATTGATTTTGCTTGATTTGAGTGGATTTGCTTGTTTGAATCTAATCTGATTGTTAAAACAGAGAAAGCTATTCAGATCACCAATCTTAATATCCATTTGAATCTGAGATATCAGAGAAAATAACAAAAATTGGTCAAATCTGTCAGATTTGGTCAAAAAGAGACAAAAAAATGTCATCAGAGCTTAGAACTTTTTACCCTATTTCAGGAAACCTTCGCCGAATTGCAGACACCTTTGGTTTTGTTCACAGAACCTTCAGTTTGAAGGGCGAAAATTAATTTCCAGCAGATTTCCAGAAACATTAGAAAAACACCAAAAAAATCATCAAAATCCTAAAAATACAGAAAAAGAACCTCCGCCCGATTCACTGTGCACAGTTGTGATTCAAATCTATCTACTGCCAGGTCGGCGAAGAATAATACCAAAAATGGAAAGGGTTTCAGAGGATCAGTTGTCATATTGCCATATATTTGCCAAAAAAGTTATTTTTTTTTTGCAAAATTACCAATATTACTCTTGATCCTTCGTCGAGTTTCCATAACATTAATACTATTTTTGAGTTCGGAAAAGATTCTTCTTGATCAGATCATAGAAAATCTTGAATTTTACCCTCGCCAACCATCAAAAACTGTATTTTCTTGTGTCATAAACCTTCGTCCGTTTTTCCATAGTTGTATCTGTGTCAGATCTTTCACCTGAGAGGTCGGCGAAGGTTATTTCCCAAGAAATCATCAAAAAAAATATTCAGAGAGTTTTTTTTTGCCCAAAATAGCACTAGTGAACCTTCGCCGAGCATCTTAACCTCATTATTAACCTTCGCCGACCTGTTAGATGATCTTAAAATGTCAAAATTAGGTTGTCCATAGGTTTAGGTATTGGAAAAATACATTTATGACAGTACCTAGGTGAAGGAACCTCCTGGGTGAAGGTTCATCCTTCGCCAGGCCTGAAAAACGTTCGCCTGATAGGTTCAGATCCCTAGAAACCTTCGCCAAGATTTCTATACCCTATTATCACAGTATTGTACATGCTTGCAAATTTTTGTTCAGAACTGATCAGCCAAACTAGTATTCAGTGTAATGGACCCACCAAGTTCACCTATAAGTTGACTGAATTCGATTCATTCCTCACTTGTGCTAGCGAAGCTCTTGCGAATTTTTACCGCGACCAAAGCCTTCCAAAATTCTTGCACTACTTTCTGAGATACTTTTACGAGTCCCATCTGCAACGGACATCATGATCCTTCCTAGCACAAGCATGGTCACTCAGTGGATGACCTTTGCGGAGCCTCTGCTCACTGCAATGGGTATTCATGAGAGAGCCTTTTCTGGTCGCATCAGTATGGAATTTATTACTCTTGCCTTCAATACATGGAAGGAAGAGAAATCTAAATTTTATATCACTTTCCAGGGAGCCACACACAAGGTGCTAGTCACTGAGGCCTCCCTTGCAGCTATAGGTATAGCATCCAACACGCAGGCCTCACCCAATCACAAGCACGCCAAACAGGCCATCAAGCCATATATAGACCTCACCGACGATCTGCACTGGACCAATGATGACTATCTTCTGGAAGCCATCATTGAGCCTTCAATCCACGCTGCTGCCCAACTACTGAAAAACTTCCTGATGGTTGACAACCTCAGGAAAGACCGCATCACATCACAGATCCTCCATAGGATAGTGGAGTCCCACACCAAGATGGCCAAAGCCCCTCTTGAACCATATAATTGGTTCAACTGTTTCTGGTGAGCTCAAACGAGCTATTAAGGCCAATATTAAGCAGCAGTTCGTTGCTGGCTCTTTATTGTCCCTTTTAGCCGCTTCTCACTTAGAAAACAGAATCCATGGCTTCCACCTGGATTATGTGCTTTCGGTCTACGAAAAAACACTGACAGAGTCATCTCACCAGGCCTCGAGTTCTCATAGTCGTCGTCGTCCACGCAGCGAGATCGCTATTCCTGACTCGCCTTCCGCGTCACGACGTCGCACTAGGCATACCTCGTCAGCTGCGCTTTCACCCCCCGCTGTTGTTCGCACTAAACTTCCCATTCCCCCAACCTCTGATGCTTCCCTCGCTTCTGCTTCCATTCAAAAACAGTCTATGACCATTGGGCCCACCATTCCCATCACAGCTGCCCAGGCCGCCTCACTCCCACACACCGAAGCCACCTCACCAAACACACAGTTCTTTATGGATATGTTCGATGATTCCGACCCCCTTGGGGCCACCGAAATTTTTGATATGCCCCAGAGCCCTGCGCCCTTTGAACTCCAATCCCTTGGAAGAGGATTCGGACATATCCATGAATCTGCTGTTGGTGTTGAAGATGTCAGCCAGCAGCCTCACATGGAAGATAGCCTAGCTGCACTTCGGGTCGACAAAGCTGTGAAATCACCGAAACAGTTCGACACCGTAGTGCCTGAGGGATTTGAAGAGGAGGACATTTTTTAAGAAGATGAATTAGTGGCACCTATTCCACGCCTACCAAGGACAGTACCATCAAGTCCTCCTCCTGCTGCCGCCTCCACGACCGTCGATTCTGGTGATGCTCTAGGTTTGGTTTCAAGTCTTGCGCAAGTGATCCAGTCTATGCTGAATAAGAAGAAGGAAATGGAGCAGAGAATCTCCGAGATGGGGTCCGAAAACACTCTGATCAGCCAGAAAATTGTCTAGCTGGATTGAGAGTTAAATATTGCCAAACAACATGAAGACAAGGCTGAAGCCGAAAAGAAGTTGGCCCAACAACAAGCTGATCGCTTGGAAGCTCCCTGCAAAACGCCCTGACAACTGCACATGATCAGGTGGATAAGGCCGTGCAGGATGCAAAGCAACAGGTGCAGCTGCTGAAGGGTCAATTATAGATGGCCGAACAAGATCGCACGCGGCTTCAAGGTGAATTGGATGCGACCACCCTTAAACGTGATGCGTATCTTCAAACACAAATACTAGATCATTCGGTCACACCAACAGAGATTGCGTATTATTTCAAGAAAGTGGAGACATACAAAGTGGCCCTTCAGGGATTTCAAGGCCGCTTTGACAGGTTCAAAGGAGCAGCTTCAACCGAGTTGGCAAAGGCTAAGGAGACCATCACCGCCTATGAAAAAGCAGCCGTTCAAGTGTTGGAAGCAGGACCACAAATCCCCGTACCAGTCATGCCGCAATTCTCCCCTCCGCGCCAAGAAGCTGTACAAATGGATACATGGGTAGATTCGAGCATGGACCAAGGGGGAGCTCCAGATATAGCCGAACAACCGCCAATCTTACCGGCAGTACAAGCGGGTCCATCCTCATCAAGGACCACACCTCTATTCAGAAGGCCCATCAGCGTCGAGGACCAGATTCAGACCTTCTTAAAGCAACATCCGCATGAGTCCTCGTGTGGTGGATGGGTTCTGAAGTTTAAGACCTCTGAGATAGAGGCAGACAAAGAGTTGAATAAAATAGCTGCATTGGGAGAACAGCCGGCATGGAGAATCACTATTTTTGAAAAAACTCCAGAATCAATTAGGAGTTACGTCGTCAGCCCTCGCCAATTGCGGGGAGATCCCTATTACGTGCCAATGCCATGAAGAAATAAATGAAAAGATTTGGGGTTGGCTATGGACAAGATCACCATCCATATGCCCAATTGGCCAATCATCCATCAGCCCTACAGCTAGACAATCTCAGTAAATTTCCACCGTGCCTTACAAGCCTATCAGAGAGAATATGTCCACTCTCCAGATCCAAAGGTGCGACAATCGGCAATGTTTGCTAAAGATCTAACTCTGTTGGCGTCAGTGGCGACCAAATGGGATGATTGTCTCCCTCCTCTGGCATTCGATCCAAATAAGCCGATAGCCTCAGAGCAAATCAAAGATCAGCTGCCGGTTGCTCGTTCATATTTTTGTGCAGCAATGATGGGAGGCTCCTGGGAATCACGCTTCACATCATGGACAACCTCCAAGTGGATTGCCGGAGCCCACCGTTGTTTTCTGCCACACAATTTGGATTTTAATACTACACGTCTTGACTTTATGGAGAAGGTGCAGTACCATTTATTCAAGATTCGGCGCGAAGCCAATAAAAGTCCCCAATAACTGCATATTGCAAGTGTCATGGGACCGCCACCAGTTTTGGTGGGGGATACTGTTGGAGGGTTTGCGGATCCCAAGGCAACCCTAATCCTAGTTAATAAGTGAGAGGGATTTGGCACCCTGCGTGTGTAAGTCCAACCCGATGATCACATAGTTATTTGATTGATTAGTTAAAAGTCAATAAAAGGACTTTGGGCCTTTTTGTGGGACTTTTAATGTCGTAGGGCCTAAATGTCAAGTTAGTGAATAAAGTTGGGTTTCCCTCCAATTTTGATGGTTCCCTCAATTTTTTAAATTTGAATAAAAAGAGAGACAAGACTGGACCAATAGGATTCAGAGGCCAGGGTCCTCCTCTCTACTAGAAGAGAGGACCAACTTGAGTTGCTCCTCATGTTCATTTCCTCATTTCAATAAAGCAGACTACTTCTCTTCAGAAATGGATTGATGAATGTCCTTGCTCTTCTTCTTTCCTTCTCCATCTCTCATGCTTTCTTGGATTTTGCTAATTATTGGATCTGAATGTTATTGGGATTGAGTGTTATTATACTTTTTATGAGAGAGAGAGAGAGAGAGAGAGAGAGAGAGAGAGAGAGAGAGAGAGAGAGAGAGAGAGAGAGAGAGAGAGAGAGAGAGAGAGAGAGAGAGAGAGAGAGAGAGAGAGAGAGAGAGAGAGAGAGAGAGAGAAAGAGTAAGCTATCTTTGTTGTGGATCGTAGTGTTAATGGATCTTAGTGTTAATGAGTAGGGTTAATGGATGTAGAGTTAGATTTAGAACTTCCATTCATGATGAAATCTGAACTAAACTATCGCTCTCATAGGAACAAACCTACGCGTGACAACTAACTCCGTCTCTATGATGCTAGATTGACTAGATCTTGGATTCAGATTAGACAAGGAAAGAAATCCACTACAGGCCCTTATGTGTACATGGTCATAATTAATGGTTGTAGGCCTAAACACATGGTGGTGGAGTTGGTATGGGTCTATCAGTGAGTCATTAGGAACTGCAGATAGGCTGCAGAGGTGTCCAGTGAGGTGTCACAGTGCACTACTAGTGGTGCATGGGCCTTGGAGGGTATAAGTATATCTGTTGGGCTCTCACTAGTGTATGTTTGATTTGTGATGAGTAGCTACATGTTGCTGGTGTGACTCCTCTTTCCATGACTCTAATTGATCCATAGCTTGGGGGCTAGATCCGTACGATCTAGGTTTGGTTGGGTTGGTTTAACCTCCACCGGTTCCCATGTGTTGTTGCTTTGTATGATATGCTTAGACTAGAATCCTGTTGTGAGGACTTTATATTGGTATCAGAGCAATAAACAACGGGATAAACAAATGCAAAATCTATTTAATCAACTGCAAACAATTAACTCTAACAACTTGGGCTACCAACCGGAAATAATACGTTGTTTATTGCTCTGATGAAGTTCTAAAACTGCCTTGCCTAAGGTTTGCAACAATTTTTCTGAGTCTAGGGTGTCATCACTGCAGGCTGAGGCCGGTTGAATCTCCGTATTTTCCCCATCATTTCATGGTGATGCCAGAAAAATCTCGGTAGCACCCCCCTTCAAAATTTCATAAGTATCCATTTGCTTGCCAACTGAAAATTAAAAAATAATTTCGTTCAATTAACGCATTCATTACGGGTATAATAGTTACTGAACCAAGCAATGTCTACAAAAAAACCAATTTACAGACCATACATGCTTTTATTTATCCATTATACCAATGAATCTCCAAATGGATCGTTTACGCAATAAAATTGGAATTAATCATCAATGCGACGTAAATCTGTTATGAACTTGTTAACTCAGATGATACTGCAAAAAATAATTATCAGTTCTTTAAAACTAAAAAACCCACTACAAGCAAGAAGAACCAAATGCTTTCAAAAAAACTCAAAAAATTAACACTAGCCTAAACCACCCCCATCCCAATGTGGAAAAAAGTACAAAAAGGACCAAGAGTGGATCCTAATCTGATCCTCAAGAGGGATTGGTTGTCAGATTACTTGATCTATCAATCTACTTCAGATTAAGATCAATCTAGATCAATTCTAGACACAAAATCATAACAAGAACAATCATTAATTGAAGGTAGGTGTACTTTCTGGTTTCCCACGTGTGAAACCCTGTCTGAGTACGGACTCCAACCTGAAAATCAAGTACACATTGATAGCACCTCAAAACAATCAAAACAAATGTAGACAAATGGAGAGAATCACTCAAAATTGCTTCTAAAACCAAGATTGGTGTCTCACATTGATTATGGCCAAATGTGGCTCTATATATACAATAAGTGAGAGCTTGTGGTACTGATCATCCCTTTGATCCCACATGTGTGAAGGTGCTTTGTCATATGATGATTCATCATGCAAAACTGACACTTGGACAAAACCTTCTATTTTGAGCACTTTTGGTCCATTTTCCTTCTATATGGAGATCTACTTGAAAATCTTCTAGAAGTCCAAATTTGCCTACTTCAGCTTATTCCACACGTGTGAGCTGTCCTCTACACATGGGATGTGACACCTAACCAAAATATTTGGCTCATGCAATCAATAGATTGATGCCATGTGTCATATATCTAGAAAACTAGTTTTTGGCCTTTTTAGCCACTAGAACTTGAATTAAATCATATGTACAACCTATATGATTATGGTACATGACAAGTACACTATTTTCACACGTGGGAACAGGCTCCACACATGTGTAATCATCCTACATACATGATTTTTGGCCTTTACCAAGCTTATTTTTGCATTTTTCACACTCCTAAAAAATCTAGCTTGATGGAAAACATGATGATCTTGAACTTGACTCCATGGGTTGAATTGGTATTTGCTGGTTAAAAAGGTGTGAAGATCAACCAATGAGCTTAATGTTGATCTGAAATCACCATAGCCATGATAGTGCTTCTTTGATGTTGATATCTTTGATGAGCTTGAGAGCTTTGCACCATCCAAGCACCTCCAAAATTGATCCCTTCCAAATTTCATGTAGATGCTTGACCTTGAGGCTTGCTCCTTCACATGAGATATGCTCCTCTTTTCCTTGAAATGTGAGCCACATGGGTTCAACCATGTTTCTTGAGTTTCTTTTTGGAATCACAACTTGAGAAGGTCTCTCCTCCTCAATCCTTGGCACACTTGAACCTTGAGATGACTCCTTAAGATCCTCTTCATGATGCTCCTTCTTGATGGAAATCCGAGACCTCCATGTCTCATAATGATCACAACAAGTATGACCATTCAATATGCACTTCCTATGATTATCAAGATTACTTATGCTAGAAACATAAGTCCAAAAATCACCACAACTTGGCATGATTTTTCCAATATTGAAATCAAAAGGTATCTCCATCTCAATAAGGCCAACTACTTGCTTATGGATATAAGTGTCCACTTTGGATGCTTCACTTATTCTCATAAGAAGTTTACAACTTGCCTTTAGGATTGAAAACATACAATTTTCATCTTTATGAATGAACACATCATTCATGATCTTATTGAAACCAAAAGATCCTACATTATGAAGATATTTCCATTTCCTTGACTTCATAATTAATGTAAGCTTACAAGGAAAACATATTTTGCTATCTTTCAAGGCATCACACTCAACCAGCATTGCCTTAAGCCACCTTTGAGATACAAAAATCCCTTCAAAGCAAAATAGATCTTCATAAGTTGACATGAGAGCATAAATGAAACTATTTTCATTTTGTGATTGATGCTCCTTATTCTTGATTGATATCTCTTGGATCATAACAATAAGTTTGAACTTATCTAAAGTTCCAAGCAAAATACTTTCCAAGGACAAAAAATAAATCCAGGTTACTCCCATGAAAGTGACATCTATCTTTGCATCTTGAACCAAACAATGTACTTCCAAATAAAAAATTTCAAAATATTTGACATGTGTTGTGATGGACTCTTGAAGACAAATCTTGCAAGTCCTTATGAGACTCCAAGCCTCATTCACCTTTCCACAAAGGAATTACCTTTCCTTGGACTTGTCCTTCTTTTATTTGCATTTCTAACTTGAAGCTCCATCCTTCACCTTGGTCCCCTTGCTTTGGTTCTCCTTGGATGGACTAGTCTTCTTTTTGTAGCATCTTGAGAAAAAATATCCTCCCTTGCCACAAAGGTTGCACTCAGGATCCTTTCTTTCCTTCAATAGGATGCCACCTATTGATGCCATGTGAATAAAAACCTGTGATATAATTCTACAAATGTAATTTGTGACTTTCAAGAGACTAGATTTGAACATCTTCAACAATCTAGAAGGATCTACAAAAGATCTAGCTCACAAACCTAAGAATCAATCTTCACAGTAATGACTAGTCACTTGGAAACTTTGCTTTGATCACTAAGACAAAAGCACACAATCTTTGAATCAAATCACAAAAGAAATCAGATCCAATCTTCTATTGGACTCATCAAATACCAATGACTCTTTCTTTTGAAAGTTGAAATGGATATGAAAAAGATTTGACACCTAGATTTTCCTTTTCACTTGACTAGTTCTCTCAACACTTGAGATTCTTGAACAAAAGATGGGTTTTGTTTCAAATACATGAAGATCAAACTTAATTACTTCTTTTGGACTCACTCTTGATCCAAATAATCTCACACTTGAGATTTAGAATGAATTTGATTTGATTTGACAACAAACTATACCACCATTTTTCACAAAGCTTAAAAAATTAGACAACTAGAGATTCACAAAGATCTCAACCATGCATGAATACTCAAATTTGGACTCCTCCTCATTCTAGACATCCAATGGGATCTCAAATTGACCCTCACACTCTCACAAAGAAAGTTGAATAGAACTAATTTGAGTTTCATACATACTATGTCAATTTTTGCTCAACAAATTGAATTCAATCACTCCTATTGGATTCCACCAATTACTCTACTTTTTAAGACTTGGAATGAAATTTAAAATCAAAAGTTGTGATTTTTCTGACTAAGATATTGTGCTTCAAAGAGCTAATGCCACTTAGAAAGATTTGATCACCTAGGAAGAGACAAACTCTCCACCAATAACAACACATAATGAGCTTCTAGATCTTGCCCTCTACAAAGGAAGGAACTCTTAGAAAATTGGATCTCTCTCTACACATTTGCCATAGACACCTTAATGACTCTTTTCAACCTTACAATCACTCAAACAAATTGAGTAGGATTGAACAATGTGACTTGGATCTCAATCTCTTTTCTAGAACTCTCAATTTAAGCCAATGTATGTCAAATTCTACAAAAGATTTGCATAGATGCTCTATATGCACTAGAAACTCTCAAAGGTTTCACTTGGAGGACAGATCCAAAGATGTTTTCTAGCAAATTGATGCTTCTAAACTTGACCCTATCACTCTTGAACAAATCTAGAGTGATGGTACAATGGATTTCAACCTCTCACCTTGCATATCACTCCTTAATCTATGATTTTTAGCAAAATCTCTCTTAACTTGAACATACACTCAAAAAATCAAAGAAGATCAATTAATGCACCTATTTCAAGCTTCAATTTTGATTTTTTGGCTGATCTAATCCAAGAACTAATCAAAGGATTAGATTAACTATAGAAAATGCTTGATTTTGCACCAAAAATCACTCAAATTGGGTATGTGAGTCAAATTCTACAAATTTTTGAAATTTCTCATCCAAAACCGGAGCTGTATGGCCTCACACGTGTGAAAAGAGTTCCTACAGCCCACAACAAGATCTGGACCAAAAATTTTGAGGATAGTTATCAAATCCAACTTGCTACACAAAATTTGACTAGTTTCCAAAAAACTGCTAATTTTGGCTTTGATTTGGATTAACCCTATCAATTTTAACAAAAACTCTTGTACTTGGCTCTGATACCATGTGAAAAAAGTACAAAAAGGACCAAGAGTGGATCCTAATCTGATCCTCAAGAGGGATTGGTTGTCAGATTACTTGATCTATCAATCTACTTCAGATTAAGATCAATCTAGATCAATTCTAGACACAAAATCCTAACAAGAACAATCATTAATTGAAGGTAGGTGTACTTTCTGGTTTTCCACGTGTGAAACCCTGTCTGAGTACGAACTCCAACCTGAAAATCAAGTACACATTGATAGCACCTCAAAACAATCAAAACAAATGTAGAGAAATGGAGAGAATCACTCAAAATTGCTTCTAAAACCAAGATTGGTGTCTCACATTGATTATGGCCAAATGTGGCTCTATATATACAATAAGTGGGAGCTCGTGGTACTGATCATCCCTTTGATCCCACATGTGTGAAGGTGCTTTGTCATATGATGATTCATCATGCAAAACTGACACTTGGACAAAACCTTCTATTTTGAGCACTTTTGGTCCATTTTCCTTCTATATGGAGATCTACTTGGAAATCTTCTAGAAGTCCAAATTCGCCTACTTCAGCTTATTCCACACATGTGACATGTCCTCTACACATGGGATGTGACACCTAACCAAAATATTTGGCTCATGCAATCAATAGATTGATGCCATGTGTCATATGTCTAGAAAACTAGTTTTTGGCCTTTTTAGCCACTAGAACTTGAATTAAATCATATGTACAACCTATATGATTATGGTACATGACAAGTACACTATTTTCACACGTGGGAACAGGCTCCACACATGTGTAATCATCCTATATACATGATTTTTGGCCTCTACCAAGCTTATTTTTGCATTTTGCACACCCAACCTCACCTACCACCTTGCATGGCCCACTTAAGTTTCAACAACTAAACTTAAGTGTTATGCCACCTAAACCCCCCCCCTTTCATTCACTCCCTTACCTCGGGCCAACACACCCCTCCTTGCGCAAATCGGGTTTCCGGTTCGCCCGAACAATGAGGGGAGGAAACATCAAGATTTCCACTCAGCAACTTGCATCTGTTGCGCACAACCTTTTTGGCGAGGAAAATGCCACTAAATGGACTACTTTCCAGCATCCTCGAGGACTGGTCCAGTGTCGCCGAATGAAGTCCGTTTGTTTCGTTTTGTGTTGCACACCGATACAAATCTAAAGCACTAAATCGGGCTCCAAACGGTTCAATACTCATAGCGAAACGTGCGTCCGAACCAGAAATTCTAAACGTAGTGCTGGGATTCTAGGCCCGTCGAGCCAAGATTTGGTCGAATTCAGTAAACAATGGTCAGAACTTCGGATGGGAGGTGTTCATAGGTTTGTGGGCATGACACGAACCCACAAAATCATTTGCAACTGAATTTCGATGCCATTTGTCTAGAAACGCCCTTTCTGTCGGGAGGAATGCCACTAAATGGACTACTTTCCAACATTCCCAAAAATTGGTCCGATGTCAACGAACGGAGTCCATATTTTAAACCCTCTTTTCTGTCCTGTGTTGCATGCTGAAATGAACCTACAGGACTAAACCGGACTCCAAACGGTTCAGTACTGACAGCGAAACGTGCGTTTGAACCATGAACCCTAAACGTAATTCTGGGATTCTAGGCCTGTCGACCAGGAATTGGTCGGATTCAGTAAAAAACGGTCAGAACTTCGGATGGGAGGTGTCCATAGGTTTGTGGGCTTGACACAAACCAACAAGACCATTTGTAGCTCAATTCGACGTCCTTTGTCCGGGGGGGTAATGCCACTAAATGGACTACTTTTTAACATTTTCGAGAAATGGTCCAATGTCGCCGAACATCGTCCATTTTTTAGACCCTCTATTTCGTCCTATGCCGCATGCCGATAGAACCCACAGGACTAAACCGGACTCCAAACGGTTCAGTACTCACAACGAAACATGCGTTCGAACTAGAAACCCTAAGCGCAGTCTTGGGATTCTAGGCCCGTCGAGGCATGAATTGGTCGGATTCAGTAAAAAATGGTTAGAACTTCAGACAGGAGGTGTCCACAGGTTTGTGGGCTCGACACAAACCGAGAGGACCATTTGCAGCTCAATTCCGACGTCGTTTTTTCAGAAACGCCTTTTCTGTCGAGGGGATTGCCACTAAATGGACTACTTTTCAACATTTTTGAGAAATGGTCCAGTGTCGCAGAACAGAGTCCATTTTTTAGACCCTTTATTTTGTCCTGTGCTGCACGCCGATGTGAACCCACAGGACTAAACCAAAATCCAAACGGTTCAGTACTCACAACAAAACGTGCATCCAAACCAGATACCCTAAACACAGTCAGGAGATTCTAGGCCCGTCGAGCTACGAATTGGTCAGACTCAGTAAAATATAGTCAGAACCTCGGACAGTAAGTGTCCAGAGGTTTGTGGGCTCAACATAAACCAACAGGACCAGTTGTTGCTCAATTCTGACGTCATTTGTCTAGAAACGCTCTTTCTGTTGGGGGGATTGCCACTAAATGGACTACTTTTTAACATTTTCAAGAATTGGTCCAGTGTCGTCGAACAAAGTATGTTTTTTGGATCGTCTCTTCCGTCTTGTGTTGCACGCCAAGACGAATCCACATGACTAAATCGGGCTCAAAACGGTTCAGTATTCATAGTGAAATGTGCATCCGAACCAAAAATCCTAAACGTAGTCCCGAGATTCTAGGCCCATCGAGCCAGTCGGATTCAGTAAAAAACAGTTAGACCTTCGGACGGGAGTGTCCACAGGTTCGTGGGCTCGACACAAACCCACAGGACCATTTGTAGTTCAATTCCAAATCGTTTTTTCGGAAACACCATTTTTGTCGAGGGGAATGCCACTAAATGGACTACTTTCCAACATTCTCGAGAAATGCTCCAGTGTCCTTGAACAGAGTCCATTTTTTAGACCCTCTGTTCCGTCCTGTGCTGCATACTGAGACGAATCCACAAGACTAAACCGGAATCAAAATGGTTCAGTACTCACAACAAAACGTGCGTCCGAACTAGAAACCCTTAACGTAGTCTTGGGATTCTAGGCCCGTCGAGCCAAGAATTGGTCGGACTCAGTAATAAACGGTCAAAGCTTCGAGCAAGAGCTGTCCACAGGTTTGTGGGCTCGACACGAACCCACAAGACCATTTGCAGCTCATTTTTGACGCCGTTGATCCAGAAACGCCCTTTGTGTCAGGGGGAATGCCACTAAATGAACTACTTTATAACATTTTTGAGAAATGGTCTAGTGTCACTGAACAGAGTCTGTTTTTTAGACCCTCTATTTTGTCTTGTGTTGCATGCCGGGACGAACCCACAGGACTAAACTGGATTCCAAACGGTCCAGTACTCACAGTGAAACGTGCATCCAAACTAAAACCCTAAACACAATCATGGGATTCTAGGTCCGTCGAGCCAGAAATTGGTCAGATTCAGTTAAAAATAGTCAGAACCTCGGACGGTAGGTGTCCAGAGATTCATGGGCTGAACATGAACCCACTGGACCAGTTGTTGCTCAATTCTGATGTCGTATGCTTGAAAACTCCCTTCGTGCCAGGAGGAACGCCACTAGGGCACAATAGATGGACTATTTTGGCATTTTCGAGAAGTAGTCTAGCTGTTGGAAATTAAGCCCACAGTTGTCTCCTTGGTGAATGACTAATTTCTATTTCATGATTCTTCCTGCATGTTTATTGATCATTGATCTAGGGTCAGGTGAAACCAACATTGGTTCTACATCTACTCATCTGATACCTGCAAGAATCACAAACTTAGACAACCAATTTATTTGAAGAACATCTACAACGGGCTTCCGGTTGATTTCCAACAAAGGGTAACCAATCCTATCATAATTTCAAGTTCAGTTGTTAAGTTCAATAACTTGAAGTCATTGAAGACTTGGCCATCTTCAAGGACTTCCACGAAATTAGCATTCAAAACAAGTTTGCAGAAATACATTACTTTCGTGACAGTCTGCAAAAATACTCTAGGTGTCACGACAGTCTCTAGAAATAAATTATGTTTTCACAATGTCGTCTTTTTCGCATTTCTCTGAAATCCGAAACTAGCATAGTTCAACAATTTAAACTATTTTGCAATAGTTCAAAGTTTGCCACAGTTCAAAGTTCAACCATTTTAGGGCACCTTCTACTTTTTCGCAAAAATGCGAAGAGAGAAAATTCCCGAAGGTCGTCTACTTTCAAGAGTTGAACTGTTTTAGGGCACCTTCGTTTTTTTTGCAAAATTCCGAAGAGAGAGAAAAATACTGAAGGTCATCTACTTTGAACGAGGAATGTTCCTAGCCACTTCCCAAATTTGCGAAGTGAGAGAATTTGCGATGCCCTTGTCCACAACAATATTTCCTATGGGTTGACAGTGTACAGTATGTACAGTTGTCACATAAGCCATATACTTTCAAGTACAACGACTTACCTAATTAGGTGACAATCATTTATTGTAATTAATACACGGATGAAATCTATAAATAGATCATCCAAACATAGATTGCTGGTTGCTCCGTCCACGAGACACATTATTTGAGCCTCCCAATTACGCTGTCAATTCTTGGTTGTAATTGTTATTTGTATTTGTACTTCAGTGTAATATAACAGCAACACGTTTTTATCTATGTACAACGTAGATGAATGCTTGTTGTGATTGAATGCACTTTCATCGTTGTTTGATCGCGCTTGTATACTCACTTTGATCAGAACATGGACGTCTACGACTTCTCAATTTTTGATCAGACGATGGCTGTCTTTGACGCCTGAGGAACTCGCGATATCATATTGCTCTTCCACTTATTTCAAAAGTATACTTCACATTGAATCTGATTTTAATAGTATGACACACAGACCATCTCTAATATCTTCGGTGGACTGTACTCTTGTTTTAGAGTATGAATTAATTTTGAAGATCCTGTTGGGCAATCAGAACGCATAAAGCTGTCATTATCTTTTAGCATAAGCTGTCTACTAGACTGTTTTTGCACCTAGCAGCCGATTAGAACAGGAGAGCTGTTCCGCAATATTTCTGCTCTCTTCTCCGTTCTCGTTCTACTATCTCCCTTGCCCCTTCAGATTGGTATCAGAGCGTAGCTCAAGTAAATCGAGAGATTAAGTTTGTTCTATTTGTATACTGTTATCATGTCTCATATAGGTAGCTCTTTGTCTTCATCACTCAGTGAAGCTAGAATCATTGACAAGTTCAATGGTTCTAATTTCTACATTTGGAAGTTGAAACTTAGAATGATGTTGATAGACAGAGATCTTTGGGATGTAGTAGAAGGTGCAGACCTGAAACCAGAAGATGGTGATTAAGCAAAGGCCTGGAGGATCAAAGGTCAGAAGGCCTTAGCATGTATCACACTCAATCTGGCCGACTCCAAAATATCTCATGTTACCACGTGCAAAACCTCTAAGGAAGCACTGGACTTGTTATCAAGTCTCTATGAGACTCACGATGTAACCACAAGATTACATCTTAGAAGGAAGTTCTTTACTCTTAGCATGTCTGATTCTACTGCCATCACTTCTCACATCAACAGCTTCAAGTCCCTGTTAGATCAGTTATCAGTTGTAGGATGTTCTATTCAAGATGATGATGCCATTATGACCATGCTTTCTTCTCTTCCAAAGTTGTATGAACACTTTGCGGTGATGATATCCACACAACCTGACCTCACTTTTCAAAAGGTGACCAGTCATCTTCTTCAAGAAGAAATGCGAAGAAGGACTAGCAGCTTGTCCATCAAAGACAAATCCATGGCTTTATACACCAAGAAGAAAGACTATTCCAAGGGCAAGAATCAAGTGCAACAGCAACAACAGAAGCCTCACACTCAAGGTGAGCATGATGGATCATGCAAGAAGCTTTCTGCAGATATTGCAAAAGAGCTAATCACGACATCAAGGAGTGTCGCATCAGAATCTACAACGAGACAAAGAAGCAGCAACAATAGCAACAGCTAGACTCTTCCAACACGGCCGAATTCAAGGATCAAGACACACACTTGTTAATGGCTTACAGCAGCAGCGAAGACTGTGATAGCTGGTACCTAGACAGCGGCGTTACCCAACACATGACCTCTCGCAAGGAATGGTTTATGGAGTACACAGCTTACAACAGAGACCAATTTATCTACGTCGGAGATTCTAGCACCATACGCATGGAAGGCAAAGGAGCAGTGAAGATCAGCTTCAAGAACGATCTATCCATTTGTGTTCCTAACGTCCTTCATGTTTCTCAGTTGTCAAAGAACCTATTATCAGTCTCTAAGATGACTGATGAGGGCTACATTGTTACTTTCTCATCTGAACAATGTACAATACTCGAGGAAGGTACTACTCTGACTACATGCACTAGAGTCGGAAATCTTTACGTACTCTCTAATTCAGTTGCATTAGCTAGTATCTCGAATGAAAATGTAAACGACAATGTTGTTCTGTGGCATAGTCGATTTGTGTGGAAAAAGTACAAAAAGGACCAAGAGTGGATCCTAATTTGATCCTCAAGAGGGATTGTTTGTTAGATTACTTGATCTATCAATCTACTTGAGATTAAGATCAATCTAGATCAATTCTAGACACGAAATCCTAACAAGAACACTCATTAATTGAAGGTAGGTGTACTTTCTGGTTTCCCACATGTGAAACCCTGTTGAGTACGGACTCCAATCTGAAAATCAACTACACATTGATAGCACCTCAAAACAATCAAAACAAATGTAGACAAATGGAGAGAATCACTCAAAATTGCTTCCAAAACCAAGATTGGTGTCTCACTTGATTATGGCCAAATGTGGCTCTATATATACAATAAGTGGGAGCTCGTGGTACTGATCATCCCTCTGATCCCACATGTGTGAAGGTGCTTTGTCATATGATGATTTATCATGCAAAACTGACACTTGGACAAAACCTTCTATTTTGAGCACTTTTGGTCCATTTCCCTTCTATATGGAGATCCACTTGGAAATCTTCTAGAAGTCAAAATTTGCCTACTTCACCTTATTCCACACATGTGAGCTGTCCTCTACACATGGGATGTGACAAGTTCACACCATACAGGTCCTATTGCTATAGTATAGCAAGTCCATGTCCTTACAGCAAGTTTCTACCGTACTATACAACAGGCCCCATATCGTATTGTATAGAGAGAGAGAGGCTTTTCTTATCAGAGTGCAAAAGTCTTTTTAAAAAGATCTACCCGTTAGATCTCTTTGATGTGAAAATGAGTGCAATAATTTTTTCTACCATCTGACCATAGAGATTTTGCAGATTTTACTTGGATAGAAAGTTATAAAAGTTTTTCCTGTCAGTTTGTTTGAAAAGAAAAAATAAAATGATTTTTGATCAAGAATTTTGGAGCCTGTATAGAACAATTCAACCGTTAGATCTCTTTCCTATGAAAAGACAAAACGGGTGCAATTATTTGATACACATTTTAGCCAGAGAGATTTTGCAGGTTCTATTGAGATCAAAAGTTTTTAGATTTTTTCTACTGTGACCGATGGAGAGAGATGAAGATGGTGCTGGTGAAGGAGACCTTCACCTCAACTTGTAGCTAGAGATGGGGAGAGGTAGGGCATCCCCCCTTCCAGGGGTCTAAAGCTACTTTTCCAACTTTGAATAGATGTGGGTTTTCAAGAGAAAGAGAGAAAAACCAATCAGCACGATAGGAGAAGCAAGAGGAAGCAAGAGCAAGAGCAAGAGCAAGAGCAAGAGCAAGAGGAAGCAAGACAAATGTAAGTCCGCTCATCTTCTTCTTCCTCCTCCTCCTCTTCTTTTTCTTCTTCAACTATAACCTAAAACATAATGCGTAATGCGTAATGCTAAAAGCCTAATGTAATGGGCCGTAAAGGGCCCTTACATAGCACATAGACACACACACACACACGCACGCACACACACACACACACACACACACACACACACACACACACACACACACACACACACACACACACACACACACACACACACACACACACCCCCCTAACTAAAGGCTAATGCTAATGCCTAATGCGTAAAACCTAATGTCTAAAGTGTAATCGTAACGCCTAAAACCTAATGCCTAAAACTTAATCTCTAAAGCCTAAAGCCTAAAACATAAATCAAAGCCTGATGCCTGATCCCTAATGCCTATTGCATAATGTCTAATGCCTAAAGTGTAAACCCTCTTGCCTAGTGCCTAATACCATAATTATCACTATTCGAATTACAATTACTTCAAATTTTTAGATGATGTTACCACAACGTTGTTTGCGTTTTTTTTTTGTTAAGATTCTTATTGAATTAAGAGCCTAATTGAGTATGATCTAATCGAGTCTAACAATCTAATCATTTATAAACTAATCTATTTAATAGCATAATTGTTCACAGCCTAATCAAGCCGAACTGTTAGCAAGAGAGTGGGTGATATAATGTGAGGGAGCCCTAAAGCTAAATGGCATGGTGTCAGACCTATCGCCCAGACCACCTAACAACTGCCATGTTGAAAAGGGCCATTTTGTATAGTTCTATTAAAAAAAGGTAGGCTTGACATTTCATAACTACTATATGAAATGATATCGTAGTGTGCAATGAACTGGTCTAGGGGCGATCAGACCCCATTACAATGAGGTTAAGAGGGGGTGAGAAATTATAAGAGAGGGGAATAACACAGAAGAAAGGGGAATCAGGATGGAATGAAAAGATGTGTGTGTGTGGGAGCCGAGGGATATGGCAAAAGTAAATCTAAAATATGGAAGAGGGTGAGAGAAAGGAGACTGGTCGGATTTATGCTAGAGATGTCAAAACCTCAGGCAGAAGGTGGCCACCGATTCGTGGGCTTGGCACGAACCCACTGGACCACCAAGTGTAGCTGAATTTGGACGTCATTTTTTTGAGAACATCCTTCGTGCCGGATGGAACGCCATTCGGGCACAAGAATAGACTACCTTGATGGTGTACACACGATACTTAAAAATGATTTTGTATTGTGAATTTTATATAATTGAGTTTGAATTTTGTGTAAATCTTTTAATTCTAAATCGATGCTTACTCTTATTTGGCTGATTGGGATGTACACATAATATCTACATTAGTAAATGATACATTTATTTTATATTATCCTTTGGTTAATGTTTATATTTAGTATATATATCTATTGGATTTAATTTTAAGAAATAAGAAACATGCACGCCACGCATGTGAAAAGTGGTGGTAGTTGATATAAGCTTTGGTAAGAAACGTGCGTGCCATGCATGTGAAAAGTGGTAATAGTTGATATATAAGCTTTGGTTAAAAACGTGCATGCCACGCATGTGAAAAGTGGTGGTACACACACACACACACACACACACACACACACACACACACACACACACACACACACATCTCTAATCCTAAATTCGCACCATATTTGTATGATCATTGGTTGTCCACCCAAACCATCGGCCGCCACCCAAAATTTCGGCTAATTGTCATTGACAACTTTCGACCCAAACCATTGACCTTCGACCCAAACCATCGGCCGTAACCCAAATTGTCGGCCGTCCATTGCCCGTCAACGACGGGCACTCTTTACTAGTATATATATATATATATATATATATATATATAAAGATATTTGTGTGTCACATTTGTGCCTATGCATGGGATAGGAGGATGCATGGGGTGGGCACCCATACATCCTCCTTTCACACACTTTTTGGAATTAAATTTTTAAATGCATGCATAGGGAGGAGGATGTATGCATCCTGCTCCATGCATACACATTAATCCCCATGGCCCTCCTCCCCATGTATGGCCCTACTTCTCCCCTCTCACCAAATTTGAATTTCTCTCTCTCTCTCTCTCTCTCTCTCTCTCTCTCTCTCTCTCTCTCTCTCTCTCTCTCTCTCTCTCTCTCTCTCTCTCTCTCTCTCTCTCTCTCTCTCTCTCTCTCTCTCTCTCTCTAGCACCACTCCGTGAGAAACCCATATCTGGCATTTTTCTAGATTTAGAGAAATCTGATATTGCGGCATCTTTCAAAGACTTTCTCCAATCGATCCAGGTGGTTTGTATTTGTACTATGAACTCCCAAGTCGTCCAAGTAAATTTCAAGGAATTTCTGCAGATAATCTTTAAAGGCAAATTGTATTACTCTTTGGAATGAACTTGGTGCATTACAGAGTTCAAACGACATTACTTTGTAAGCATAGGTGCCCCATTCTATTGCAAAAGCAGTTTTGTGGCGATCGGTAGGTGCAATCTTAACCTGCTTGTAACCACTAAATCCATCCAGAAAACTATAAGCTTCCTCTCCAGCAAGGCAATCCAAAATGCTTTCAGTAAAAGGTAACAGAAAGTGATCCTTCCGTGTCACTTTATTCAATGCTTCACAAATTCGCAATTTCCCATTTTTCTTAGGAACAATAACAATCGGTGACATCCATTCGGTCTGCTCGATCTCATAAATGAAATCGGCGTCAAGTTGTCTCTGAAGTTCTTTCTTTATCAGATCTGCCACATTAGGATTACAGCGATAGAACTTTGTAAGCTTTGGTACTGCATCAAGTACTAAAGGTATGGTATGTTCAATGACTGATGTCGGAATACCCTTCAAATCTTGATAAGTCCATGCAAATCTTGATCCTTAATAAGTAACAAACGGAGTGCTTGATACTGTTAAGGAGTAAGTTGTGATCCCACTTGTACAATCTTTTCTGGTTCCGCTGGTTCTACAAGATTCATTGGTTGCGTCCTGGCTAGGCCATCGTAAACCTCTTTCGATTCCGGCATGTGTTCTTCAAGTTCACAATGTGCTTTAGGTAATATGATAACCACATCATCCAGTGTATAACGTTCAAAATGCTCTGGCATATCATGCTGGACTACATTTGCTTGTTCTTTTTTTAAAGGACTTGTCTTGGATCTTTGTTTAGTCTATGTAGCAAGAATTGATCGCGGAGGTGATGACTTTCGGGATGATAAATCTTTCTTCACCGGTGAAGACTTCCTAGACAATGATTCCTTACTGGAGATCTGACTTGAAGAATCATTCTTGACTTTTCCTTTGCCTTTGTCCAATAGAGGTGGCACTTCCTTTGAATCGATCTTTTGAGGGGAATTTTCCCATTTCAGGACCGTATTATAATGTTGCTTTGCTTGTTTCTTTGTCATCGAACTTGTGATCTTGTCTCCCTTCAATATAACTGCTTTGGACGATTTGATTGTTGGTTCATCAGGAACACTACGCACTCCAAATCTGGTCGGATCAATATGATGTAGAATCTGTTCATTCGTAAGTTTTGCATTGCCATCATAAGTTAAGGCATGGCTCATTGGTATGAGATCATCCTCAATTGAATCTGGTATAGGTTCCGTTGATATCCAGGCTACATTCAGCACATTTAGTGGAAACGTGATTGGCGTATCCAAAGTTCGATCTAATAAGGAAATCTCGCTCATCTCCGATTGAATATCTTGTTGACACATATATCTTGATGTACAATCAATTGTTGCAAGAGCTTCGTTCCAATTGACTGTATCCGTTTGAGAATCGTAGTGAACTCCCAATGTGTTCTCTGGTCGATCACAAGTGTGATCCATTGTTGATGAATCGTCATCCACTTTTTGAACCACTGGCTTGATAGTCCAAGTCGTAGGATCAACTTTAACTGCACGTTCACGATTTTCAAAAGTGATTTTGTCGGTACCCCAATTATGAATTACTTGCGCAACTCGTAACCATGGACGTCCTAAGAGAACTCGGTAGACATTTGGTGCTTCTGGTAAGTCCATCACAACGAAAGTAATGACGAACTGTACTCCTGCAATCTTGACAGGTATATCTTCCACCATTCCTTGTGGACGCACTGTCGTTTGATCAGCTAGCTTAATAGCAAAAGTAGCAGGCTTAATCTTTGTAAGGCCCCATTTTGTACATAGCTTTGTGAAAATCAGGTTAACTCCTGAACCGCCATCTATCACGGCTGCTTCTTTAGAAAATTGTCTATGTTGTATCGGCAGAGAGATATTCTTTTGTTCACTTTCCCAAGCGGCTCCAACATGGAGTACATTGTTAGATTGTTCAAATCCAACACAAAAAAGTGGCTCTTGATGGTCTTCTGATTCTCCTTGAACTAACTTTTGCGCTAAGACTTCTTTTGTTTTTGGCACCAACTTTAGGAACTCTCCCAATGAAATATTGATCTTGCTAGACAAAATATTTATGAGTAATTCTGTATGTGGTGCTTCCGGTTCAGTCATCTTGAAGGGTTCTCTGTGATGATGTAATTGATCATTCATATCCGTACGTAAATTTCTTGGAGGCTGCAATGGTGAAGACCGAATTTCAGCTGTTACTTTAGCAGCTTCAAGTTCCTCTTTTTCTTGCAGATGTTTAATCCACTGTCTCATATCCTGATATCTTCGTTTTTCTGTATTAAGATTTGGATAGTGTATTATTCAATGGTATAGAATCAGCAGGTACTAAATCCACTACTGGTTCTTTTTGCTTTTGTGCTCTGGTGACCACCATCAAGGGTGCACTTGGTTTATTCTGAGCTACTGATCCTTGCTTGATTGTTATCAAATTTACAGGGGTTGTAGCTGGTGGTGGCTTTGATCTTGCTGGACAGTCTTTATAGCAATGCCCATATCCACAGTCACGACATAATGGTACAAATTTTTCTTTATTTGGGCATTCTGCAACTCTGTGATTTTCTCCAAATGCAAAGCATCCAAGTGGCGCTCTGGCCCAATTTGTCGAGGCTTGTTGTTGAGCGGCAGCATAAATGGCATACTGTTCTGAAGATCCACCTTCCTGATCATTACCATAGCTCCATTGCTCAGCACTTCCGTAAGGTTCTGGTTCCATCAAATTGGCAGGAGAAGCGGAGTGTTTTGGTTGGGCAGGCAAAGCTAGACGTTCCGGGTATCCAAGAGTAGATTGTCACAGTCTTGCTGCTGGATTGCCTCCATACCGTGGATCTCGATATCCCATCTGGACATACCGTTGCTAAATTATCCGAGGGTTGAAGTTGCAAAAGGCAGTCTCATGGTCAGGTGAATTACACAGATGGCAAACACTAATTTCCATTCGTTTTTTCAATTGAGGACACTCATTCACTGTGTGATTTCCTGTACAAATAGAATGCTAGACATTTTCTCTGGTAGGAAAAGTCTTTGCAAACTTCTTAGGTTCCTTGTTTGCTTCTCCGTGAAAATTTTCCAATGCTTTGATCTTCTCATCAAATTGCAACTGCAACTTTTCCATCTGTTTTTGCTGGGTCTTCCCAAGTTTCTCGAACTCATTGAGCATCATTTCTGCAGTAGCATTGGCATTCGTTGATGCAACAGTGGTGGATGTCGTAGTAGTCTGCCCTGCTGTATAAGGCAACATACTAACATTCGGCTCATCATCTGAATCTTCATCCTCCTCCTGACTTGCATCGTCCATCGCATTTTGCAAAAGTGCGTACTCATTAGGGCGTTTCAACTCACGTCTAATCCGTTTAAATAGACCTGACAATACCACATAATCATGGCATTTTCATTAATCAGCTCAAGCTCACATTCATATCTAAGACGTTTCACCCTTTCGATGTAATCTTGAACCATTTCCCGCTTTTGCATTTTAATTTTACTTAAAAGTAGGAAAGGGTCTTCCATAAACTTTTGCAGTTTAAACCGTGTGATAAGGGCTTGTTTAACAACCTCACAATCTGTACGCTCAGTTTCATCTTGGTTATAATACCAATCTTGTGTTGCGTCTGTTAAGGCCATATGAAACAGCTTAAGTTTATCTTGAGGATAAATCTCACCATAGACCTCACATGATTCAGCATAGATCTGAAGAAATCTAACTGGATCTGTTAAGCCATTATATTTGGGTAGATCCAATCGGGGTGCTCTTCTAACAATAATTGGATTGACCTCCTGTGGAGCATTTTCAGGAGCAGCTCGAGGGGCAGCCATCTTTACAAATTTAGATCAAATCGATAAAGAGATTAGATATAGATTTTTTCAAAAAACTATCTCAGATTAGATCTGCTAGCTCTATTCCACTTTTCAAAAATCTGATTCTATATGATGAAAAACTACCCAAAATTCGATCAATCGATACTTCTCAAAAATGATGAATCTCTCAGAGTCCAATTCAAAATATATCAGATGTGATCCAGATTTTGACAGAGACTTGATCTGGAAAATCAAAAACTAAAAATACGACTAGCGAAGGTTCACCATGCGAAGGTTATCTCACCGAAGGTTCAACAGTGCTATTTTGGGATAAAAACTCTCTGAACACTTTTCTGGCAATTTCTTGGGAAATAACCTTCGCCGACTTCTCAGATGGAAGATCTGACACAGATAAAACTATGGACAACCGGACGAAGGTTTTTGACACAAGAAAATACAGTTTTTGTTATCTGACGAGGGTAAAAATCAAGATTTTTTGTGATCTGATCAAGAAGAATCTTCGTTGAACTCAAAAATAGTAGTTTACTATAGATAGAATGTTCTGAAAACTCGGCGAAGGTTCTGGCGAAGGATCAAGAGTAATACTGGTAATTTTGCAAAAAAGTGACTTTTTTGGCAAAAATATGACAATATGATCCTCTAAAAATCTTTCTATTATTGGTATTATTCTTCACCGACCCGGCAGCAGATAGATCTGAATCACATCTAAGCACAGTGAATCGGGCGAAGGTTCTTTTTCTGTATTTTTAGGGTTCTGATCATTTTTGGTATTTTCTTGGTAGTTTTTTTGATGTTTCTGAAAATCTGCTGAGAATTAATCTTCGCCCTTCAAACTGAAGGTTTTGTAAACAAAACCGAAGGTGTCTGAAACTCGGCGAAGGTTTCCTGAAAGAGGGTAAAAAGTTCTGAGCTCTGATGATGCTTTTTGTCTCTTTTTGACCAAATTTGACAGATTTGACCAGTTTTTGTTATTTTCTCTGATATCTCAGATCCAAATGGATCTTAAGATTGGTGATCTGAATAGCTTTCCCTGTTTAATAATCAAATTAGATTTCAAACAAACAAATCCACTCAAATCTAGCAAAATCAATCCCAAACTAATCCTAAAATGCAGATTTAACACTATTCATGCCACGACAAGATGCCTAATGCAAGCTAACCATCAACCAAACATGCTGCAAACTGAAAAATTGGCGTAGCTCCCCGGCAACGGCGCCAAAATTGTAGTGGGTTTCTTTCCTTGCCTAACCTGAATCCAAGAATCTAGCATCAAAGAGACGGAGTTAGTTGTCACGTGGAGGTTCTTTCCCATGAGAGCGATAGTATAGTTCAGATTTCAACATGAATGGATGATCTAACACTAACATCCATTAACACTAAGCATTAATACTACATCCATTAACTCTACTTCCATTAACCCTAAATCCACAACAATGATAAAAATTTACTCCTCTCTCACAAAAAGCATAAAAAA
Organism: Diphasiastrum complanatum; assembly: GCA_029204225.1. NCBI lineage: Eukaryota > Viridiplantae > Streptophyta > Lycopodiopsida > Lycopodiales > Lycopodiaceae > Diphasiastrum > Diphasiastrum complanatum. The sequence continues at coordinate 16,879,534 of CM055103.1, forward strand.
TAGCAATCCCAATAATGATCAAATCCAACAATTAGCAAATACCAAAAAAAGCATGAGAAATGGAGGAGAAAAAAGGAAGAGCAAGGACATTCATCAATCCATTTCTAAAGAGAACCAATATGCTTCATTGAAATGAGAAAATGAACATGAGAAACAACTCAAGTTAGTCCCTTTTTATAGTAGAGAGGAGGACTCTGGCCTCTGAATCCTATTGGTCCAGTCTTGCCTCTCTTTTTATTCAAATTTAAAAAAGGGTGGGAACCATCAAAATTGGAGAGAAACCCAACTTTATTCACTAACTTGACATTTAGGCCCTGCGACATTAAAAGTCCTGCAAAAAGGCCTAAAGTCCTTTTATTAACTTTCTAATTAATCAAATAACTATGTGATCATTGGGTTGGACTTACACACGCAGGGTGCCAAATCCCTCTCACTTATTAACTAGGGTTAGGGTTGCCTTGGGATCCGCAAACCCTCCAACATAGAGTAGAGTGAGTAGGCAATTCGATGCTCCCACGAGCAATGAGATTGTGGTGCTTATGCCTTTAGATGAGACCTCGAGTGACGGAATGCATGACATCATACTGCATTCCATTCAGGATGGTTTGCAGTTCATCACACAACATCATTCATCATATGATACACTGCATTTTGCACTGTTATTTTCATTTGGTACTGATGGGTGGTATCCGGGAATCCCACATGTGCACGTCAGAGATGACGCACGTGCCGATGATGATGTCCATAACGTTGCACTTTTTGATGCTTTTGAAGAGCATTAAGAGGGTAGTCACAAAGCTGTCACCATTCGAGAGTTTTACTACTATCATTTATAGTTCGTGCAGAGCATGTTTCACCGATCCATTTGGGTGGAAGGCTGCTGCAAGAGTATGCATGTGACATGATGTCAAAGATGATGCAAAATAACATGAACTACTACTACAATAATCAGCACAATTTTTTTTTTTGAAAATTATTGAGTTTTTAAATAAAAATATAATAGATTCGTTTTTTTAAATTTTATGTATGTGAAATGTCTTCCTTTCTTGATTGATTTGCACTTAACTAAATGTTGTACCCATACTAATGCATCTTTCACACATTTTTCATAGTGAATATGTGGTTTTACATGTATGCTACACATAGAATGGTTTTACATGTTTGTACGCATAAATAGCTCAAAGTGGCTAATTTTTTGAAATTTGCATTGCATGTGATTGTAAACCACATATTAAAATTTTGAAATTCAGAGCATGGTCTTCTAAAATGTACATACATTCTCACACATGCACATATGTACACACATTCTCACACATACGCATACGTACACACATTCTCACACATACGCATACATGTACACATTGCACTTGCACATGCACATGCATATACAGACACATACATGTACACATGCACACACGCATGCACACTCTCACTCATACATACATGCATGCATAGATGTATACACTATCATGAATACACACACATACATAGATGCGAGATCGGCCACTATCCAAATCATCGAACGTCACCTAGATTGGGCTCCATTGCCCGTCAACGACGGGCACTCATCACTAAACTTATGTACAATTTTGCGCATGTGTATGGGTGCACCCATGCATACACATTTTTTGAATTAAAAGTGATGGGAAGAGGATGCATTGCCTCTCCCCATGCATGCATATTCGCACCTCCTTTGGCCCACACACACCATTATTCTCTCTTGGTTTCTTGGTGGCCTCTCTCTTTCTCTCTTGGTTTCTTGGTGGGCATGCTCTCTCTCTCTCTCTCTCTCTCTCTCGGATCGCGAGCAGCATCTCTCTGGATCGCGAGCAGCAGGCAGGTCTCTCTTCGTCTCTGGATCGTGACCAGCAGGTTGGTCTGTCTCTCTATCAGCTAAAGAAATTGCAGATTGTTTTCCGTTGCAAAATCCTGCTGCGGGTCTCTCTCTCTCTCTCTCTCTCTCTCTCTCTCTCTCTCTCTCTCTCACTCAGCTAAAGAAATTGCAAACTGTTTTCCCTTACAAAATCCTACGAATGCAAACTATCTGGAGCGGATTTTGAGCAAAACCAACTCGAGAGGAAGGAAAACTGCCTGAATCAACCTGCACATACAAAATTCAGACAGTAAAATAGTTAATCTGTAGATACAAATAGTCACATAAGCTCTATTAGATCAGAGGTATTTTGACCTGGATAGAATGGAGCATCAACCACAACATGGGGAAGATCAAATTAATCCCCTAAATAGAAGGATACTGCGTTACTATCATACTTAAAGCAGAACCACTTCCCCACCCACATCAACCAGTCTCTTTACACCTTCGAATCCAGTATAATTGTCCAAAACTGCAATCAAATAGATTTGAGATAAGTTAGACATGGCTGCGCTGTCATTGGGATGGCCTTCTAGGAACTAGAATAAGGATTCTCCATGTGCTTGAGTGAACGGCTCTCTGCCTTCCAGAACTACGTCATGGAGTTGATGCATGGACTGAAACATGAGATTGCCATGCCTGAGAAGAAGATATGGGGCCAAAGATCCACCTTGTTTGTCTTTCAGAAAGTACTTGCAAATGGGTGTGAGTCCATACCGGCGCTGCATCTTGCCCTCTACTTCTATCACGAGCTCAGTGAAGACATTGCAACTGGCAGAGAAGAGATTGTGTTTCATGTTGCAGGCGTGGATCACGTAGGTGGCAACATGTTTGAGAGCATTCCAAGTTCTGATGCAATATATATGAAATTGGGTAACTTGCAAGCACTCAATTTGTTTCTCTCTCTCTCTCTCTCTCTCTCTCTCTCTCTCTCTCTCTCTCTCTCTTTACACATTTTTGCAGTTTCTTGGAGAAGATCAATCAAAGGCATTTAGAGATTGTTTGCAAGAAAATATATTCTACAAATTCTAGAAAGAAAGCATTCAGATATTATTGGAGGCAGTCTATACCATAAGGAGCAATAAAACAATACATGCTTCTTGAGCTACTAATTATGAGCTGTTTAAACTTTATGGATCTACCTGGTAAAAACAAAAACTGCAAGTTATTCTTTATCATGCTCTTCTTTAGCTATGGCATCTATAGACTGTCCGCACATTTTGTTTTGATTAACAAGCTTCTGGTCAAAAATAATAAGCAAGTTTCTGCATGATAACTTGGTTTTTTGTGCAGGTCTGGAGTGACCCTAAGTTCAATGCAGCAGTTGTGAGTCGCACTCCTCTGGGTCGTATTGGTGAACCTCACAAAGTTGCCTCACTTGTTGCTTTCCTTTGTTTACCCACTGCTGGATACCTGACAGGTCAAGTGATCAACATTGATGGTGGGTTTACCGTGAATGGATTTTATCCCTCTCTGGATCAATGTTGAGGCCTTAGATGTGCTGGCTTTCCTTCGGAAAACACAAATGCATGGAATTATCTCCAGTATGCATTGACGTTATAACGATTACAGTGCTTCTCAATCTTTGTGCTTAATCTGGTTGGACTTCAACACTCGAGATGAGAATTTGATCCAAGTTGTTTTCTAGTAAAATCAGATAGTACATAATTTGAGGGCACTTTAACTTTTGAATGGATATTGTTACCCGAAACCTATTATAGAAAGTTGTGACTCTTACCCATGTTGAGGTATATCTTTTCCTTGCAACTGAAGCTGTGTTCAACTCTCCTCTGCTCCTTTAGGCGCATTAGTTACTGTTTCAATGCATTTTAAAAATTAATGTTGTTAGACTTGCATCAATATTTAGAATCTATATCTCTTCTCAATAGGTATAAAAAAACATGAAGTTTTGTTCTGCTAAGCAAACAATGGAATGCGATGCACAAACTTTAGTCATTTATTTGAGGCTCAACCAAATCTAAAGCTCTACCAAGCTTCCACCACTATTCAACCATTAAATGTGGAGGTTGACATGAACCTTGGTCTATTTTATGAAAATCAAGGGACTCTCACAAAACCTTCATTGGTTTTTAGGTGATCGTCCAAGGAATCAAATGTTGAAGGTGATCAAATTAGATGCTACCTTGCGTCTATGTAATTTTGTTGTCTACTTGAGCAGAGATAAAAGTTAGTAAAATAATTAACAGTGAATGAAGTTAGCAGCAACCGGATATAGTCAGCTTTTCCATTTGTGTAAACAACTTTTTCCAGTTGTACAGTGCAAAAGGCAAATATGACACACAAGTTGTTGTCTTTTTTTGTCAAATGAAAGGCAGTAGTGTTCCTCAACAATGCCTTCGTACATTTTCTTTGATGTCATCATTCTCATCTTATCAATTTTAAATCATCGCCCTAAAATCTTATATCACATAAACAAAGCATCGTAACTCCATGAGCACTATTGTTACAAAGCTACTCTTCATTTCTGAAAGCGTATGCATATTCCAGAATGGTTCTACAATTTTGGCAGCATTCGTTGGAACAATCTTGCAATAAATGTTTTTTTATTAACAGACACAAAATGTTGCTGGCAAAAAAATGAAGCCCTCTAAGATTTGTATGACTGGGTAAGAATGATTATAGAGACTACCAACAACAATTTGTTGATTACCTTTCCAAACGTTGGCCATGTTCTATATACAGAATAGAATCCAATATACACGGCAGAGACAAACACATTGCATCATACAGTACTAGAATAACTTGCTTGTGCAGTAACTTAGAAGCAGCTTATTAATAAAGAATGTAATATTATGCATAGCGGTCCAATCATAGAACCCACGGTTCCAAGACCCGTGGGTCTTAGGAACCGTGGAGTGAACCGTACCACGATTTGTGAACCGTGGTATGGTTCATGTAATTAATTAATTAATTTTTTTGGCCCTTTTTCTCACAAAACTCATGGTAAATAAATAAATAAATAAATAATTAATTAATCCACGGTTCTTGGGACCAAACTTTATGAATCGTATAGTTCACTGTACAGTTCCAAGAACCGTGGTGAACCATGGGCAGTTCATGGGAACTATGGGGCCAGTACATGCAATGTCAAAAACCTTAAATAGCTCTACTCTCTATGTGCAGCAGTTAAATGGAGTACATGCAATGTCAAAAACCTTAAATAGCTCTACTCTCTATATCCATACAATAGAGTGGATGGAGTGGCGAGGTACGCTCAAAACACTCCGTAAACAAAGGCATACACACACACACACCCTCCATAAACACACACACATTCACACACACAACACAAACACAGCACATGCACATACACACACGCGCGCGTGCGTGCACACACACACACACACACATACACAAAGCCATTAGGGCACGCACACACACGCACACACGCGCGCAAGCAGGTCTGCCATCGACTCACACACACTCTTTAAACCCACACACACACTCCGTAAACACACGCACACACACACTCCATAAACACACACATGGCACACACACATACACACACACAACACATGCACATACACACACTCGCACACACACACACATACACAAAGCCATGAGGGTATGCGCACACGTGCTCGCGCGTGCACGCGCCATCGACGCACGTCCGCCATCGACGCACGTCCACCATTGTCCACCAACAACGGGCACAAGCAACTTGTGTGTGTGTGTGTGTGTGTGTGTGTGTGTGTGTGTGTGTGTGTGTGTGTGTGTATATATATATATATATATATATATATATATAAAGATATTTGTGTGTCACATTTGTGCTATGCATGGGGTAGGAGGATGCATGTATCGTTGCATGGGTGCATCCTCCTACCATGTGCACTTTTTCAAAAAACTAACTACAAGTTTTACATGCATGCATGGGAGGAGGATGTCCCATGCATGCATCCTCCACCAATGCATGTATGCATCCTCCCTCTTGCTCCATCTCTCTCACCCTCCCATCTCCATCTCTCTCTCCCCCCCTGCTACTCCATCTCTCTCGCCCTCCCATCTCCATCTCTCTCTCCCCCTGCTACTCCATCTCATAGTAGAAGAACTGGTGGCTACCACGAAAATTCGTCGTTGTAGTAAGTGGCTTCCATATTTAGCGTCCTGCAAATCAGACATCGTTTCCTGTTGTTAGCGTGTTTTGGGTTTTGTGAAATTGGAATTCTGTTGATTTTGGTAGTTGGAAGAGGCTCGGGCTAGTGGTGGTGCTCAGGTGGAAGATGGAGTCGATAGACCTCTTTACGAGGTAACGACATTGAATTTTTATGATATGTGTTCTTCTTTTTGCGAGGTATTCAAATATAAGATTATTTTTTAGTTCTTGTTGAGACATATTGCACTATAATCCAATTGTTGTATAGCAGGTTTTGAAGGAGAATAAGGATAAGCAAAAAGCAGAGTTTAACAATCGTTTCAAGCACAATACGCTCAACACCAATTATAATATTTGATCTACAGCTGTGCTTAAGAAGTAAGTGCATAGTTATGGCCAACATTTTTTTTCCAGGTTATCGTATTCAAAATTGGCTTTTTAGGTTTGTCTATGTCAGCTCCATTCTAGAAAATAAAGAAATACATTGGAGGGAAAGGTAATGACACACTTTGGATTGTTTCTCTGTCAGGGCTCCCAAAAGCTCTGGACGAGGACGAAACAAAATTCCTTGACTAGTTGGAGATGTGATTGGCTCACACACACACACACACACACACACACACACACACACACACACACACACACACACACACACACATGGCTCACTTTAGTTTAGCTTTGTTCCAATTTGTGATAGTTTTAAGTTGATTCGTGTATATGCAAACATTTTAACATTGGATTACTATCATTCATAGGGCCACAGGACATTCCTTAACAGTTGCTCCTCTTCGTTGGATCGACTATCGTATCCGAAAATGGCACTACTATCTGTTTGTAAGCTATTTTGTTATGATATTTATGTTTAATTCTCCTATTTGTATGTCTTATAAATATGTGGTTATAAATGTCTAAAAAGACACAGCCTTAGTGCTATCCGTATTTTCTGCTTATACAAAAACTAACTGAAAAATATATTGGTTGGTGTGTCTCTTACTTTGACAATAACCTTGTGATGCAGGAGTCAGACAAATGTGCTCATCTTCTAGTTAGAAAGTGGCTTGATCTCTACTAACTGGGAATGCGATGGTTTGCTACAGAAATGTGCCTTTGCAATCAACGATTGACTAACAGCAGAAGTGCAATTAATTGCCCATTGGAAATGCGATTGAATTCTCCAAAAATCTTCTTTAGAGATTATCGAATAGCTGCCACACTGAGGTGTGAGCTAACAATGTATGGTGGTGGTTGAGTGGGCGATTGGGAGATAGTAACCGTGTTGTTATGTATGTCGTACTGCAAGCTTTGTTCACTATTGCTACCATGGCTTTGTTCCTCATCTTCCCAATTTTGGAGCTTTTTGTACAAAGTTCCTCATGTGTGTGGTAGAGGAATGCATCATGTAAGTCAATCTGAGGAGATAGAGGCAACGTTTCTTGATGTTTTTTATAACAGGCTACTGCCGAATATGGTAGTCATGCATGGCATTTCTTGGAACATTTCCAATTCGGTCAAATAGGGATTGAACTAAATTTTGCAAACCCAAAAAGTCATCTGATATTGTGGAAAATTCAAACTATCTGAGACGTTAATGGCTCTGTTATTGGTATTTCATATTTGTATATGTTCGACATGATCAATCATCAATGATAGAGTCCAGAAAAGTGTGAGGTCAGCAACCTACTACTCTTTTGTATACAACCTATATTTTCGTAACTCTCAGTTGTAGTTTCACAGTCCTTTGATGCACCCAAAATCAAGAATCATCATTTTTCGATACTCGATCGACTCGAAAAATCCGTAATTTTTCGATACACATATTTTGGCCACCAATTTTTTTTCTAAAAACATTACATTTTGGAAAATTCTCATTGGGTTTTCCGAATAGCGTTTCTTGGGAAATGATGGTGCATCTGTCTTTTTTGAATAGGCTCCTTCATGCTTGATGTAACTTCTGTATCTTTTATTTGTCCTTTTTATCATTACATACAGATTGTTGTAGAGCTCAAGTTTGTCTATACAAAAAACTTTAAACTCGAATTAACTGTCGCGAATAATCTCGAATAAACTGTTGCAAATAAACCCGACACTCGAACATGAATCTCAAACTCGAATCTTGAACTCAAATCGCAATTTTTTTCGAAGGACTCGAAAAATTCGAGACTCGAATTTTCGAAGATGTACAGTTGATTAATGCTATTGATATGGGTCCCTTGCAGAAGGCTCAACTGCAACTATGTTTAAAAATCTTCTCCTTCTCTCTCTCTCTCTCTCTCTCTCTCTCTCTCTCTCTCTCTCTCTCTCTCTCTCTCTCTCTCTCTCTCTCTCTCTCTCTCTCTCTCTCTCTCTCTCTCTCTCTCTCTACGATACAAATTTTTAAACAAAATCATCGTCTCAAATTGTTCGAGTATCGAATTTTTTAAGTCCTTCGAAAAAAATCGAGACTCGAAAGACTCGAATTGTTCAAGTCTCCAATTTTCCGAACGAAATTCGAAAATGACTCAAAAAATTCAAAACTCAAAATTCTTTCGGAAAAAATTTGAGACTCGAAAGACTTGAATTTTTTCGAAAGACACGAAAATCAGACTCGAAGATTCAAATTTCTTTCGAAAAAATTTGAGTTTCGAAACATTAGAGTCTCGAAATATTCGAGATTCGAAAAATTGAATTTCCTTTAGAAAAATTCGAGTCTTGAATTTTCGAAGATGTACAATTGATTGATGCTATTGATGAATTTCTCGCAAAAGAGAGAATTTTTCGCAGAAAACAGAATTTTTTTCGGAAGAGAGATTTTTTCGCAGCTCAAAAGAGAGAGAGAGAGAGAGAGAGAGAGAGAGAGAGAGAGAGAGAGAGAGAGAGAGAGAGAGAGAGAGAGAAAATCTTTTGCAAAATTTTTAAGAAATTTTTTTCGCAAATATTTCTAGAGAAAAATTTTTTGAGAGAAAATTTTTTGAGAGATTTTCGAGAAAGAATTTTTTGCGAAAATTTTGAGAGAATTTTTTTGCGAATTTTTTAGAGAGGGGGAGAATTTTTCGCAAAATTTTCGAGAAAGAATTTTTCACAAAATTTTTGAGAGAAATTTTCTAGACTCGAAAAATTTGTGTCTCCAAAAATATGTCTATCCAAACAAATTTTTGGAGATTTAAATTTTTGGAGTCTCGAAATTTTGGAGACTCAAATTTTTGGAGACACAAAATTTGAATTTTTGGAGACTTCAATTCTTGGAGTCTCAAAATTTTGGAGACAAGAATTTTTGGAGTCTCGAATTTTTGGAGATGAATTCGTGTCTCCAAAAATTCGAGAATCGAAACTCCAATTTTTGGAGATTTTCAATCGACTCGAATTTTTTGAGACTCGAGTTTCTCTAGAATCAAATTTTTTGAAAACGACTCGAATTTTGGAAGCTCGATTTCTGCTAGACTCGAATTATTCAATGAACTCGAATTTTCATAAGAACTCAAATTTTTTCAATCAACTCGAATTTTTTAGACTCAAACTTTTCTAGAATTGAATTTTGGGAGGAACTTGAAATGAATTAGACTTGAATTCTTGGACGAACTCAAATTTTTTGAGGCTCAAATTTTTGGACGAACTCGAAATATTCTAAACTCGAATTTTTGGACAAACTCAAATTTTTGGAGGAATTCGAATTTTTGGACGAACTCTAATTTTTTGACACTCGAATTTTTCTAGACTCGAATTTTTTTAGGCTTGAATTTTTGGACGAACTCGATTTTTTTGGAGGAACTCGAAATATTGTACAAACTCGAATTTTTAGACGAACTCGAATTTTCAAAGATGTATAGTTGATTGATGCTATTGATATGGGTCCCTTGCAGAAGGCTCATCTGCAACTTTGTTTAAAAATTCTCTCTGTCTCTCTCTGTCTGTCTGTCTGTCTCTCTCTCTCTCTCTCTCTCTCTCTCTCTCTCTCTCTCTCTCTCTCTCTCTCTCTCTCTCTCTCTCTCTCTCTCTCTCTCTCTCTCTCTCTCTCTCTCTCTCTCTCTCTCTACGATGCAAATTTTTAAACAAGACTCAAATTTTTTCGAGTCTCAAAAAATCCGAGTCTCAAATTGTTTGAATCTCGAATTGTTCGAGTCCTTCGAAAAAAAATCGAGACTCAAAAGACTCAAAAAATTCCAGACTCAAATTGTTCGAGTTTCGAATTTTCCAAAAGAAATTCGAGAATGACTCGAAAAATCCGAAACTCGAATTTTCTTCGAAAAAATTTGAGACTCAAATTTTTCCGAAGGACTCGAAAATCGAGACTCAAAAAATTCGAGACTCGAAGATTTGAATTCCTTTCGGAAAAATTCGAGTTTCGAAACATTAGAGTCTCAAAAAATTCGAGACTCGAACACTCGAATTTCCTTCGAAAAAATTAGAGTTTCGAATTTCCGAAGATGTACAATTGATTGATGCTATTGATGAATTTATCGCGAAAGAGAGAATTTTTCGTAGAAAGAGAATTTTTCATAGAAGAGAAAATTTTGGGCGACTCGAAAGAGAGAGAGGGAGAAAAAAATTTCTGAAATTTTTTGAGAATTTTTTTCGAAAATTTCGAGAAAGAGGGAGAGAATTTTTCGTAGAAGAGAATTTTGTCGTGAAATTTTCAAAAGACAATTTGTCAAGAGGAAGTTTCGAGAGAATTTTTTGCGAAATTTTTGAGAGAGGAAGAGATTTTTTCGTGAAATTTTCGAGACTCAAAAAATGCGTGTTTCCATAAATTTGTCTCTCCAAACAAATTTTTGGAGATTTCAATTTTTGGAGTCTCAATGTTTTGGAGACTCGAATTTTTGAAGACACGAAACTCGAATTTTTGGAGACTTCAATTTTTGGAGTCTCGAAATTTTGGAAACACGAATTTTTGGAGTCTCGAATTTTTGGGGTCTCTAATTTGTGGAGATGAATTCGCGTCTCCAAAAATTCATCTCTAGAAATTTGAGACTCGAAACTCGAATTTTTGGAGATTTTCACTCAACTCGAATTTTTTGAGTCTTGAATTTCTCTCGAATTTTTTTGGAACGGCTCGAATTTTGGAGGCTCGAATTCTTCTAGACTCGATTATTCAATGAGCTCAATTTTTCGTAAGAACTCAAATTTTTTTAGTCGACTCGAATTTTTTTATACTCAAATTTCTCTGGACTTGAATTTTTGGAAGAACTTGAAATATTCTAGACTTGAATTTTTGGACGAACTCGGATATTTTGAGGCTCGAATTTTTGGACAAACTCAAATTCTCGGACGAACTCGAAATAATCTATACTTCAAATTTTTGGAGGAACTCAAATTCTTTTAGACTCGAATTTTCGAAGATGTACAATTGACTGATGGATGCTATTGATATGGGTCTCTTGCAGAAGGCTCAACTGCAACTCTGTTTAAAAATTTTCTCTCTCTCTCTCTCTCTCTCTCTCTCTCTCTGATGCGAATTTTTAAACGAGACTCAAATTTTTTCGAATTTCAGCCCCACCTCTTTCTCTCTCTAGGTCCACTTAGGCCTATGTGGCAAAGCCTAGTTGGCTTGCCACACAAGCCTATGCTAGACCTACATGGTTTTTTTGCCACATGGCAAACCCTTAGCTTGCAAGACTTGCCATGTGGTAGATGTATGTGGCAGCCTACGACAAGATTGGCAGATAGTAGATTTATGACATGCCTATGTGGCTTGCTACACAAGCCTATGGTAGTCCTACGTGGCTTACGACATGGGAAGTATCACCCTCCATGGTTTTCTATGTGGCAGGCCTACGTGGCTTACCACGTGGTAGCTTGCGAGCCCCACCTCTTTCTCTCTCTATGTCCACTCAAGCCTACGTGGCAGAGCCTGGTTAGCTTGCCACACAAGCCTATGGCAAGCCTATGTGGCAACCTACAACATGCTTGCATGGCAGACATGAGGCCTATGCCATGCCTATGTGGTCTGCCATGCAAGCCATGGTAGAACATGGCTCGCCATGTGTCAACTTTCGAGCCCACCTCTCTATATCTCTCTCTGGGTCCACTCAGGCCTATATGGTAGAGCTCTGTTGGCTTGCCACACAAGCCTATCGTAGCCCGACATGGCTTGCCATGTGGCAAACCCCAAGCTTGCATGATTTGCCATGTGGCAGGCCTACTTGGCTTGCCATGTGGCCAACCTATGATAGGTTTGCTAGATAGTTGGCCTATGTGGCCTACTGCATAGCCTATGGTAGGCCATGTGACAAGCCACACAAGCCTATGGTAGGCCTACGTGGCTTGCCGACAGTCCCAAGCCTACATGGTTTTCCATGTGGCTTGCCATGTGACAACTTTCAACACCCAATTCTCTCTCTCTCTCTCTCTCTCTCTCTCCATTGAGGCCTACATCACAGAGCCTAGTTGGCTTGCCACACAAGCCTATGTTAGAACTACGTGGCTGGCAAACCCCAAGCTTGCATGACTTGCCATGGGGTAGGCCTACATGGCTTGCCATGTGGCAGTCTGCGACAGGCTTGGTAGATATCAGACCTATGACATGACTATATGGTCTGCTACACAAGCCCATCGAGCCATAAATTGGTCGAATTCCGTAAAAAATGGTCAGAACTTCAAATGGGTGACGTCCACAGGTTTGTGAGCTTGACACAAACCCACAGGTTCATTCACATCTCAATTCCGATGTCGTTTGGCGAGGGGAATGCCACTTAATGGACTACTTTCCAACATTCATGAGAGTTGGTCCAGTGTCACCGAATGAAGTCCGTTTTTTGGACCCTCTATTCAATCCTATGTTGCATGCCGAGACGAATCTGTAGGACTAAACTGGGCTCCAAACAATTCAGTTTTCACACAAAAATACGCATCCAAACCAGAAAGCCTATACACATTCTTGGGATTCTAGGCCCGTCGAAATTGGTCAGATTCAGTAAAAAACGGTCAGAACTTCAGATTTTTTTAAGACTCAAAATTTTCCAAAGACTCGAATTTTGCAAGACTCGAATTTTTTCAAAGATTTGAATTTTTTCAATGACTTGAATTTTTCCAAAGGATTGAATTTTTTCAAAGACTCAAATTTTTCCAAAGACTCGAATTCTTTCGAATGATCAAAGGACCCTTTGTACTATCAAGTCAAATTTTTCAAAAGACTAGAATTTTTTGAAAGACTCAATTCTATCAAAAGACTCGATTTTTTTCTCAAAGACTCAAATTTTTTAGAAGACTAGAATTTTTTCGAAGACTCTTTTTTTAAAGGCTTGAATTTTTCCAAGGACTCGAATTTTTTCAAAGACTCGAATGTTAGATATTCGAGATACAAAATATGCGAGATCGGCCATGATCCAAATCATTGGCCGTCACCTAGATCAGCCTCCATTGCTTGTCAACGACGGACATTCTTTATATATATATATCAGTAAAGAGTGGCCGTCGTTGACGGGCAATGGAGGCCGATCTAGGTGGCGGCCGATGATTTGGATGATGGCCTATCTCGCACATCTCGCATCTCAAATATCTAACATTCGGGTCTTTGGAAAAATTCGAGTCCTTGAAAATTCGAGCCTTCAGAAAAATTCGAGTCTTTGGAAAAAAAATAGAGTCTTTCAAAAAAATTGAGTCTTCGAAAAAATTCGAGTCTTTTGAAATTTTCGAGTCTTTTGAAAAATTCGACTTGATATTACAAAGGGTCTTTTGATTCTTCGAAAAAATTCGAGTTAGTAGTTCGATTCTTCAGAAAAATTCGAGTCTTCAGAAAAAATCGAATCTTTCCAAAAATTTGAGTCAATCTTAAAATTCGAGTCTTTAAAAAAATTAGAGTCTTTGAAAAAATTCAAGTCTTTGAAAAAATTTGAGTCATTTGAAAAATTCGATCCTTTTGAGAAATTCGAGTTTTTGTCAAATTCGAGTCATTGGAAAAATTCGAGTCATAAAAAAATTTCGAGTCTTTAAAAAATTAGAGTCATTGGAAGCATTCGAGTGATTAAAAAATTCGAGTCTGTTGGAAAAATTCGATAAGAAAAATTTGATCCTTTTGAAAAATTCGAGTCTTTAAAAAAATTTGAGCCATTGAAAAAATTTGAGTTATTGAAAAAAATTTGAGTCAGTGGAAAAATTTGAGTCATTGAAAAAATTCGAGTGTTTCCAAAAATTCGAGACGTTCCACAAATTCGAGTCTTGAACGATTTGAGTCTTTCCAAAAATTTCAGTCTTCGAAAAAATTCGAATCTTCAGAAAAATTCTAGTCTTTTCAAAAACTCGAGTCGATCTCGAAAATTCGATTATTTGAAAATTCGAATCTTTGTCAAATTCGAATTATTGGAAAAATTCGAGTCGTTGAAAAAATTTGAGTCATAAAACTAATTCGAGTCTTTGAAAAATTCGAGTCATTGGAAGAATTCGAGTGATTGAAAAAATTTGAATCATTTGAAAAATTCGATCCTTTTGAAAAAATCGAGTCTTTAAAAAAATTCGAGTCATTGAAAAAATTCGAGTTATTGAAAAAATTTCGAGTCATTAGGAAAATTTGAGTCATTGAGAGAGAGAAAAAGATATACATGGATCTTGGACACACATGGAGGATTGTGAGAGAGAGAGAGAGAGAGAGAGAGAGAGAGAGAGAGAGAGAGAGAGAGAGAGAGAGAGAGAGAGAGAGAGAGAGAGAGAGAGAGAGAGAGAGAGAGAGTGAGAGAGAGAGAGAGAATGCGTGTGTGTGTGTGTTGTGATATCACGACATGGTATTGCCACCGATTATTCTAAGATCAAAGTTATTGTGAAATTGCCACCGCCAACAACAATTCGAGGAGTTTATGTGTTTATGGGTCATGCGAACTACTATCGACTTTTTATTATCTTCTTTGCGGATTTAGCACGACCTATATACAAATTAACTATTGTTCCTATTTGGACAGTAGAGGTGTTAGAAGCCTTTGAAAAGTTAAAAAAAACATTATCTTCAGCACCAATACTGCGTTCTCTAGATTGGACATTAAAGTTTCATGTTCATACAGATGTCTCAATATACGCCATTGGATCAGTTTAGACGCAGCCAGGTGAGTATAAGAAGGATTATCCTATACAATCTGCAAGCAGACAACTTACAGATCTAGAGAAGAATTATTCAACAACAGAACGTGAAGCACTAGCCATGATTTTTTCTGTTTGAAAATTTTGTCACTACTTCATAGAAACGCACTTTGTATTTTATACGGATCATCAACCGTTACTTTACTTGGTAAATAAGACGTGTAATACTGGACGTATTGCAAGATGGTTATTATTATTGACTGAATTTGACTTTCGAATTGTGGTAAAAAAGGGGAAGTAACATTATCTAGCCGATCACGTTTCGCGAATTGAATGTGCACCAGTTAACACTGAAGTGGATGATGAACTGCTAGATGCTGCGTTGTTCTATGTTGAAGTAGTACCTGGATGGGTGATAGATATTGTTGAGTACCTGATGCTAGGACAACCGAATGACTCTTTGACAAAAGTACAGAAAAGACAATTAATTCATAAGGCTCAACCTTATTAATTAATTGCAGGACAATTGTATCGTCGTGGATCAGATAATATTTTACGAAGATGTGTTTTACCGGATGAAGTACCAGATTTAATCATGTTTTCACATGATGGCATGGGTGGAGGACAGTTCTCTACATATATTTTTGTTCGCAAACTTTTGCAATCCGGTTGTTGGTGGCCTATGCTTCATAAGGACACAAAATTTTTTATTCAGACTAGTGATGTCTGCCAGCGAGCACGACGGCCTACTCGACAGAATTATGAACCCTTACATCCGGTTTCATCGCCAGCACCGTTTGAAAAATGGGGACTAGATTATGTTGGTCCTATTCATCCCGCTGCGCAAGGATCTCAGTCCCGATACATTATCGTCGCAACTGATTATATGACCAAGTGGGTTGAAGCCAAAGCTGTCAAAGTGGCTGATGCAAAATCTACGGCCAAGTTTCTATATGAAAATATTATAATCAGATTTGGATGTCCGATTGAAATTGTCAGTGATCGGGGTACACACTTTGTTAATCAAACAATAAAGTGTTTACTGGAAGATTTTTTTGTTATACACAGATTTAGTACTCCCTATTATCCCAGAGGGAATGGCCAAGCTAAATCTTCTAATAAGATTCTCTGCACCATTAAGACAAAGACAGTTGAAGCGAGTTGGTCTGATTGGGAACATAAACTGTATGCAGCATTATGGGCATTCAGAACTGCTTACAAAAATAGTACAAATCAAACCCCTTTTCAACTGGTTTATTGTCAAGATGCTATTATGCCAATTGAATTTTTAATCCCATCTTTACGCATAGCAGCAACAAAACGATTAAATGATGACCAGTCTTTACAACTTCGTCATGAAGCGTTGCACAAATTATGTGAAGCCCGATTGATGGCAGTTCATGCCTTAGCAGCAGAGAAAGTCTGCCGCAAGGCTCATGAGAGAGCCTTTTCGGGACGCATCAATATGGATTTCATCAGTCTTGCCTTCAGTACGTGGAAGGAAGAGAAATCCAAGTTTTATATCACCTTCCAAGGAGCCACACACAAGGTGCGCATCACCAAGGCCGCACTTGCAACTATAGGAATATCATCCGGTACGCAAGCCTCACCCAATCACAAGCACGCCAAATAGGCCATCAAGCCATACATTGACCTCACCAACGATCTACACTGGACTAATGATGGCTACCTTCTGGTGAGCATCACATCTCAAATCCTTCACAGGATAATGGAGTCCCACACCAAGTTGGCCAAAGCCTCTCTTGAACCATATAACTGGTTCAAGACTATTTCTGGTGAGCTCAAGCGAGCTATTAAGGCCAATACAAAGCAGCAGCTCTTCGCTAGCTCTCTATTGTCCCTCTTAGTCGCTTCTCACTTAAAAAACAGAATTCATGGCTTTCAACTGGATTCTGTGCTTTCGGTTTATGAAGAAACACCGACTGAGTCATCTCATCAGACCTCAAGTTCTCATAGTCGTCGTCGTCCGCGCAACGAGATTGTAATTCCTGACTCGCCTTCCGGTTCACGACGTCGCACTAGGCATACCTCGTCAGCTGCGCTTTCACCCCCTGCTACTGTTCGCAATAAACTTTCCATTTCCCTCACCTCTGATGCTTCCCTCGTCTCTGCTCCCATACAAGGATAGTCTGTGACCATTGGGCCTACCATTCCCATGACAACTGCCCAGGCCGCCTTACCCCCGAACACCGAAGCAACCTCACCCAACACACAGTTCTTTATGGATATGTTCGATGATTCCGACCCCCTTGGGGCCACCGAAATCTTTGAAATGCCCCAGAGCCCAGCGCCCTTTGAACCCCAATCCCCTAGAAGAGGATTCGGACATATCCATGAATCTACTATTGGTGTCGAAGATGCCAGCCAACAACCTCACACACAAGGTAGCCCAGCCACACTTCGGGTTGACACAACTGTAAAATCACCAAGATAGTTTGACGCCACAGTGCCTGAAGGGTTTGAAAAGGAGGATATTTTTGAAGAAGAAGAGACCGTGGCACATATTCCACGCCAACCGAGGACAGTACCATCATGTCCTGCTGCTGCTACCGCCGCCACAACCATCGATTCTGGTGATGCTCTAGGGTTGGTTCCAAGCCTTGGGCAAGTGATCCAGTCTATGTTGGATAAGAAGAAGGAAATATTCCAATCACAAACAAATCGTTCATAGATGACACACAAATTTTTTCACCTGATGCCATGTTGAACAAGAGAGGATAACAGGTATCTTATTTTATTGATAAAGATCTTAAAGCACTCATGAAGTTTCAGCTAAGCATGATATTTCTACCAGAGCAGAATACAATGTCAAATTATACAAACATGAGCTATATCCTAAAAGCTAATGCGGGCTATCTTCATGGATATGTTCGATGATTCCGACCCCTTGGGGGCCACTAAAATCTTTGAAATGCCCCAGAGCCCAGCGCCCTTTAAACCCCAATCCCCTGGAAGAGGATTCAGACATATTCATGAATCTACTGTTGGTGAAGATGCTAGTCAGCAACCACCCACACAAAGTAGCCCAGCCACACTTTGGGTCGACACAATTGTAAAGTCACCAAGCGATTCGATGCCACGGTGCCTGAAGGGTTTGAAGAAGAGGATACTTTTGAAGAAGAAGAGACCTTGGCACCTATTTGACGCCTACCAAGGACAGTACCATCAGGGTCTCCTGCTGCTGCCACCTCCACGACCGTCGATTCTGGTGATGCTCTAGGGTTAGTTTCAAGCCTTGGGCAAGTATGCTGGATAAGAAGAAGGAAATGGAACAGAGGATCTCTGATCTAGGATCCGAAAACACTCTGATCAGTCAAAAAATTGTCCAACTGGATCGAGAGGTGAAGATAGCCAAACAACATGAAGAAAAGGCTGAAAGCAAAAAAAAATTGGCCCAACAACAAGCTGATCGCTTGGAAACCTACATCAGCTCCCTGCAAAACGCCCTGACAACCACACAGGATCAGGTAGATAAGGCAGTGCAAGATGCCAAGCAACAGGTGCAACTGCTGAAGGGGCAATTACAAATGGCCGAACAAGATCGCACACGGCTTCAAGGTGAATTGAATGCGACCACCCTTGAGTGTGATGCCTATCTGCAAACGCAAATACCCGATCATCTGGTCACACCGACGGAGATTGCATATTTGTTCAAGAAAGTCAAAACATACAAAGTGGCCCTTCAGGGATTTCAAGGCTGCTTTGATAGGTTCAAAGGAGCAGCTTCAACCGAGTTGGCAAAGGCAAAAGAGACCATCAACGCCTATGGAAAAGCCGCCGCTCAACTGTTGGAAGCTGGACCACAAATCCCCGTCCCGGTCATGCCGCAATTCTCCCCTTCGCGACAAGAAGCTGTACAAATGGATACAGGGGTTGATTCGAGCATGGACCAGGGGGGAGCTCCAGATCTAACAGATTAACCGCCAACCATACTGGCAGTACAAGTAGGTCCATCCTTATCAAGGACAAGCCATTTATTCAGAAGGCCCATCAGCGTCGAGGACCCAATCCAGACTTTCTTAAAGCAACATCCACATGAGTCCTCGCGTGGTGGATGGGATCTCAAATTTAAGACCTCCGAGATCGAGGCCGACAAAGAATTGGACAAAATACTTGCACTGGGAGAGCAGCCGGCATGGAGAATCACGATTTTTGAGAAAACTTTGAAATCAATTAGGAGTTATGTCGCCAGCCCTTGCCAGTTGCGGGTAGATCCTTATTACGTGCCAATGCCGCGACGACATAAATGGAAAGATTTGGGATTGGCTATGGACAAAATCACCATCCATATGCCCAATTGGGCAATCATCCATCAACCTTACAGCTGGAACATTTTAGTGGACTTCCACCGTGCCTTACAAGCATATCAGAGAGAGTACGTCCACTCTCCGGATCCAACGGTACGACAATCGGCAATGTTTGCAAAAGATCTAACTCTGTTGGCGTCAGTGGCAACCAAATGGGACGATTGCCTTCCTACCCTGGTATTCGATCCAAATTAGCCGATGGCCTCAGAGCAAATCAAAGATCAGCTGCCGATTGCTCGACTGTATTTCCGTGCGGCTATGATGGGAGGCTCTTGGGAATCCCGCTTCACCTCATGGACAACTTCCAAGTGGATTGCAAGAGCCCACCGTTGTTTCCTGCTGCATAATTTGGATTTCAATACTGCACGTCTTGACTTTATGGAGAAGGTGCAATATCATTTAATTAAGATTCGGCGCGAAGCCAATAAAAGTCCCCAATAACTGCATATTGCAGGTGTCTGGGAACCGCCACCAGTATTGGTGGGAGATACTGTTGGAGGGTTTGCGGATCCCAAGGCAACCCTAACCCTAGCTAATAAGTGAGAGAGATTTGGCACCCTGCATGTCTAAGTCCAACTTAATGATCACATAGTTATTTGATTAATTAGAAAGTTAATAAAAGGACTTTAGGCCTTTTTGCGGGACTTTTAATGTCGTAGGGCCTAAATGTCAAGTTAGTGAATAAAGCTGGGTTTCCCTCCAATTTTGATAGTTCCCAAACTTTTTTAAATTTGAATAAAAAGAGAGGCAAGACTGGACCAATAGGATTCAGAGGCTAGGGTCCTCCTCTCTACTATAAAAAAGGACCAACTCGAGCTGTTCCTTCACACCTGGACTCCAGCTCTGGAGTTCTATACATGGCATTGCCACGCACATGCTCTGGCGTGACAACCCCCTTGAACTACCCACACCACCGACACTAACAGTCAATATGTGCTAAATGTTATGCAAGTTTGAAACCAAACTCAACCTCTTCCTTCTTGCAGACTGGCTCTCACCCTTCGGAGTAATGTATGAAGGTTTGCTTTGCACACACTCAGGAGTGTCCATGTCATGGAATCACTCCCTCAAATGCAAAACACCTGCAAAAATTATTACAAAAAACCATCAGGTTTTATATCAAACATTGGGAAACAATCAAATACATCAAAAACTAACTTAAGTAGGATTTAAACTTGTATTAAGAGAGTGAGAGACAGATTAATGGTTTAGGGTTTAGGACTTAAATATCTATGAATTCTGATTTTGATGCTACAAACAGTAGTGAAAGTATTCTATAGTGACAGGCCTAACTCACCTATTTTGGGTCCAAAATCAATGTTTCAGAATATATACAACCACATAAATTTTGGTTAGCTCACTTAGAATCAAGTAATTAGGCTTTTTCTATCAATTCAATCTGAGAAAAGACAATAGGCCTATATGCCTCAGTATGGGTCACATTATAAAGATACTTTAGACTAATCATGCATATAGTCAATGCAAAGAACTAAAAAAAATAGAGCAATGTTGCTTTCTACATCACTTGAATTAGAGCTCATACTTAGAAAATATTAACTTGAAAGAAAGTTAATAAATTCCGTAAAAGCCGTAAAACTTCATCTATCGAAATTAAATAGGATCTTTAAAAACCTTAGTCAAATTGAGATTACATGTTGTCATGCATATACTTGTTGGAATCAGCTCGAAGATTAAAAAAATATTGCAGTTATCACTTTTTGAATTGAGGTCATTATTTTAACAATTACTTACAAAAACCCTCCACATAACACGGTCAGTGTGATGAGCATAGACACCCTAAACCCTAATCAGTAAATCAATTCATTAGAACTCAGTCAACCATCAATACGACATATTATCAGGGATCTGTAGGCTCCTACAGTAAATAAAAAAATCTACATACATTACTATCTCCCCATCCCAAGATGAGTTTTTTGGCACCCATATTTAAAAAAAAAAAATCGTGTTCCAGGGTCACGTTCTGGGACCAGGGCGCGTTCCGGAATGTGAATGACAACTATGATTATAGTTATAATATATAGTTATGTACTAATGTATGTATCATAGATGCACGATTTAGAGATTACTCCAAAAAATCATTTTTCGAGTTTTTTAATTTTGTTTTTGGCTTCATAATGTTTAAATAGCTCCAAGAGTTAGTACTCAATTTTAGGGTAAAAAAATTGTTTCTAATGTTTAAATATTTTTCAATGGCTTTATTATGACAACTATGATTATAGTTATAATATATAGTTATGTACTAATGTATGTATTATTGATGCACGGTTTAGAGATTACCCCAAAAAATCATTTTTCGGATTTTTTAAATTTTGTTTTTGGCTTCATATTGTTTAAATGGCTCCAAGAGTTAGTACTAAATTTTAGGATAAAAAAATCGTTTCTAATGTTAAAATATTTCTCAATGGCTTTATTTCATCTTTAGTTATAGTATAAAAAAATGGTCTAGAACGTATATGCAGCAAAACGTCCCACTACATCCATGGTATTAATTACGTAGTATCCCCTCACAAATAGTCTACTTATTACCTTTCCCATATATAAAAGATTGATCTTTATTATGTTACACTGGCTTATTTGTTTTATCAATCAAGTACATTGTGAGTACACTTTATAAAATTTTTTAGAACATTGTCGTTATGTTTTATTAATCAAGTGCATTTTGAGTACACTTTAATATAATACTTTTTAGGACATTGTTGTTATGAGAATGAAGTTGCCATCAAATCATCTATTATTCGACTCATATCTTAAGCTAGCCAGCGGATTATCTCTAGGTTTATGGTGCCTTAGTTGCTATTTTTTTGGCCAGTATTAAGCAAGCAATCGTCCTATGAATTGAAGCTATTGGACATGTGAATTGTGCTGCCCATTCTTGCCACTGGATGTGTGTCCCGGATGTGTGTCCAACACCCACCCAGTCAACATTCTATAGTCGATTTATGAACTCGCAACTTTAACCTTCTGCTTGCAGATACAAAAATTCAACACTAATTAGCCTACTTAGAAAAAAAGCATCCATGAAATCTAACATCATGTACAGATCCTCTGCATGGATCGAATACATTGAATTTCTATCAAGCACTAACACATCTCAGACCATGCATCTAATGAGGTTGCCTTCTACAATTGATATATGATATAAGGGAGAGGCTGTATCAAATTATCACCTTCTATACTTTCCATATCTACAGACTGCAACCAGCTATCATGCAATTGCTATTGCACTTTTTTTGATGGAAGCATACTTGCTTAGCATTAAGCATCAACAGACAACCTTGCAAATCTTGCAAGCAAAACTTGGGCCAGATGATCTTCGCACATAGGTCATCATATTTTACTTTTCTTTCATTTTTAAGCAACAATTTAAAACTTCTATCTAAATTTCATGGATATGGCTGATTGACGGTTTATTTTGCAACATTTGACAGGATGCAACAACCTGGTTACGGTACTTTGATTCTAAAGTTGTGGAACAGCAAGAGGCTGCAAGGCACTGGTGCACCTAAACCAGATGCTTCAATTGTAAGTAAAGGACACTATGATAATGACAATCAGGCTCTTCTGGTGTGTGTGTGTGTGTGCGCGCGCGCGCGTGCGCACATGAGAGAGAGAGAGAGAGAGAGAGAGAGAGAGAGAGAGAGAGAGAGAGAGAGAGAGAGAGAGAGAGAGAGAGAGAGAGAGAGAGAGAGAGAGAGAGAGAGAGAGAGAGAGAGAGAGAGAGAGAGAGAGAGAGAGAGAGAGAGTTTAGTTTAGTTTTTCTTCCTGTGCCTTCTCTTCTCCTTTCACTGCTTCTCCCTTTTCTTCTTCTTTTGCTGGCTTTTCCCTCGAACCACGCCTTCCTAGGGAGCTGGCAAGACTGGGGTAGAGGAGCTACTAACTTTTACATGGGAGGAGAGCCATTAGAGGAGTTCTAAATCCAAAAGAGAGCCTTTGTAAAGATTCTTTTTATATTTTTTCTCAATTTTTTCTTACACATGGACCAATCAAAACACTCAAATTTGAAATCTATGTAACGTAACTTTTTGAGTCCACATTTTGATTCCACACTAAAAATGGCATAACTTTTTAGTGGTAAGTCCGAATTTAACGGAGTTTAGTGCATTGGAAAGCGCTCAACAAGGGTTTCCAATGATATGTTACATGACATACTTCTAAGCTACGATTAAAAAGTTATGGCAAGTCAAAATTATTAGTGTTATAATATTTTAATAATATAAACTACATCTTGCACGAATTCCGGAGCTCAAAACTCCTCTAATGATCGGCTTTTACAGTCCATGCAATGGCAGTGCGGAAATGGATTGTTCTCTTCTTCTCATCTCTTTCTTGCAGATCAGCTATCTCTTCTACTCACTCAACCCCCTTGCTCTTTTCCGATTCAAACATAGTTCAAAAAGGCGATTCGAAAGGTACCATAAAACATTGCTCAAAGTAATCAAAATCTTTGTTAGTGTTGTAGCTAAATCAGGATTTCTGGTAAATGTACTTAAAGAAGCACTTTTGTAATGAATATGTAACCGGCTTTGATAAGACACCACTTCTTGCACTTCTAATGCTCTTGGAGTACCTTAAGTTCATTCATTACCTTCATACCTATCTTCCAAGTGTCTAGTAAGCTTCTCGTTTAGAAAATGTTAACTCTCTATTGTGACCTTATTGCGAAACACCCTCTTATGGATTTCAAGTGTATAAACTTAACCTGGTTTTCAAGTGTATAAACTTAACCTTCTGTTTTGACTTGTTAGTTGTCTTTAGCAATACTTGATCATGAGAATTAAATTCAGAAGTAAAGCTAAAACTCTAAAAATTCCTTCCCTTTTAAGTCTCTTTGAGTAAGTGCATGCATTGATACTCGAGTGTTATGTTCTGATGAGCAGCATGAATCGCGTTTATGCAAAAATATTTTACAAGAGCATGAGCAGAAGTCTTGTTTGCTGCTGCCTGTTTATCGGTCAATGAGATCTGGACAGGAGCATGCTCCAATGTTTACATCAACAGTTGATATCGGTGGTGTGCCTTACATTGGTGGTCTTGCTAAGAACAAAAAGGAAGCAGAGGGCACATACTGCCAAGAAAAAGCGAGACGGTGCCGCAGGCTCTGGAAAAAGCTCCCGATCAGTCTTGCAAGCTATACTTTGCTGTGGATTTTCACAGCATAATTGATCCACCGCTTCCCAGCAACTACGCATGCAATGCCATCGATGCACCGCTAGTGGAGCTGCAACATGGGGATCTCATTAGCAACTACCTCTCTTTCTGTGTGAGAAAAATCAAACAGGCCATGGAACCTGTCACGAATGATTATCTAAGATCAAGCATTGACTGGTGGGAGATTTACAGAGGCGTGCCTGCTATAATGGATGGAATTATAGTAGCTGCATGGTGAAAGATCCCATTTGAAATGCTTGATTTGGTTGGGGGAAGCCGATTTATGCTGGACCTGTGGTGAATGGCCGCATAGAATTCATTTTACTGCTATCAAATGGAAAGCATGACAGAGGATTGAATGTCTACTTGGCTCTCCTTCTAGAGTTCAAAACTGAGAGAGGGAAGGGATGCTCTGAGAGAGAGAGAGAGAGAGAGAGAGAGAGAGAGAGAGAGAGAGAGAGAGAGAGAGAGAGAGAGAGAGAGAGAGAGAGAGAGAGAGAGAGAGAGAGAGAGAGAGAGAGAGAGAGATCCAGCTGAATCTGAGAGAGACAGTGTAATTTTATTTTGAGAAATACACTTGCTATGTGAGCTTGCTGTGGAGAGTGTTTTCTGTCTGTGTTATTGTGTAGCATGATCTGTGTTCCTATTCAAAGCGAATTCTAAGTTGGTATCAGAGCCATACAGGGAGTGTACACAGTACAACATCGCCATTGAAGAGAGCTTCGAGAGAACTGTCTTCTGAGAGTTCGGGGTCTACGGCGGGTTGAAGACGGAAGGAGAAGCACTGGTGCAGAGAGTTTAGCACATAGAAGCTTGATGAGCTTGAGACTGTGTGAGGATTCAGAGACAAGAGTTGTCGGCTGAATCAAAACCTCAGCAAACAAAATTGTGAAATTCCAAAGGAATGCTACTTGTTATTTGAAGTCAGTGTGCACTCAGTAAGACATCCTTTGACAAACAGATTGAAGCATCAGAGTTCGAGCAGTAGGGCGACCTTAGAGCAAGATGATAGGTCTTCAGAACACTGTGAATAGCAAGCCAAGAATAGATTTGTGTGAAAAACCCTGGTCTGGGGTTTGGTAGCACAAAATAAAAAATTTCTCTCCATTTTGAACCTTTTTGAAAGTTGTGAAGTTCCATAGGAGGGCGCCCTAGCAGTGCGAATCAGACCCGAGAAGGCCGTGGCTGGCCGTGGAAGTGTGAGGGTGCTAGTTCGATTCTCTGAGGGCAGCCATAGCTACAACCCATGGAAGAGAAAGAGATGGAGGAGGTCGCGGGCCTGCTCGTGCAAGGAACCAAGAGAAACATGTAGCGTTTTGAAGTGGACAGCATTTGCAAGAGCTTCCATCAGTGCACAAAAGTGCTCAGAACCGTCAGATTGAGGAGATTGTGTATCCACGGTGGGGATTGTGTACAAGGAGGGCCGCTGGATTGAAACCCATCGTTGGATTTAAGTGAAGTGGGCCCAAAGGACAGAGAAGTGCAAGGGGCACTTCATTTTCTTTAAAAAAAATTTATACTGTAATTGGAATTGGGTCCAAGTGAAGTGTGAAGTTTCTTCAAGGTGAAGAAACAGTTCAAAAACAAGAAAAATCCCTATTTTTGGGTCCTTTGTCCGTTTTGACCCAAACGAAAGACTATAACCTCCAAACGAAGAGCACCCAGAATGTACCTGCAAGTACGATATATCAAAACAAAGTGACTGCAGCAGATAAAGTGTTCGAAGTGCGCCAAAAGTGATTTCACCATTCCATTGGGCACGTAATTGGGAGTTGACGACTGAGTGCATTTGGGAAGGCCACGCCAATTTGGCTTTCAATTTGGTGAAAAAGCAGTGAGGGGCCTGGTAAGGGCAAAAGTGCAGGTCATTATTTTCAACTTCTGGCATCACAGTTGGCCTCAGCATACTGCTTTTAGCCTACGGCAGAAGTTTCAAGCAGTTTTGCGATGACAAACATGGGAGAGTCCATTTTGAGTGAAAGTAGCAAATTGGACGGGATTTCCAACTATGCAGTGTGGAAATTCAAAATGAAAAACATATTGATTGAGAAAGACGTGTGGGAAATTGTCACAGGTGATGAGAGAAGGCCGCCAAATGAAACGGATATCAAAGTGTTCGACAAAAAGATGAAGAAAACCTTCATTAACTTGTCAGTGAAGGATCACATCATTACACACATTTGTGATGCTGTTACACCCAGACAGGCATGGGATGTGCTAAAAGAGTAGTTCGAGACGTCAAATTCGTCAAGAATCATATTTCTGAAGTCAAAGCTGAATAGTGCTCGAATGGAGCAAGGAGAGCACATTCAGACGTACATGACCAGAATCAAGACAATGAGGGATGAACTGCATTCTATTGGTGAGCGCATACGTGATGTGGAGTTGGTGCACAATTCATTGTGTGGCATTGCAGAACCCTATTAGATATTTGTGAGCGGAATAGCATCAAGAGAAAGATTGCCAACCTTTGACGAGCTCATAGGAATCTTGATGCAGGAAGAGCAACGACGAGAAATGGTGAAAGCTAGACGTCAAAATACTGATGATCAGGCACTTGCGACATGCCAAAAACAAGACAAGGGCAAGGGCAGGAAGAAGTCTAAACAACAATTTGCCAAGACTCAGGAGGATGAGGGATCTTCTAATAAGACCAAGAAGAAAGACAAGTGCTCTCATTGTGGTAAAAAGGGCCATTGGAAGAGTGAATGTCACAAATTCCTGGCGGAACAAGTCAAGGGAAAACCAAAGCAAGCAGGTAACCTTGTCGATGAGGGTGAGATTGAAGACTCTAGCATCTTCATATCTGCATTGTCATCTAATCAAGATGATCAAGCGTGGTATATTGACTCGGGAGCCACAAGACACATGACAGGTAACAAGAATTGGTTCAGTAGCTTGAAAGTGTTGGATAATGGAACATCCGTCTCACAAGCAAATGGTGATGTGTGCAAGATCAAGGGGATACGCAACGTTTCAATCCAACTACCTGATGGCAAAAGCAGGATGATCAGGGAGGTACTTTACGTACCAGGTTTGAAGAAAAATCTACTTTCTGTTGGAGTCATTACTGATCAAAAGTTGAAAGTAGAATTTGCCCATGATCGTTACTTTGTGAAGGATGTGAACCAAAAGTTCAGAGCTATTGCGGATGGAGTAAGGGAGCCCAATACAAAATTGTACAGATTGAATGCTACAATCAAGGGGCAACATGGAATCGTATCATCCATTCCATCGCAAACTGAGTTGTGGCATAAGAGGCTTGGTCACTTGAACTTAGGAAGTCTCAGTTTGATGAGGAAATTGGAGATGGTAACAGGATTGCCTACTATAGAAGACCACTTGAAATCAATGTGCGAATCATGTGTATATGGGAAGCAACATCGAGAGAAGTTCAATAAAGGTGGTGTTGCAAGAGCAAAGAACATCCTGGATTTGATCCACACAAATTTATGCGGGCCTATGAGGACTATGTCTCGAGGTAAAGCCTTCTATTTCATGACCTTTATTGATGATATGTCACGTAAGACGTGGATCTACTTCTTGAAGAAGAAATCGGATGCATTTGACAATTTTAAGAGCTTCAAAGCATTGGTCGAAAATCAGACAGGTAGGAAGATCAAAGTCCTAAGATCAGATAGTGGAGGTGAGTACAAGTCTAATGACTTCAATGATCTTTGTGATCAATGTGGGATTAAAAGACAATTTACGCAAGCTCATACTCCTGCTCTCAATGGTGTAGCTGAGCGCAAGAATCGTACGATTGTGGAAAGTGCCAGATCTATGCTAGCTGAGATGAAACTACCAAAAGATTTTTGGTCAGAAGCATGTAGTACGACAATCTATCTTCAAAATAGAAGTCTTACCATTGCCATACCAAAGATAACACCTGAGGAAGCATTCACGAAGAAGAAGCCAAAGGTGAACCACTTGCGAATCTTTGGATGTAAGGCCTTTGTACACATTCCTAAGGAACACAGACATAAACTTGATGTGAAAGCTATCAAGTGTATATTCCTAGGATATGATGATCGTGTAAAGGGCTATAGATGTTTTGATCTAGTAGTGGAAAACAAAATCCATGTAAGCCATGATGTTATCTTTGATGAATCCAAGATGTATGAAGACGAGGATGTTGAGAAGATAGATACATCCAGTGGGAAAGACGGTATAGTGAGGATACCTCCTGATGATGATCCATTCATTGATCTTCCAAGTGATGAATATGAGAATACATCTCAAGATACTACTACTCAACCTCAAGAGACAGGTTGGAGAGGTAGAGACAAACCTTTTGGTGCAAGAAGGATTGAAGTTGCAGGTGACAAACACAAAAAGAAGGATGTACAGTGGGATACATTTTCACCAGGAAGCCGATCACCTGACATGAAGCTCCCTAAGTGGTTTGAGAGATTGTTGGAGAGCCGTGACATGGATGACTTTCCAGGATCATCTAGCCAGGGAGAGCTACGAAGATCAACAAGAGAGAAGACACAACCTGAAAGGTATGAAGCAAATTATGCTCTCTTATCTAGCATTATTCAAAGCAAAGAACCTTTGACTTATGGTGAAGCGAAGGATGATGACATTTGGGTCAAAGCCATGGGAGAGGAGATGGAGTCAATTGCTAAGCACAATACATGGGACTTAGTAGAACCACCAATTGGCAAGAAACCCATTGGCTGCAAATGGGTATACAGTACTAAGTACCATGCAGATGGAAGTAAAGGCAAGATTGGTGATCAAAGGGTATGCACAAAGTAAAGGCATTGACTATGAGGAGACCTTTGCGCCGGTATGTAAGTGGAATACTCTACGTCTACTTGTTGCTTTAGCTTCAGATTTTGGTTGGCCTTTGCATCAGATGGATGTGAAATCTGCTTTTTTAAATGGTGAGTTAGAAGAAGAGGTGTTCATGGATCAACCTGAAGGCTTTGTAATGAAGGGACATGACAATAAAGTATGTCGCTTGAAGAAAGTGCTTTATGGTCTTAAACAGGCATCACGTGTGTGGTATAGCAGGATTGATGCCTACTTTCGTTCGAAGGGGATGGCGAGAACACATTCTGATCCAAATCTATATGTCTTATGCTTTGATGGTATGGTTGCTTTGATTGCTCTTTATGTTGATGACTTGATTATTACAGAAAATAATCAAGAGACGATAGACATGATCAAGAAAGACCTCATGGAACAATTTGAGATGACAGATCTCAGTCTGATGTATTACTGCCTTGGAGTAGAAGTGTGGCAAAAAGGACATGAAGTGGGTTTAACACAAGTGAAGTATGTCAAAGAGTTACTGCACAGGTTTAGGTTGCAGGATTGCAAACCAGTAAACACTCCTATCGAACCAGGTAAAAAGCTTTCTAAGCTTGATGAGTCATAGTCATTTGATGCTACACTGTATAGACAGTTAGTAGGGAGCTTGATTTACCTTACCACGACTAGACCAGATATTTGCTATGTTGTTGGCATTACGGAAATGCATTGGAAGGCAGCTAAACGCATTTTGCGTTATGTGAAAGGCACTTCAGAATATGGCTTGATTTACAAGAAGCATGATGGTTAATCTGAGTTGTGTGGCTATTTGGATGCGGATTGGGGAGGTGACTATGATGATCATAGATCCACCACAGGTTATGTATTCCAGTTTTGTGGTAGTTGCTTTTCCTAGTCTAGTAAGAAGCAAAGTACAATTTCTCTTTCCACCATAGAAGCAGAGTATAAGGCAATGTGTAGTGGAGCACAAGAAGCTATATGGTTGAAACAAATCTTGGAAGAAATTGGCATGAAGCAAAAAAATCCCACGACTTTACATAGCGTCAGTAAGAGTGGCATATAGCTAGCAAAGAATCCAGTGTTCCATGCGAGAACTAAACAAATTGAGATTCAGTATCACTTCATATGTGAGAGGCTACTGAGTCGTGAAATTCATGTTGTTCATTGTAGCACAGAAGAACAATTAGTTGATATTTTCACTAAGCCACTTACTGGAGAAAAGTTTGATAAGTTTAGATCAAAGCTTTCTATACTTAAAGTTTGTTGACTTTAAAGCTATGTATATGACTGTATAAAAAGTAGACTCTACTTTAAGGGAGAGAGTTAGAAATAAAGTAGAATCACTGTGTTACTGTACTGTGGGTCCTATCAGTGGATAAGAATCAGTTGGCCTCGCCACAAGGCAAGTCGACGGGACACGCGTCCCGCCAACGACAACCTGGGTCATGCACGGGTTGCCTGAGTGAACAACTATATGTATAGTGTAATTTCATTTTGAGAAATACAGTTGCTATGTGAGCTTGCTGTGGAGAGTGTTTTCTGTCTGTGTTACTGTGTAGCATGATCTAGGTTCATGTTCGAAGCAAATTTTAAGTCTGTGGACTCATCCAGGTGAACCGCATGTAGCCATAGGTGAAACCGTATGTAGGCATAGATAGTCGAGACCCTTGCATCCGGTTTGCGGTTCATTTAGACCATAAGCAAGATTTTACGGTGGGTTGAGGTTCATTTACTTCGTTCAAAGCATTAAGGCCGCATAGGGACCATTAGAAGAGAGAGAGAGAGAGAGAGAGAGAGAGAGAGAGAGAGAGAGAGAGAGAGAGAGAGAGAGAGAGAGAGAGAGAGAGAGAGAGAGAGAGAGAGAGAGAGAGAGAGAGAGAGAGAGAGAGAGAGAGAGAGAGAGAGAGAGAGAGAGAGAGAGAGAGAGAGAGACCATGCGGCTTGCCCTAAACCCATAGCATTTAGGCCGCATAGGGATCGTGAGTGTGTGTGAGAGAGAGAGAGAACCATCCGAGATAGAGAGAGAGAGAGAGAGAGAGAGAGAGAGAGAGAGAGAGAGAGAGAGAGAGAGAGAGAGAGAGAGAGAGAGAGAGAGAGAGAGAGAGAGAGAGAGAGAGAGAGAGAGAGAGAGAGAGAGAGAGAGAGAGAGAGAGAGAGAGAGAGAGAGAGAGAGAGTATGTAGCCATATGTAGCCGTAGGTGAGAGAGAGAGAGAGAGAGAGAGAGAGAGAGAGAGAGAGAGAGAGAGGGAGAGGGAGAGGGAGAGGGAGAGGGAGAGGGAGAGGGAGAGGGAGAGGGAGAGGGAGAGGGAGAGGGAGAGGGAGAGGGAGAGGGAGAGGGAGAGGGAGAGGGAGAGGGAGAGAGAGAGAGAGAGAGAGAGAGAGAGAGAGAGAGAGAGAGAGAGAGAGAGAGAGAGAGAGAGAGAGAGAGAGAGAGAGAGAGAGAGAGAGAGAGAGAGAGAGAGAGAGAGAGAGAGAGAGAGATTTGTTTATTCAGACCGTATTTCAACTAAATCTCATTTCAACTAAACCAAATTTCAACTAAATCGCAACTGCACCGCAAAGGGCCAGCATGCGGTTCATAACGATTCCAAGTCTCAAAGGAAGGAAATTGCAATCTTCCAAATTGTAGAGTCAAAGTTGTGCCGACCAACGGTAAGGCCGAAACCTACAAAACCGCAGAGAGAGAGAGAGAGAGAGAGAGAGAGAGAGAGAGAGAGAGAGAGAGAGAGAGAGAGAGAGAGAGAGAGAGAGAGAGAGAGAGAGAGAGAGAGAGAGAGAGAGAGAGAGAGAGAGAGAGAGAGAGAGAGAGAGAGAGAGAGAGAGAGAGAGAGAGAGAGAGAGAGAGAGAGAGAGAGAGAGAGTTTCCTTTATTCAGACCGTATTTCAACTAAACCGCAACGGCATCGCAAAGGGCTAGCATGCGATTCATAATGATTCGTCTCAAAGTAGTGAGAGACCGTATGTAGCCATATGTAGCCGTAGGTGAGTGAGAGAGAGAGACAGAGCGAGCATCTGAGTGAGAGAGAGAGCATCCGAGTGAGAGATAGAGAGAGAGTTTTCTTTATTCAGACCGTATTTCAACTAAACCACATTTCAACTAAACCACAACTGCACCACAAAGGGCCAGCATGCGGTTCATAACGATTCCAAGTCCCAAAGGAAGGAAATTGCAACATTCCAAATCGTAGAGTCAAAGTTGTGATGACCAACGGTAAGGCCAAAACTTACAAAACCGCATAGAGAGAGAGAGAGAGAGAGAGAGAGAGAGAGAGAGAGAGAGAGAGAGAGAGAGAGAGAGAGAGAGAGAGAGAGAGAGAGAGAGAGAGAGAGAGAGAGAGAGAGAGAGAGAGAGAGAGAGAGAGAGAGAGAGAGAGAGAGAGAGAGAGAGAGAGAGAGAGAGAGAGAGAGAGAGAGAGAGAGAGAGAGAGAGAGAGAGAGAGAGATCATTAGTGTTCTATAGGTCTTAGTTTACGATGTAAATAAACGATAGATTTTGAATTCATAGTGACAAATCTATTACAGAGATGAATCAAATGAATACCAAAATATACAACAACTATTGTCTAAAATCTAAAACGTTTGAGAGGCCAGCCAGGAATATTGAGTGTCAGACTTTTGCCTTCAAAATGTTTAAAAATTGAGGCTAAGAAAGCTGTAAACATATAAAGAGACTCGATGGAGGCACTGTATGGTGACTCATGAATGTGTTAAACAGACTTGAGGGAGGTGTTGTGATGTGAATGTCTAATGTCAAGCTGTGTAAAGATCTGGTGACATGTACCACTACATACACACCTCGTTCCTCTATCGGTTCCAGCAACTATTTTAGTGACCATCGCAGGAAACCGCAAGGTGTAGATAATGTGTTTTTAAAATATTTCCTAAACCATGTTCCCAAACCGTGTTCAAGACATTGGGACAGACAACTATCTTATAGTTTTCATAGATTCCAGTGGTCTAGAATTGCCCTCAAGGTTCATCCATTTGGCCTCATTTCATATACATGAGAGAGAGAGAGAGAGAGAGAGAGAGAGAGAGAGAGAGAGAGAGAGAGAGAGAGAGAGAGAGAGAGAGAGAGAGAGAGAGAGAGAGAGAGAGAGAGAGAGAGAGAGAGAGAGAGAGAGAGAGAGAGAGAGAGAGAGAGAGAGAGAGAGAGAGAGAGAGAGAGGTGTGCCTATGTCTGTGCGTGTATTCAATATGTGGGTTTCAAAAACATTCATCACTAAAACCCAAACCATTATAACAAATTGAAGCAGAAACAATTTTATATTCCAATATTTTTAAGAATTAGACATCATGTGATCTGTTAATTCAGAAACCAATACCTGGGCATACACCAGGTTATCTAACATTGGCTCAAAGTCACTAAGTCTAACAACACTAACATGTCTCCAAACATATGCCACATTCATGAGTAACATATCTACATCTTATAAATCGATATTCTCTTGGCATAAAACATCTTCTCCTTTGTTGTTGGAATAAGAACTCTGCATAAGCTTCTATCAACCACAAAATGGAGTTGCGAGACACCTCATCACTGAAACAAAATAACTCCGTCAGGTCTCGCACAAAAGTCCTGTGATTTATGTAGATCTTCAACATCTGCAACAACACCAAGAATGTCAGAAAAAAAATGTATATACAACAACACATAATCTTAACAACATATGATAACTCTGCATTCGACAATTGCAACATTACTAACATAACCGATTACCTCCATAGTATATGGCACCAAGACAAGAAGGCTGAAGGCAACATGAAGTTGAAGCCAGAAGGAAGTTGAAGGCGGCCACTCACAAAGCAACTTCATTATTTGATAGAGTTTCTCTCCAAATCTCGCTCTAACTCTAGCTCTAACTCCAACTCTACCCTACATCCCAATCCACTTGGTTGCAGGCTGTTCAAATACTCTATAGGGTGGACATTAGAACCCTCACACTCAACAATACTATCGGCACTATAAAAATTGAAAACGTCACCCAGAAGTTGCTCAACAACCCTCACATTGATCTCATCCACATCTTTGTTTGGGGTCAATATTGCACGACTCCTCAAAAACTCAACGTCCCTAAAATGTCGCGCAACATCAAAAAATGTGAATGAAATCAATTCGTCCACATCACATGTCCTTACGCACATGCCCTCTGTAGGGAAATCAGGTCCAAATCACGATGCACGAATGTGGGCCCACGACCATCTCCCACACTCAACAGATAATCTGCAAACTCAACTGCTCATCCTTATCGCCACCCTCCATGCCCATGACGCGCATGTTCTTTGTCAATTTATGCACCTCCATGTGTTTCCACAAATGCAAACACTTCAGCAAAGCATTGACAATCTGTGCTCGACTACCACGCAGTATCACTGGTAGAATCTGCCAAAAATCACCCCCGAAAGCAACTGGAACTCCTCCAAATGGAGCGTCGATACTCAATATATCTCGTAGAGATCGATCTACACACTCTATAGCATACTTAGGTGCCATGGGAGCCTCATCCCAAATGATCAGTCGACATGCCATCAAAAGCGCACCTAATGCAGATTGCTTAGAAATGTTGCATGTCGAGCTCTCATTCAATTCCGTCAGAGAAATTTTGAGCCGAAATGAATGCAACTGCCAATGCTATCCACCCAAATGGATCGGTGAAACATGCTCTACACTAAGCTGTAAATGATAGCAGTAAAACTCTCGAACGGTGACAGCTCTGCACTACCCTGTAAATGCTCTTCAAAAGCATCAGAAAGTGCATCGTTACGGACATCATCATCGACAGTGCGTCCTCTCTGACATGCACATGTGGGATTCCCGGACACCACCCATCGGTACCAAATGGAAATAACAGTACAAAATGCAATGCATCATATGACGAATGATTGTGACGAACTGCAAACCATCCTGAATGAAATGCAGTATGATGTCACACATTCCGTCGCTTGGGGTCTCATCTAAAAGCATAAGCACCGCAATCTCATTGCTCGTGGGAGCATTGAATTTCCTACTCAATCTACTCGCAAACAACCTGATACTATGCAAAGATGAATATCCTTTGTGACATTCTCTCGCATGATCCGCACAACGTACTTAAAACGTTGTGCAAATGGACTCACATCCACCATCATGCTCTGCAAGACAGAGAGAACATCATGTCTAAGCTCGGGGTTCAGAGATAATCTTTGATCCATCTGCAAATCATCATCATCCATGAAGTAAATCTGTGAAAAGGAAGGCCTATCTGGTGGCAACAAACCACCAATGTGATGGTACAACCGCCCAGACACTTGAAACGTGTATGCGTCGCCTATGGAGTTGGGGATGGATCTATCCAGATTCACCCCAAGAGATGCGAATGCCAACAAGTTATTGTAACCCTGAATGTTCTTTCTAAAATGAGCTCCCCAGTCATCGGAGGACGTGTAGAAACGAAATAGCTCAGAAGGCGGTGATGGCATCAAAGGCAAATGCACCTTGCCTTTCATGCAACAGAAACAACTATTCCTTTCTGCTTTCCATCGCAAGGCTGAACAACTATATCTATCTTCTCAGCATCCTCGTCTTCATACATCTTGAATTCATCAAAGATAACATTACGACTTACATGGATTTTGTTTTCCACTACTGGATCAAAACATCTATAGCCCTTTACACGATCATCATATCCTAGGAATATACACTTGATAGCTTTCACATCAAGTTTATGTCTCTCTTCCTTAGGAATGTGTACAAAGGCCTTACATCCAAAGATTCACAAGTGGTTCACCTTTGGCTTCTTCTTCGTGAATGCTTCCTCAGGTGTTATCTTTGGTATGACAATGGTAAGACTTCTATTTTGAAGATAGACTGCCGTACTGCATGCTATTGACCAAAAATCTTCTGGTAGTTTCATCTCAGCTAGCATAGATTTGGCACTTTCCACAATTGTACGATTTTTGCGCTCAGCTACACCATTGAGAGCAGGAGTATGAGCTTGCATAAATTGTCTTTTAATCCCACATTGATCACAAAGATCATTAGAGAAAATATGGGCCCAAAGAGTGCCCTATAAGAAATGCCATGTAAGAGAGAGAAAAATAACTATAAAGTAATTATAATATCATTTTCTAACTTCTTTACACATCTGCCCACACTACTTTCCATGTAATGAATGCACCTTAGTTTAGTCACATCAAACTTCACTGGTGTTTGACCATAGTTAAAATATAATTTTTCAAAATGTTGAAATATTCCCTCCCAATAGTTGGGAACACTCAAAAATTTGAATTAGAAGTGACATTTCTGAAAAAAGCCTACGCCATCTCTATCTCCAAGGTCAAAAACAAGTGTGTAGCGCCATGTCAATCTCCAGTAGAGTCGTTAGCGCCATCTCCAGCTTTGTTATCGTCATTGTGTTGTTTGTTACTATATTACTGTACTGATGACAAAGCTTTATCATCTTCATGTGGATCTGTCACCTAAATATGCTCCACTCTGGACGAGAAATTCAAAGCAACCCAGATTGTCAACTTCGGATATGGTCCGATACAGGGAGGAAAAGCTAAAACATGTAGATCTATGGTCATCAGGAACATTGTATCCTATTGATCCATGTTCATTGCAACATCCAGATTTTCATTCGGTGAGTCAGTTGATAATCTTTATGTGTCATGGTAAAAATGGCCTTTTGGGTTACTGTGAGAATTTGATGCTCTATGGGAATGCACATTCAATGCAAAGAATACACTATTTGGAAGAGGAATCAAGGAAAATATCAAAGGAGTGCGAAGAAAAATCTACAAAGATGAAAACTTGTCTGGATGAAAATGAGATGCTCAAGGAGGAGATCCAAAGGTTGAAATCTTCTTTGCATCATTATACAACTAGTAATGATGAGATAAAAACTGCATTTCAATCCATGCGTATCTCATATCTATCTCTTGTTAAAGATATAGATGTGCTCAACAGAAAGGTCCAAAGCAACAAAGAGGAAAAGACTGGTAAACAAGGATATATGTGATCTATCATCCAGAGGAGGTCATAGAAAAAGACAAATCCGTGCATTCAAGTAAGTTATAACTTATTTGGTATTGAATATTGCTTGAACTTTTTGATTCATTCATAATCAATAATTTTGATATTTATTCATTTCAACTTTCTGTTGATTTGGTTATTATATATTGCTGTGAATACTATGAGTGTCCTAATTTCTACTGACATTTTCATGAACATTATGTTTGCAATGTAGATCAATATTGGTTGTTGAAGACCATTTGGCCGATGTAATTTTAATTGGAAACTCACTAGGCTCTATCTTGACTTCTAAATCTATGAAATCAATGCTAAATAATAGCAAAATAAAGAAGATTAAGGCTTTAGTTACTGATAGCATTATGGATGAAGTTGGAAAAATATTAGACACTACATTGCTTCAGGGGGCATGTGACTTTTCTAGCATCAGTAGGGAAGCATATGCAACAATGTTTATGGTGATAAAGGAGGCATTTGCACAGGTAAATATTAAAAAGTTTCCAATACCATGACCATTTCATCTTTAAAAAAAAAGAGACATGTTAAACCATGGTATGTAGACAATAGTTGGTAATCCATCTCATATCAACGAAATGTATTGCTCGAAAGGAGAAAGTCTAGCTTATAACAATTCCAACAATTTATTTATTGACGTTAATCAGTTATTAACTTTCATCATAAATTTTTACGGTATTACAAATGAGAATGTCAATAACAAGTTGATAGTTGTTCTAAAGTTAGATGAGTCTGAAATTATAAAAGAACAAAACATGGAAAGAGTCAGTCTCACGATGATGAATGGAGCACTTTCAAATTCAGAAGACTCAGAAGGCCTCAATTTCAGTGTTCAATCAGAAAATGATATCTGGTGGTTGGTAGCATATCAGGTATAGCAGTTCCTTCACATAATAAATAGGGATAATCATTTGAATATGGGTTTCATATCTAAAATATTCTCTGTGTTAATATTATGAGGCTAATTACGTTTTTGTATTCTCTTATAGGTGCTGAAAGAAGGCCATGACATTCTCTCATTGATATCTAATAGAACATCATATCCTGCCACCATAAAAAATCACATGGAGGAAGTTCCACTCAATATTCCTAGAATTGGCACTTTTAACATTGAATGGCATTTAGCAAGAGATCTGAAGACATTAAAATGTATGTTATCACTTTCAAGCTTATGCATTCTAGTCTCATAAAAAATGACATCTCTAGAAATGGCAAACTTTTGAGAAGAGGCAATGAAGATTTTGTAACCTTTGCTTGCATTGCCATAGCCTACCACGATGCCCTTCATGGATGCTGGATCCTCCTTGGTCCTTGTGTCCAAAGGGACATGTACATAAAAAATGCATCCAAACACCTTCAAGTCTTTGTTATTAGGGCATTTTCCATACAACTCCTCATAAGATGTTGTACCATTTATAGAGCTACACGGAACTCTATTACATAAGAAATTAGCACAAATGAGAGCTTCTCCCCAAAATGACTTAGGTAGGCAAGCATCTAACCTTAGAGCCTTAGAACATTCACATAAAGTCCTATTCCTCCTCTCGGCCACCCCATTTTGCTGAGGGGTGTAAGGACAAGATAGCTCATTCTTTATCACAAAAGTCTTTAAATTCATTGGAGATATGTTCTCCACCATTATCACTTCTAGAAAGTTTGATCTTGTGATCATGATGCTTCTCAACAAAAGTCTTAAACTTGACAAAACTCTCAAAAACACGTGCTTTAGTGGTAAGTAGAAATACCAATCCATATCTTGAGTAGTCATCTATAAAGGTGGCAAACATTTTAGCTCCACCATTGCACTTTGTGCTCGCAAAATGCACGTTTGAGTGGATCAACTCGAGAGGATGACTTGTCTGTGATTGAGCTTGAAAAAGGTAACTTGTGTGCCTTAGCCAAGGCACAAGCTTCACATACCCTTTCCTCCTTTGCCAAAGATCTTGGAAGGCCGAGAGCAAGCTCCTCCTTGCACATGGCTTCCATTGACTTGGTGTTGATGTGACCAAGCCTCTTGTGCCAAAAATCGATGTGTTCATGTTGCTCTCCTCGAATACCATCACAAATTGGTTAGGATCAACAAAATCATCAAGCCTAAATAGCCTCCCAAACCTTGTTTCCCTTGCTATGATCTTTTCACTTTTCTTGATGTTGCATAGATTAGTAGAGAACTCCACAATGAAACTATGATCTAAAAGTTGGCCAACACTAAGCAAATTCTTAGTGATGTTAGAAATGAAGAGAACACCATCTATCTTAGCCTTCACGAAAAATCCTAGGCATAAGGGAATACCCTTTTACCCGACATGTGGGAGCTAGCCCCACTATCTATCCACCATGGATCTTCTCCCTTGACACTTGATGATGAAAATGTTGACATTATGAGTGAGTCCTTATAGATTCTTCTATGGATTCTATTCATTCCACAATGTCACCACACATAGATTCTATCTATCTCATGACACCTCACATCGATTCTATCCATCACATGACACCTCACATCGATTCTATCCATCCCACATCACCTCACATACCTTGTGTAGAATCTCCTCCTCTTCCTATCTCATCTAGATCTACTCAAAGAACACAACTTGGACACGTGACAAGATTTGAAAATGAACAAGCAAATTTATGTACTGTCGACTTATCCAAGAATGTTTTAAATTCATTGACTAAGTCTCCCCTTCCTCCCTACCTAGAAGCATTGGTTAAGTCCTTTAATAGAAAAAAATATTCATGTTGGCCTGATAGAGTACCACTACCATTATGTGGAACATCATTTTCATATTGGAGTCATATGTACATGATCAAGCCAAGTGAGCACTTTCCTAATGTGGAATTCAGTTTATTTTCTTTGACTAGCATTGATGTCCCTTTTTGTCACATTAATGCCTTACGCAGGACCTCAATACAATTGGGGTGATTGGCATGCTCTGTGTAGTCACCAATGGAGAATGCAGGTTTATTGCTTGAATGCCAATGCTTGTTCTTTGGAAGAGCGGTGTATGCAAGGAGAGAATGTTTTGAAATCACATCACATTGATGGGTGTCCAAAAAAACATGGCAATATTGCTGCATATATAAATAGCTCCATTGGTCACCCTTCATTGACTAATTATGATTTTGAGGAATGCACCAATGGAAAGGAAGAATACTTTTCTAGGAACTCAAAAGGTACATACGTAATGGTATGTGTGATAAGGCCCATTAAATGTGGTGAAAAGCTATTCATCAAATATAGCTTCAATCGTCCTCTTCCAAGATGTGTACAAAAGGCTTTGAGCCAAATTCAAGCATGTATCTTGACTATCAAAATACATTTTATCTATTTATTGGGAACAAGTTTTTTGGTCAATTGATACATCTAGTATAGTTAATGCATGAATCTCACCATGATACGTTATGTTGAATGTCAAGTAATTGGTTATTTTTTATTTCATGTTGCAAATAACAAACATACTTGGAACAAGATTTTAGATATGATGTTTGATTTGCATGTCTTAGTTTAAGTTTTACTTTTCATGAATGACACTCTTATATGTAAATTTAAGAATATTTGTTTCCCATGTTTGAAGGACTATGAATCGTCGTCTAGCTCTAGTGACGATGACAACAGTCGCTCCATATCCAAAACAAAATGGCATACGATGGGCCACGCATAAATCAACTATCACGTCGTGAGTGTACGAGATTGAGAGCCGTGATGAAAATAGATAAACAACAATGTGCCAAAACAAATAAGACTTCACCCACTTCTTCTTCTTCTTCTTCAGAATCAAGATCAAGTGCTAAAAATGATTTTTGCATTCAAGATGAACTTGAAATCATGAACAGCTTGATAAATAATGTCTATGAGCATCACGACGTGGAAGAACGCACTGAACATGATAGTGAATCATTTATTAGTGCCAAGGAAAAAAAATTGAGAGAAGAATCAAACACACCATTATATGCTGGAGTAAAGACATCTCGTTTGGTCTTTTTGTTGCTTATATTGAACGTCCAAGCAAAATATAAATGGAGTGATACAAGTGTTACATCCTTATTTGGTAAATAAGATTGAGATTTTTTTTAAAGATTTTAGTAGATGTGTTGTTCAGGTCAAAAGTTTTAGTTGGCTAGATGATTTTATTTTATATTATAAAAATTCATTTGATTATGTATAGGCTATTGCACAAACTACTCCTATAAGGAAACACTATGTTAGAGACAAGAGGTGAGGCACGAAAAATGTTGAGTGCAATGGGAATGGACTATACATTGCATCATGCTTGTCCAAAGATTGCATCTTATATCGTGGAGAGTATCGAGGGTCAAAAGCTTGTCCTATTTGTGATACTCCTTGATATCGAGATGACTTACAAGGGACCGCTATCCCGTGCAAGGTGCTACAACACTTTCCAATAATCCCATGATTGCAATGATTGTTTTGTTGCAAGTCTCTTACAGAACTTGTGAATTGACATGCTAGTCATCGTTCTCTGGATGAGATCATGAGAGTACCCTCAGATTCTCTTGCATGAAAACACATTGACAAAGAATATCCACTTAGAATTTGCTTCGAACATGAATATAGATCATGCTACACAGTAACACAAAAAGAAAACACTCTCCACAGCAAGCTCACATAGCAACTGTATTTCTCAGAATGAAATTACACTATACATATAGTTGTTCACTCAGGCAACCCGTGCATGACCCAGGTTGTCGTTGGCGGGACGCGTGTCCCGTCGACTTGCCTTGTGGTGAGGCCAACTGATCCTTATCCACTGATAGGACCCACAGTACAGTAACACAGTGATTCTACTTTAATTCTAACTCTCTCCCTAAAAGTAGAGTCTACTTTTTATACAGTCATATACATAGCTTTAAAGTCAACAAACTTTAAGTATAGAAAGCTTTGATCTAAACTTATCAAACTTTTCTCCAGTAAGTGGCTTAGTGAAAATATCAACTAATTGTTCTTCTGTGCTACAATGAACAACATGAATTTCACGACTCAGTAGCCTCTCACATATGAAGTGATACTGAATCTCAATGTGTTTAGTTCTCGCATGGAACATGGATTCTTTGCTAGTTGAGTAGTAGTATCTTGAGATGTATTCTCATATTCATCACTTGGAAGGTCAATGAATGGATCATCATCAGGAGGTATCCTCACTATACCGTCTTTCCCACTGGATGTATCTATCTTCTCAACATCCTCGTCTTCATACATCTTGGATTCATCAAAGATAACATCACGACTTACATGGATTTTGTTTTCCACTACTAGATCAAAACATCTATAGCCCTTTACACGATCATCATATCCTAGGAATATACACTTGATAGCTTTCACATCAAGTTTATGTCTGTGTTCCTTAGGAATGTGTACAAAGGCCTTACATCCAAATATTCGCAAGTGGTTCACCTTTGGGTTCTTCTTTGTGAATGCTTCCTCAGGTGTTATCTTTGGTATGGCAATGGTAGGACTTCCATTTTGAAGATAGACTGTCGTGCTACATGCTTCTGACCAAAAATCTTTTGGTAGTTTCATCTCAACTAGCATAGATCTGGCACTTTCCACAATCGTACGATTCTTGCGCTCAGCTACACCATTGAGAGCAGGAGTATGAGCTTGCGTAAATTGTCTTTTAATCCCACATTGATCACAAAGATCATTGAAGTCATAAGACTTGTACTCACCTCCACTATCTGATCTTAGGACTTTGATCTTCCTACCTGTCTGATTTTTGACCAATGCTTTGAAGCTCTTGAAGTTATCAAATGCATCTGATTTCTTCTTCAAGAAGTAGATCCACATCTTACGTGACATATCATCAATAAAGGTCATGAAATAGAAGGCTTTACCTAAGGACATGGTCCTCATAGGCCCGCATAAGTCTGTGTGAATTAAATCCAGGATGTTCTTTGCTCTTGCAACACCCCCTTTATTGAACTTCTCTCGATGCTGCTTCCCATATACACAGGATTTGCACATCAATTTCAAGTGATCTTCTATGGTAGGCAATCCTATTACCATCTCCAATTTTCTTATCAAATTGAGGCTTTCCAAGTTCAAGTGACCAAGTCTCTTATGCCACAACTCAGTTTGCGATGGAATGGACGATATCAGTCCGTGTTGCCCATTGATTGTAGCATTCAACCTGTATGATTTTGTATTGGGCTCTCTTACTCCATCCGCAATAACTTTGAACTTTTGGTCTACATCCTTCACAGAGCAACGATCATGGGCGAATTCTACTTTCAACTTTTGATCAGTAATGACTCCAACAGAAAGTAGATTTTTCTTCAAACCTGGTACGTAAATTACCTCCCTGATCATCCTGCTTTTGCCATCAGGTAGTTGGATTGAAACGATGCCTATCCCCTTGATCTTGCATACCTCACCATTTGCTTGTGAAACAAATGTTCCATTATCCAATACCTTCAAACTACTGAACCAATTCTTGTTACCTGTCATGTGTCTTGTGGCTCCCGAGTCAATATACCATGCTTGATCATCTTGATTAGATGACAATGCAGATATGAAGATGCTAGAGTCTTCAATCTCACCCTCATCGACAAGGTTACCTGCTTGTTTTGGTTTTCCCTTGTCTTGTTTTGCCAGGAATTTGCGACATTCACTCTTACAATGGCCCTTTTTACCACAATGGAAGCACTTGTCTTTCTTCTTGGTTTTACTGGAAGATCCCTCATTGTCCTGAGACTTGGCAAATTGCTGCTTAGGCTTCTTCTTGCCCTTGCCCTTGCCTTGTTTTTGGCATGTCGCAAGTTCCTGATCGTTAGTATTTTGACGTCTAACTTTCACCATTTCTCGCCGTTGCTCTTCCTGCATCAAGATTCCTGTGAGCTCGTCAAAGATTGGAAATCTTTCTCTTGATGCTATTCC
Source organism: Diphasiastrum complanatum (assembly GCA_029204225.1). Lineage (NCBI taxonomy): Eukaryota > Viridiplantae > Streptophyta > Lycopodiopsida > Lycopodiales > Lycopodiaceae > Diphasiastrum > Diphasiastrum complanatum. The sequence continues at coordinate 16,923,704 of CM055103.1, forward strand.
GCTCACAAACATCTGATAGGGTTATGCAATGCTGCAAAATGCATTGTGCACCAGCTCCACATCACGTATGCGCTCACCAATAGAATGCAATTCATCTCTCATTGTCTTAATTCTGGTCATGTACGTCTGAATGTGCTCTCCTTGTTCCATGCGGTCACTATTCAACTTTGACTTCAGAAACATGATTCTTGACGGATTTGACGTCTCGAACTGCTCCTTTAGCACATCCCATGCCTGTCTGGGTGTAACAACATCACAAATGTGGAAAATGATGTGATCCTTCACTGACAAGTTAATGAAGGTCAAAGCTTTCCTCATCTTTTTTGTCGAACACTTTAATATCTGCTTCATTTGGCGGCCTTCTCTCATCACCTGTGATGACTTCCCACACGTCTTTCTCCATCAATATGTTTTTCATTTTGAATTTCCACACTGCATAGTTGGAAATCCCGTCCAATTTGCTACTTTCACTCAAAATGGACTCTCCCATGTTTGCCATCGCAAAACTGCTTGAAACTTCTGCCTTAGGCTAAGAACAGTATGCCGAGGCTAACAATGACGTCAAAAGTTAAAAATAATGACCTGTACTTTTTTCCTTACCAGGCCACTCGCCGCTTTTCCACCAAATTGAAAGCCAAATCAGCGTCGCCTTCCGAAATGCACTCAGTCGTCAACTCCCAACAACGTGCCCAATGGGATGGTGAAATCACTTCTGGCGTACTTCGAACACTTTCTCCGCTGCAATCACTCTATTTTGCTATACCATACTTGCAGGTACAGTCCAGGTGCCCTTCGTTTGAGTCAAAACGGGCAAAGGGCCCAAAAATAAGGAATTCTCTAGTTTTTGAACTGTTTCTTCACCTTGAAGAAACTTCACTCTTCACTTGTGAAGGGACCCAACTCAACTTTCAGTATGAAAATTTTCAATGAAGTTGAAGGCCAGAATGTACTTCACTTCTTCAGGGCCCTATTCAAAGCCCATCCAATGGCTGAACCAAATCTTGTGGTCCACGTTTCCCTTCGATCACAAGTTCTGGACCGTCGATGCATCTGACACCTCATCCAAAGGTCCAAACTGCATCTGGGCATTGAACTGCGCTCCTACATTCGCTATGGCCTTCCAGACACTACAACATCCTTCGCGTTGGGCGTGCGCGAGCTGCCCGCTCTCTCTGTCTGCAGCCGCGACTCTCCACACTGAAATTTTCTTGACCTAATTCGCCTGTGGATTGATTTGAGCCAATCTGAGGCCTGGAGTAGGGTCGCCCTACTGATTCCAAGACTGTAGAGTGTTCACTCAAAAACTTCCATGGAGAAACGGTGATTTTAGCTCAACTTGACAAAGTGGCTTGTTTCACCTTTTACCGCAAATCTGCTAGGTTAACTATCTGGAGACAAATCTCTAACATAAACCTCAGAATCTCTCCATGTCTGGTTGACAATGTGATTAGCTTCCTTCCTATCCTCACGACATCCAAAACGATGCACAAGCAGCGAAGAAATCACCAGTTATGTATAAAAACCGTAATCCCAAGTCCGGTTTCAATTTTCAGCTGGCTTCAAAATTGTCAATTTTTCACCAAATTTTTCCTTGTCTGATGCTATGCACAGGCTAATAATCTCTCTGCTGAGCTTAGCAAGCCTCTATAGACTAGAAACCGTGCACCAGTGCTTCTCTTTCCGTCTTCAACCCGCCGTAAACCCCGAACTCTTAGAAGACAGTTCTCCCAAAGCTCTCTTCAACGACGATGCTGTACTGTGTACACTCCCTGTACGGCTTTGATACCAACTTAGAATTTGCTTTGCACAAGAACACAGATCATGCTACACAGTAACACAGATAAAAAACAGTCTCCACAACAAGCTCACATAGCAACTGTATTTCTCAAAATGAAATTACACTGTACATATAGTTGTTCACTTACGCAATCCATGCATGACCCAGGTTGCCGTTGGCGGGACGCGTGTCCCGTCGACTTGCCTTGTGGCGAGGCCAACTGATCCTTATCCACTGATAGGACCCACTGTACAATAACACAGTGATTCTACTTTAATTCTAACTTATCCATGTTTCACAAGTGAAACAAGAAACATAAGATTTGGACTTGCAACAGACGAGGTTAACCCTTTTGGAAAAATGTCAAGCACGTGGTCTACTTGGCCAGTGGTGTTGGTCAACTATAACATTCCACCTTGGCTAAGCATTAAAAAGGACATCTCATGCTAGCACTTCTAATTCTTGAAAAACATAAAGTAAAAAATATGGATATCTACCTAGCAGCATTAATTGAAGAACTAGAACTACTATGGAAGGGAGTCCAAGCATATGACATCTCACGTACACTACAAGACAATACATTTTTGTTGTGTGCGATTTTAATGTGGACTATGTATGACTATCCAAGATTGGGTGATTGTTAAGGTGACTATAGAATGAAATCACTTGTAATTTTTATATTTTTGTTTTTTATGCATGCAATATTTATTCTTTACTCGGGAGGTCAATCGATATCAGAAGTTTTAGTACAACATGTATATATGCATTCAGAAATCAAAGTACATGATATCAATCTGCATGATCATCGAAAATGTAATTGTAAGTATATCAAAATATATGCAGTCTACAACAATCACAGGTGATTTTCTTTATTGATGCTATTCAGATTATGATTTACATGCTTCACCATTGTTTTTTTCTTTCAGATTTATATCCATCATGCATAAGTGGATGGGAGCCAACACAATCACTTGCAAGAATATTGGACGTGATTCACTCTGATGTTGGAAAAATTCCATTGCCTAGTTTTCAGAGTGATGAGTGGCCTACTCTTGACAGTATTGTTTCTGAATCCTTGAGATGCAAGCTACTCATTGATATTAGAAATGCTATGAAGATAAGCACAGGCTCGAAAATCGTCCACCTAAGCTGGTTTATCTCATTACATATATTTGTTGATTTTTTCTCGAGTGCTAGTGTTTGTAGGACACCAACTTTATTTGTTTGCAAGGATTTATCAGATGTGACTTTGTCAGATCTCATGAATCAAGGCTAGGATAGTAAAACAAATAATGACATAGAATGCAGGATAAAAAAGCCTTCATTGATCTTTCGTTATCATATCGAAAAGCAAATGCTCAGTCTCACATTTAGCTATCAGAGATATAAGAAAATTGAAGGTACATGGCTACCACATGATCAAGACTTTGAACTAAATGGTCACTTAAATCTAATGGAGATAAGCATTATCTACAATGAAGAATATTTGACTATGGTTGAGGTGGAAGAGCATTGGAAGCTTGATTTTATCAAAACAGAGCTCATGCTATTATAAACCAATCTACCAACATATTTCAGATTTATCATCAATGGAAGACTCGTAAGTACTTTATGTTTATTGCCATTTCAGAATAGTACAAAATCATTGAAAATGACATAATTTACAATTGCACATTCACTAATATTTGTCATGTCACATATGCAAAAAAGACAGGAGCTGATAACGTGTTACAAAGATCTACCTACAATAATCACCATTGTGGAAGAACAATAGCTTCAAATAAAGTTTAGTAAAAATCTGCATATATAGTTTTTCATTCAATAAATGAAAGCCCAAGTTGGGCATCAGTACATGTATTTTGTGCTCCCAAATTCATAAAATGGAACAACATATGATATACCAATGTATATTTCTCTATGAATTCTATACATGTGCAATCTATTTCTATTCTATACTATCTGTATTGTTCTAATCTTTATTTAGTATAATTACATCATCCTTTGCACCATCATCAACAACGACCTGAAGCCTTGCCCTAGCCAGTATGCTTAGGATAATTTCTTGTCTAAATCTGTACACCTGACTTGATGTGTACTCAGGAAGTGTAAACTGCAAGATAGAACATTCATGTATTAGTAATGGCTAAAAACATCAACAAAATAGAAAACTAATCACGATTCCAAAAATAAGAATAAACAAAATTAATTATCTTAGAAATATCAACATCTTTCTGAAGGTAGAACCACTCAAAAAATAACTTTGCATTATATAATGTGTACCGCCACAGCTGAATGAATCATTTTGTTGGTGTGACTGTAAAAAAATTTAGCACACAAGAAATCAATTTAGAAATAGAATGAATTAGAATGAAACAAATACATTAGAATAGTGATTTTAAAATGCTGTTAAGAAAGACAGAATTTACCTCCAAACTAATGATCTGCCAATCCATTGAATGGAGAACATCTGTTGGAATATATTTACTTAAATATGACAAGTATATATCTACATCCTTATGCGTATTGCTAGCCAAGTTCATCTTGACACAAAATCCTTTAACAATATTATTTACAGATCTTTAAACTCCAATGCTCACTACAAAATAAGATAGAAATTCCATTAGCTGCAATTCTAAGAACTATTTTCATTGATAATGCCAATGATAAAGCATTAAATAACAAGAAGCATTTAACATATCTTACTTGGTATGATAAGGCACAAGTAGGTATTTTGTTGCTGGTGTGAATCTGCTAGTCAGACACTGTGATAATGTGTCATTATTCTTCTTGAAGGCCTGAAGCAAAAAGTTACTGAGCACTAGCAATTCATTGGATGAATCTCTTGCAATGTCATATTGCAAGAGTGTAATCCCAGACTCTATCACAGGATCACTGATATAAGCCCTTCTATTTTTGAGATCCAAACAATCAACAACTCTATAATTTATACTAAAGTCAAGTTCCTCTATTCTAAAACAAAATGGAATACCAATTCTATCCACAACATCGACTATATCCTTCTCAAATTAAAGATAATCATCAAAATCTATATATGTATAAATATTTGAACGGGGTGGAGGTGGATGAGCAGTATCTACAGGAATTACAGGAGTATCCAAAATCGATGTAGCTATATTTACAACTTTATCTAGGGCAACATTATCTACATTTGCATCGAGGTTAGGCTGCGTAGAATCGGTGGTATTTACCCTCCTTACTTTCTTTGGGGCTCTCTTGGGGGCTACCTGCTTCCTAGGGTGCTTGGTAGGAAGGTCAGTCCTATCTAAAGGAACATGTCTGGGAGCAGCAGGCTGAGACATGTGTAACTTGCAAAATCTCTTCCACATCCTCATCAGTAACTAAAAATCCTTAGGCATAATGGTGACTCTCTTAGAATGAATAACAAGCAAAAATGAATCTTCAAAAAAAGGCTCATATAATCCTCAACAGCTTCCTACAGTCACTGGAGAGCAGAGGGTGTGAATCTAACAAGCTGACCGAGATCATTTCTAGTTATGTGACGGATGACACGGTAGAATGGAGCTCTGCAAATCAACAGAGCGGTTGAGCTCTGATACTTACGAATATCAGAGAGCCACCTACTACAGTTGCACCTTCTAGATCTAGCCAGAGGTGTAATGGCAACCGCAGGGGCTGAGAATGAGCCAACAGAGAAGAAATTTCTCCTCGTCTATTTTCTCCTATCCATAGAAGTATGCTGAGGGATATCGCACTTGTGCGTGACAAATAGGATAAGAAGGGGAAGATTCTGAAGTGTTCACAGAGGAGCGATATGTACAGAAAGAACATACGGTATATCGGACCTATGCGAGCCAAATATTAGAGAGATCCTTGAATATAGAAGAGAGGTGCACAAGTCCGATATGAGGAGACACGCAAGCGGAAATATCGGACATGTGCGCGTGAAATACAGTAGGCAGCGTATCGATTACAAAGGTGGTGCATAAGTGCGATATACGGAGAGAAAAAAAGTAAAAAAAAATTCACCGGAGTTTGTGATTTTATATCACGGTTCGCATGTACGAAAGAACATCTTGTCACATATGCGAACTGTCAAGTCATCAAAAAGTGATCCATGGTGACAAGTCAACGAATGATCATTCGACACATGTCAAGTTGTCATTTCACACGTGTGGGATTGTACTATGTATTGAGAAAATGACACGTGTTGTCCATCCGACTAATGAACACGAGACATGTGCCCTTGTGTCATTTCACACGTGTCCACATGTCACCTCACACGTGCTAGCGCCTGCGAACCAATTGGGAGCGAACACGTGTCCATTGACCGTTGACCACACGTGTGAAAACTCACTATAAAAGACATGAAACCCGATTAATTTTTTGGTTTCTTCTTTCTCGAATTTCATGGAATATCGCTCTTGTGAGCACGCTTTGTTGTATGTCTTATTCCTCGATCTCTACTTGCGCACAAGTGTGATACTCAGGTGCTACCTGTCGTACATATCCCTCTTGTGCACGATCTTTACAATTGTCTCCCTCGCACACAGGTGTGATATCTGCCGTAGTACCATGGCCTCTTCCTCAGGATCTACACGAGATTCGGGCCTAAGTTCATTTTTTATTGAATTTGGGATTACTGCAAATCTAGACTACTTCCACAGCCTATTTAGGCCATATTTACATGTTTTCAAGACTGCACAACCCAATTCTTGTTAAAATTGAAAAACAATCCATATTGATTTCTTGGCTTGCTACAAATGCTGTACCATGCAAGTATGTAGCTCATTAATGCAAAATGCCAAGTTTGGCCTACATAGAACTCGAGCTACATGGTTATGTATTATCTAGTTTGATAAATGCAACTTGCATATAGTTTGTAGACATAGAATTAGCATGATTATGCTTGTAGAAACTCGTGGCAGCTCACATGCATTAATTGTAAGTGATCCATAGTGACATGCAAGGCATGCACAAAGTTTAATGGACACATGCATGATGATTTGGACATTTCTAGTTAAAACTAGTACACTTGTAAAAAGTTGGTAGAATTTCATGCAACACAAGTGACAAATGTCACATAGACTCTAGATGTCACTTTAGATGTCATTTTGGAATGGATAGATATGGTTCTACCTCGAGCTACCTCAATCTCCATAAATATGTGTAGCTCTCCACACAATCAATGATAAATCCAAAGATCGAGATCAAGATGGTGAAGAGGATGAAACATCTCATCCCTCTAACTCAAAAACCAAGAAGAAGAAAGTGAAGTGCTTCTTCTGTGGCAAAAAGAGGCACTATGCCTCTAATTGTTTATATGGATTAAAGCAAGCCCCAAGGTCATGGTATTCTCGACTTAACACCTTTCTTGAGTCACTAGGATTTAATCTTAGTAACTATGATCCTTCCTTATATGTCAAGTTTTTTGATAAAGATATTGTCATCCTTCTTATTTATGTTGATGATATCATTCTGACAGGAAGTTGTATCAAGTTAGTTGAGGAAACCAAGATTGCACTCGGAAAAGAGTTCAAGATGCAAGATCTTGGAAAAATTCACTATATTCTAGGATTAGAGATTGACTTTCTTAAAGATAAAGCTTTTATATGTCAATCTAAGTATGCTCTTTCAATGTTAAAAAAGTTCAATATGTTGAATTGTAAGATTATAGAAACACCTATGGAGCAAAATGTAAAGGACTCTAACAAAGGTGATGAAAGATCCTTCGAGGACATCACACTTTTTAGAAGTCTTATAGGCTCCTTAATTTGGCTCACAATAACTAGACCTGACATAAGCTTTAGTGTTCATAAGTTGAGCCAGACTATGCAAAATTCTTCAATTTATCATTGGAAAAAGGCCAAGAGAGTGCTTAGATATATATCTTCAACTTTTGATTTTGGTTTATTGTATAAAAGGGAAGATCTTTCTATTATTGGCTATTCTGACTCAGATTTTGCAAGTGATAGAGCAGATCGAAAATCTACAAGTGCTTATGTCATATATCTTGGAGGAAACTTGATATCTTGGCTTTCCAAAAAGCAAGATATTGTATCACTCTCATCATGTGAAGCTGAGTACAAGGCGCTCACTACAACAACAAAGGAAGTGCTTTGGATCAAGAGGTTACTAGTGGAGCTAAAGATAATTATGGAAGAAAATATACCTATGATCATGTGTGACAACATTTCAGCTCAAGCCCTTGCCAACAATCCAATATTCCATGCAAGGAGCAAACATATCGAAGTTGCACATCACTTCGTGAGAGAGAAGCTCATTGGAGGTGAAATCAAATTGGAGCACATCGACACATCATCTTGCATTACAGATATGCTCACCAAACCTTTGAGCAAAATTTCCTTCAACAAGCATAGAGCCAACCTTGGAGTTATACCAAGATCCATGTTCAAATCAATATAGATCATTTTTAGGAGGAGTGTTAAGATTGAAAAACAATCCATATTGATTTCTTGGCTTGCTACAAATGTTGTACCATGCAAGTATGTAGCTCATTAATGCAAAATGCCAAGTTTAGACTACATAGAACTCGAGCTACATGGTTATGTATTATCTAGTTTGATAGATGCAACTTGCATATAGTTTGTAGACATAGAATTAGCATGATTATGCTTGTAGAAACTTGTGGCAACTCACATGCATTAATTGTAAGTGATCCATAGTGACATGCAAGGCATGCACAAAGTTTAATGGACACATGCATGATGTTTTGGACATTTCTAGTTAGAACTAGTACACTTGTAAAAAGTTGGTAGAATTTCATGCAACACAAGTGACAAATGTCACTTAGACTCTAGATGTCACTTTAGATGTCATTTTGGATGGATAGATATGGTTCTACCTTGAGCTACCTCAATCTCCATAAATATGTGTAGCCCTCCACACAATCAATGATGAAGAACCAAAGTTTTGTAGCTATCTCATGTCATTTTGGATCTAAACAAATATTGCTTGTTATCTCTCTAGCTCTCTCTCTCTAACGCGTGTTGAGGCCAATGCTCATACATTGAAATCTTGTATTTTTATTCATTCTTTGATCATTGCTATTATATTCTGTTGATTAGCATGCTAGATTGTGGATTAGCCATTTCTTCTGAACTAGATTTTGTTGATCAATCTAGAATCAGGTTATAGTGCCAATCACAAAGCTTAATTAAGATCAGTCACTTTTGTGGACATTCCCCACATGTGTGAATTCTGGAAATTTTGTCAGATCTGACGTATTTTATGAACATTATGTTAGATTTAGGGATATACTCAGTAAACCTGTTATCTCCATAGGTTTACTCTCGTACATGCATTATACTGATCTTGTTCATTTCTTCCCATCTTTCAGGCAGAAACTAGATAGAAAGTTCTCCAAATTGTTTGATCTTTTTAAAAGCAGTTCAATGCGTCCTTACTGCAACAAAAAATGTCGATTTGTTGAATACCAGAGTGGTTTCGTACTTTTCCTATTGGTTCAGATCCCGGATGATGAGGAAGTTTTGTTGCTGATCCTCATAAATTCTATGGCATGTTCAAATGTCATAATCAATTTTCAAATGACATTTATATCAGACAAATTAGAGCTATTTTTACTATGTTACTATTTTTAGTAAGTTTGTTAAATAGCAATAAGCTATTTTTAGCAACACTCATAAGTGACTTTGATGGATGATTATATCGACAGTTGCTAAGTAGTTTTATTAAATGGCAATTTTTCGTCATATTGTAATGATGAAATGTACTTTATATCATGATTAATAAAATATTCCCAGGTACCTTTAAGGCACTGACTTAAGTTTCAAGAAAAGGTCCAAAGGCTAAGGGTCCTGCAAACAACGACAAGCAAAGTTCAGTTCAAGACAAAGACAACGAACCGACGAAAATACCCTCGTGAAGATTAAGGATGTCCTTTGTGAATTGGGACCATGACCTTATTATAAAGGTCCAGAAGAATACCGCAAAGTAAAATACAGTGACTAAGTTTGGTATCGTTTGACTAGTAGCTAACAACAATTTCTAAAAAGATTATCAAAGACAATTGGAAACTTCAAGCTACAGCCAAGTAATGGAGTATTCTTTTAAAAGTCAATTTTCTCAATTTTAGTGAATTTTATGAGTTTTAAGAATCAATTTACCTTTTTGGATCATTCGGATCCGAGTTACGGATTAGAGTTTATAGCCATTTGAAGTTTAACTCTTGATTTATAAAAAACAGAATCTAATTGTTCTTTAGTCTGGAGTTTTTACAGCAGAAGGTAAATCTGTAGTTCATTAGACTGTAAAAACATACCATTTACTGTATACTATGGGTTATAGATTCAATATGAGCACATAAATCCATTTTTTTTTAGATTCATAAAAACAGATACTTAGTATTCATAATAACCGAAAAACCCAGTCTACATGCTTAACCAAATGATTAAACCAAAAAATATAGTAAAAAGATAAATGATTTCACCTCAGATCCTTATGCTCTGACTTAAATTTCAAGGAGGGTCCTTTAGATAAAGTCATGTCTTCCACATTTGAGTCACTGTATTTTTCTTCAGTAGCCCACATAATTCCTTGCCAGAATGCCGGTTCCATCTATATCTTTACCGGGTCGTCTTCTTCATTTTACCAAAAAGTTTTGAAGCAAGAAGAAAAAGAGGGGGGGGGGGATCACTAAAGGAAAGAAAGATACAGACAAAGCGGCAGAGAGAGATCAGGCGAGAGAGAGAGAAAGAACTCTTGACAGAGATCGGAAAGGGAGTGATATGGAGCGACTGACTACAAGGAAGGGGGAGCTGGAGCGCTGAGTCAGAGATGGATGGAGAGCGCAGGCAGGGAGAGACAGATTTTGAAGAGGAGTTGGTGGACAGAACCGCAAATGGAGAGTGCAGATGGCTAGAGAGCAGGTGAGCGGAAGATAGGAGAGGTATCGTTGGAGGAAGGAGAAAGCAAGTCAACGATGGAGAAGGGATTGGAATAAGGAGAGACGGAGAGGAAGGACTAGCCTCAGAGGGATAGTGAAGCACTGTGGGAGGTAGATAGCATCAACAGCGAAGGCTGGTTGTTTGTATATGTGAGAGATGGGCAGCGAGCAAGCAACATACACCTTTGGCCATTAGATCAGTAGTATTGATGTCTGTTGCAGTTAGAGCAACAATATTTGAGATAGTCTGTCCATTGCATTCAGATAGAGGAATGACAGGTTGTCCAACGCAGTCAAAAAGCTAGAAAGCTATGAGTATAATGCAGGCAGTTCTGCATGAAATGTCTTCTTCATATGATCATAACTCAAGATCAATCAATATACTATCCAATCTGTAGATAGCACCAGTAGTTAAGACAACGAGATCATCACCAATCTTCTTGAAGAACCTATGTATTCATAATCACAATCATGAAACAGAATGTAGCAGAATACTCCATGCCTCTCTACATCACCAGAACACTCGAATGCTCCCTGCTCATAGCCCAGAAAACCAGAAACTCTCCTCTCTTCTCTGCAGAATGCCACGACTGAATGCCTCTCCCTTTTCCATACCTCGTGAGAGAGAGAGTGAGGGCAGTTACTAACCTCTCAGTTCCAAAACACCATTGTATTCTTGTTTCCCATTGAATCGCTTCCATAGAATTCGAATTTACTCATTTTGAAAACAATTTTCAAGTCCATTTGACATATGTCGATTAATGAGTTGTGGGCTTTGAATTATCAAAGAGTCCATGGTAGGACCTCTTCCAACGACTTTTAGAAGTGTATTTTCTTCGAAACTGACCTTCATTGAAGGGAAAAATGCCTTCAATAAAGTTTCCTAATTTTCATATTGATATAAAGGCCGTTCTATACCATTTTGGCCTTCTAGAACAATTTTTTCAAAATTATTAATCATTGGTATTTGGACCAATTCACCCAATTATGATTGCAACATTTGTGATGTGTTAGTCCTTCATTTTCCATAGAGACACACACTTCATTGACTTACGAGACCAACTGCCATTTTGGAAGCATAGCTTTAACTCTATCAATAGTTGATCGATCCGGATTTTTCGATTTTTTCCCAAAAACTTATTAAACTGTAGAGTTAGCATGATAAATCAGCTATTGCTAATCCATTGATAAACATGGAGAAGCTATCGCTCAAAGTGGTTGAAAAACACCATTAGAGCAAAATATATATTATATATTTCCAAAACCACATACATTATCATGATAAAACCATTGAAAAGGATGGTCAAGCTTTCGTAGATAAATCATGGCAATTGCATCAAAGATTAAATCAAATTAAGTTTGCTTTGATTGGAGAGAATACAAGAATTGGTAAATGAAAAGCATTTATATCATTGAAAATATTATTTGAGATGGATTACTTATGAGGTGAATGGGTTCGAACTTAAGTTACCTTCTAGTATAATCTATGGCAATCTCCGAACTAGAAACCCAATGACTGGCTTCATAATCATACCAAAACACTACTATAGTGTTATGAACACATTAAGCAACACACAAAACGTACCACAACATTTTATGAAGAATGAGATCTGTATTGCTCATTTGAAGCTGGGTCCAGTTGGGGAGAGTCTGATAATGGCAGTTGAAGCTTTATCAATTTATCTAGGAGGACATAAATTTGTTAAGACAAATAAGATCATTTTCGTCAAAAGATCTTATGTTTTGAACATTCTAGGTTTTACCGATGGGAATGTTCCTTTAAGGAGCTCTCCCATTATTCATTGTACTCTACTTATATTGAACTTAGTGGAAATAAGGATAATGCACATCTATTAGATGCATACTCTAGCAGAGAATTTCTTCATAACAATATAGCCATAGAAGTTGACACACAAGCTGATGATGAATAGTGGACACTTTGTATTTTGTTATAATACAATCAATACATTTACATTGAGTATTTCTCCTCTCTCTTGTTCCATGAATTCGCATGCAATTCTGAACATGTCACACATTTACATTGAGTTTTTCTCCTCTCTTGTTCAATGAATTTGCAAGCAATTTTGAACATGTCATGATTTGATGACAATGATGATTGAATGTCTGTGTTATCTTCTACTCAGCAATCATCTAATTTTCTCTTCCTGTATGAATTGCATGCTTTTCTAAACTTGTTGTATTGTGTGGACTTTGTTATATGTCGAATCTGAACTCTACGGTAGAATCACTGAAACAATTGACAAATGTAGTTTCGTTTTTCATTGGTTCCTCCATGTTGTGCATTTCGATGAAATGTTGCTCGTGTTTGCCAATGTGACTTCTCCACCCTTGTAATGACCAGACACTTAGGCTTCCATATGTGTTTGCAAAAAATGTTGTATGACCTCTTAATATGTGCTGCAGATGTCAAAACCATAATGTTAGTCTTATGTTTGGATCTAAATATATATGAAAAATTGAAAGCATCTTGAAGAATTTATACTAACCATGTAATAAGTGATGTGATCTTCTCCCCATGCTTTTGATATTGCATTAACAAACTCGACACAAGTCCTTTGTACAGCTTTCTTATCAATATTAGAGTATATATATTTTCTTAAAATAACAATCATATTATCAAGCTTCTTCCATACATCAACTTTTAGTACTCTAGTTTTGTCATCTTTCTCGAAGTCCTAAGTGGCAGCAATAATATCTGTCCAGACTGAGTGTTAAATATTAGAAGCCTTACCAGTTTGATTTGATAGGAATCGACATGCTTTTGCTCCTCCTATGCTTGGCTTAGTTGGCATATTTCCATTCTTTCTTGAAAGCTTTTCATCTTTTTGAATTTTGACATGTCCCTTACGAAGTCCTGCTTTTGATAAAACATCTTCTAATCGAGAGATAGCTTCCTTTGCTGATGATGTTGGCTTACTATTCCAAGCAAAAACTATATGAAGATAAATGATCTTTTCTATTAATCTAACTTCTGCATGAAGGGTGCAAACATGCACTTTTTTCAAGGGGATAGGCAACACATGCTTCCAGTTTGGATCTGCATATTCTCTAGTAATTCTTGTACTCCTAGTAATATCTTTTGCCATTTTCATGCAGTACAAACAAGGGTGTTTTGATGTAGCACCGTGAGAGACAATATACATACATTTCAATGTTTTCAAATCACCTGCTAAGTGCCATTCAACATTGAAGTCTCCAACTCCTGGGACATTGAGAAGTCCTCCATCCATATGGTCCTTGATGATCCTAGGATAAGATGTCCTTGAGAATATCCATGATAATATATCATGATCCTCCTTCATTACCTGTCCAAAGAATTAATCAAAACTTAGTTAACAAAGAATTAATACTATTCAATGAATGTAATGTAATAATGAGGCTAGTTACCTGAAACGCTGCCAACCACCATCCATCGTTTTCTGATTGGACACTGAATCTGAAATCTTTTTGGTCCTTTGTTTGCACCATTCATGAGAGTTATACTAACCCTCTCCATCTTTTGCTCTTTCACAATTTCTGACTCATCTAACTTAAGTACTATGATTATTTTGCCATTCACTTTTTCAAAGGTTATATCATAGAATGTGACGATGTATATATATCTCAGCAAGTAATTAGATCAACAAATAAGTTGTTTGATGAATTATAGGATGTTGATCTTCCATCAATTTCATACACCTCCTCAATATGAAATGGAGTTCTAGTGATCTTATGCATACCTATGTTTAATGTATCCCTCTTTTTCTTCAAGTGATATGTCCTAGAGATTGGGACTTTTCTAATTTGAACTTGTTTAAAAGCTTCTCTAATAGTTTAAATATTGTTGCATATGCTTCCTTGCTAATACTTGCAAAATCACAAGCACCCTGAACTATAGCCTTATCTAAATTTTTTTGAATGTCCACCATCAAAGACTCTACTATTTTACACTTTACATTTGAACTCCTATTGTTCATCATGATATGCTCAATGGATTTGCCTGTCAATATTGTGCCCAATGACACTCCACATAAGTTGGTGCTGAAGATTGGGATGATTGTGATGTTGTTACGATCGATAGCATCACACAAGGGATTGTGCAATGGCACAAGATTGATCATCCTCAGATTGGGTAGACAGGTCATAGAGGCAGAGATAGTGATTGGAAAGAATATAAGGAGTAGAGTCCTTATTCACGTATCCCTATAGTGCAAGTGATTTCGAACATACCGGTTTGAATTGCAAAGGGTCCGTTTCCTATCAGAGTAGCATTTGCCATGTCAATAAACAAAGCACATGGGCAAACTATGGACACGATTGGATTGTATTTGCCTCGCCTGTGTTTAGTCATGGGCAGCTGTATGGTGCACTTTTGAGAGTGTGAAATGCAGCAAGTCTTCGTGTGCTGATTACTAACAAGGACAATCGATTTACAGATGTGGATGGAGTGTGGCAAGGTACACTCAAAACATTGTGTATTCAAAAGTATTGTAGTAATAAGTTTTAAGTGATGTTTATGGTTTAAGGTTTTGAGATGCAAGGTACAGTTAGAGTTAGAATTGGAGTTAGACTTAGCATTTGGGATGTAGGGTAGAGTTAGAGTTGGAGTTGGAGTTAGATTTGGAGTATTGTCTTGAATATTCTGAGGAGCTACTAATGTAGATATGCAAAAAAATAGATAGTTAACAGAATATCACCATAGCTGAAATTAAATCCAAATGTCATTGAAAAGCTTACAAAAATCAGAATATGCTTACTTGAATGCACAGATCCTTCTATTTTGATACCCTCCTTTTGAAAGCGTTTGAATATCCTTTGCAACTTTGTCGCTTTCACTTTTTACTTCCAGCCTTCTTCTTTGCCAATTCCACATCCTTTAGTAATTGTAAGTTTTCAATATGAATAGATTGTAAGATTGATTGCATTGCTCTAGTTCTGATTTGATATTGATTGTTATCTTCTGTAATGATTCATTATTTTTTTTAAGTTGTTCATTTTCCTCTAACATCTTTTGGAGATGACAATCTCTATTCTGACAATAAGAGGATATCTGAATTAACTCACCTTTTAAAAAGTGAACTTTATTCATATAAGTTGTTTTCCATGGTTCTCCCAATCTTTCACAATATCCCTAGGAATCCACTATGCCCATTACATATCCATGTAACTAAATGAGTTATTGAGGAGAATGCGGGATGTGTCAAAGTGCTTGGATTTTAACGTTCCATCTATCCACAAATCCAAGTTTTTCTTTCCTTTTGCCCTGTAACAGAGAACGATTCATATAATCTAATTAATGTGAAAGCTATAAAACTTCAACTTTGAAGTAATTTTAAAACTTCCACTTTGAAGTTCTTTGGAGTTTAACTCTTTTGTGCACTTTGAAAATTGAAGTTTAAAAAAAAGATGTAAATGGACAAGGAATCTATGTAATCTCATAGAATCTAATTGGAATCTATGTAATCTCATAAAACTTAATTAATACAAAAGTTTCTAAACTTCAACTTTGAAGTTTAAGTCTTTGTGAACTTTGAAGTATCAAAGAGATGGAAAATGAAATACTATAACTATGAACTTTCAACTTGAAGTTACTTGAGAATATTGTAACATGCATTACTTCATAGTTAACCTTTAACTTAAATATTCCCAAAACTTTAAATGCATCATGAAGTTTCGTTACCCATTAATAATAGGTGCCAAATCAATAGGGATATCCACATGTAGATGATACAATTTCATCATCAGAAAAAACAATAGAGTAATCAGTTGCATCAAAGTACTATGACCAGATTCTATGAAGCAAAACAAAATTCAAATGGTGCGCATGAGTATGGTATGACAAAAATAAAAAAGCCATATATAAAATAATTTCGTGAATGAAGTAGATAATTTTTATTTAGCCTTGTAGGTAATAACACTGAAGCAAACTGGAATACCGGCGAATGCGTCCAATATGTAATCAAAATTTTGAACAGAAAATTGTGGCATCCACATCCGTAAAAAATATTGCTTGGTTTGCGTATTTACAGAACAATTTAAACGTTGTGTTGCAGATCATTGAAATTTTGTACCCCTTCGTGGGTACAAACATGTTGTTCAAAAAGTGGGCTGCTTCATCCACAGAGTCTTTATTGGTTAAAACCATCTTTCCCATCCAAAGATAACCCGAGGGCTGTGAAGAATAGGTCTTCAGTAATAGTGAAGAATTGGCCTTCGCACTATGAACTTTGAAGTCCACCTCCAGAAATGAGTGGAGGGAGTATCACAAATTCTGTGCTGACTTCAGAAAGGATGATTGAAGGGTCCACTGTTCAGATTACCCAACCTGCATCGATCCAAATAAGACTGGATGGATGCTAGGCGGATTCCTGCGCGTGTTTTTTAAATGATGGTAGAACTAGAACTTGATCCGGAAGCCATTGGTCGAATGTTTGACGACAAACTCCGTAGATCGCAATAGTTCGTTTGAGTGAGCTTTTGATCGCAAAAGAGAATAAGCGTAGGAAAGCATAAACTCATAGCCCGAAAGTGTAAGGAAGAAAATGGAAAATAACTCGGATATGCAGTAGCGGTGTGGAAGGGATGATGACGTGGCATGGTGACATGACATTTGTCACTTCCATTTATGGAGGACGTGCATGGCTCAGTGTTTGAAACTATAATTTGACAGATCGATCTTTAATGACGGAAGACTTTTGTGAAAAGAAAAGAAAATTAAATTAAAAAAAAAAAAACAATATCTGTTTTGATATGTGAGCGTACACACGTGTGAAAAATGATGATCACGTGGCCTCATCTTTAATGGAGGAATACAAAAAGTAGGTCGAGAGATTCTCGAAAAATATGCTAGAATATTCTAGAAAGTTTCGCGAAACTTTCTCGCAGAATCCTAAAAAAAATGATACAGAAACTCACGAAAATTTTAACAACATACTAGAAAATTTCTCGAAAAATTGGAAAAAAATGCTGGAAAGATTCTAGAAAAAACTCTCGAAAATGATTTTTGAAAATTTGATTAACAAATTTAGTGTCAAAAAATTCTCGAAAGTACTTTAAAAATATTATTGAAAGATTGAGAGAAGTCAAGAAAATTTCACGAAAATTTCTAAAAAAGATAAAAGAAAAGTCGCGAAAAATATTATAAAATATAAAAGAATTTGCGATTAATTCCAAGAAAAATACTAGAAAATAATAAGAATAAAAAGTAAAAATAAAAATTCTGGTCCAAAGGTAGTATTTTTTCAGTCTGGACCCATTAATACGTGTAGGTAACAGTTCACCTTCAAGTGATTGAAGTTGTACAAAACCATTCTACAAACACCTCTATGACTTTATACGGTCCAAGCCATCTCATATGGAATTTTTCAGGGAGCTTTTGATCGTCGACTGTCATATATCAGTGCAAAGTCATCAGTTTTAGATCACATTTCTTAATATCGACTGTCATACTTCTTCTTTCTTTGTTCCTGGATTTCCTTCGTTAATTTTTGAGATTTCTCACGAGCTTCAGTTAGTTCTTTAATATTAGTCAACCTTTCGATTATACATTCTGCATCTGTTCATTGAGCTTGAATACGAAAAGTTTTCACCTCAAATTCAATTGGCAAAATAGGATGCATACCATACGTAAGGAAGTATGGTGTCTACTTCGTCGTGATTTTCTCTGTGTTGCGATAAGCCCAGAGAACTGATGGTTAGTTTCTGATCCCAATCCGTTGCATGTGCAATAGTAATTTTGTTCAGGATCTTACATAAAATTCCATTAGCTCTTTCTATCAACCCATTTGCTTTTGGATTATACGGTGTAGTTTTTCTGTGCTTGATCAGAAAATAGGTAGTCAGCAACCGTATTGTGTCATTTAGAAAATGTGTACCTCGGTCACTTACTAGTTCAAGTGGACAACCAAATCTTGTGATTATACTTTTGAATAAGAACGTTGCGACAATTTTCGCATCGTTTTGTTTCGTCGCCTCTGCTTCAATGTTCTTTGTAGCATAATCCGTTGCAACTAGAATATAACGACATTTTATATGTCAAGTCATAGGTTTGATTGGACCGACAAAGTCAATCTCCCCACTTTTCAATTGGTTCAAGAGGCAGGATTGGTGTCAATGGCCAGTTCATTGCTTTTGTAGGCTTACCAGACCTCTGGCATGGATCACATGAATGAATAGAATTTGATACATCCTTGAACATTGTGGGCCACCAATACTTGGCAGTCAATATTTTATTAACAGTATTTTTCAAAAGCAAAATGTCCACCAGCATCTTCTGAGTGTAAGGCTTTAACGACCTTTTTAATGTCTTCAGTTTCGAGACATCTTCGAAGCTGATGATCTAGACCAAGCTTGTACAAGATATTGTTAATAATTGTATAAGGTGCTATCTTATATTGAAAAACTATCTTTTGCTCCAAATCTTAAACCATACGGATATATATGATCTTGAGATAAATAATAATATCAGAATATAGCGAATTTGTAGATGAAATCTCGAATAAATGTTCGTCTGGAAAATCATCATTAATAGGTTCTTCAATTTTTCCCGTGCTGAGTCGTGAAAGATAATCAGCATTTATATGATATTTTCCTTGACGAAGCTCTACTTAATAAGTGAATTCCTAGATATGTAGAACTCATCGAGTAATTTCGTCCTGATAGATCTGGTTTAATTACAAGATACTTAAAAGCATAGTGATCAACATGAAAATAAATGCATATCCCAGCAAATAATGCCAAAAAATTTTAACAATGAAAATCATGCCAAGTGCTTCCCTTTCTGTAGCCAAATGATTCTTCTCTGATGCACTGAGCTGTGGACTCGCATAGTAAATGGGATGATCTTTCTTCTGGTCGTCCTTCTGGCTTAGAGAGACGCCAATAGCAAATGCAGAAACATCCCACATAACTATGAAATAAAATAGCCCAGTTGGGTGGTCTCAGAATTTGCTAGAGGAGTTCTAAATCCAAAAAAGACCCTTTGTAAAGATTATTTTATGTTTTTTCTCAATTTTGTCTTACACATGGACCAATCAAAACACTCAAATTTGAAATCTACGTAACGTAACTTTTTGAGTCCACATTAAAAATGGCATAACTTTTTAGTGATAAGTCTAAATTTAGCAAAGTTTGGGTGCATTGTAAAGCACTCGACAAGGGCTTTCCAATGATATGTTAGATGACATACTTTTGAGCCTATGAGTTAAAAAGTTATGGCACGTCAAAAGTATTAGTGTTATAATATATTAATAAGAAAAACTACATCTTGTCACGAATTCTTAAAGGGTCTTTTTGGAGCTCAAAACTTCCTCTAATGGGAGCATTGATCAACCTTTGCTTAAGTTCTTCGAAAAGCCATGAATCTGAGAAAAAGTGTTGGTGAAAATTTGAAACATTAATCTATTTGGCACCACAAATTAAATCTGGTTAACCTTGTTAACCATGGTTTGACAATGCATATACATTAATGGTACATCGATTTTTTCATCTCAACCATCTATCATATTCATTTTCAATATTTTTGGGTCTCTTTGGGTAGTGATGAGCTGGAAGGGTAGGCCTCATCAACCAATAGCATTTCCACATGCTGCCCGACGAAACAACAATATATTTAAAAGTTTTTATTTTAATTTATATTTGGAAAATTCTACGTTACGTAGAACCCCGAAGCTAAGGTTTCAATTGGTCCACATGGCAAGGAGAATAAGAAAAAAAATAGAAAACATTTTTTTCAAAGGCCCTCGTCGAGCTCTAAGTTTCTCTAATGAGAGCTTCAGTGTGTCGCAGGTGCTATGGGCACTCCCGATATATTAGTTTTGCTCATCATCTGAACTGTCACTCAGGTCCATTTGGAATTCGAACATCTTCATCTAGATGCTCAGGATTTGCTCCCTCTGTCGATGTGGGCAGGTCATAGTACTGTCTGCTAAGAACTTTCGTAGCTGATTGGATCTTCCTCAGCCATTGTTCTTGTTTCGTTAAATCTGTCATCTCTGACAGTCTTCACTTCATTTGTTTGAGACATGTATATTCTGTAATATGCAGAATGTATATCATAGCCAACTAAGAATTTTTGCCCACTTTTTCGTCCAGCTTCTTCCTCTTCTTATCAGGTATTTGTGCATATGCTACACATCCAAAGATTCGAACATGAGCCAGATTCGGCTTGCTTCTCTTGTTGGGGTGCTCTCGAATAGATTAGGTGCAGAATAGGAAATAGAGCTCCAAATAGAGAATTTTACAGGAACTTTGCCAAACTACAACAACAACATTAACCTAGATCGAATGGAGGAATGTCTTAGTAGGTGTTAGAGACAACCATGAAGGGACTAGCGAACAATTAGGCATCTGAGACAACCATGTTTCCTTTGAGATTAGACATTCCGAATTGAGTGAGTCTCAATTGAGAAAGAAAATTATCAAAAAGCATCATAGTGTAATGCACATAAGAAAATAGAGAATCTGAATTAAGCTGTTGTGAATACAACGATCAGATCACGATCTTGTGCCCAAGAATGGTTCACAGTAGTGGGCGCATTGTGTGTGGTGATCTTACTTAGCTAGCTACAGATTAAATAAACTATCTCTATTCCTTGAATGGCTTGCACTCTCTCATATATCTCTAATTCTATGGAATCAGATAGTTAAGACACAATGGAGTTTGCATAGGAACTCTGATTCACTCTTCTCCACTTGCATGTATTCATCATCATCTGTCTTGTGGAGTTGTCATTATGTATATATACATGGAGCAGTTACAATGATTGCGTGGGCAATGAGCATGAAACAGTGTAGTTACTGAAAAGTACTAAAGTGAACCGTGACATGGTCTGCGTCTGACGGGGCAGTGTGGATGATGTGGGACCTCGAATTTGAAGAGTTCGTCATCGATCCTGCTTCTGCTCCACACTAGAGGAAGTTTAAACACAAAAAGGGCCTTTTGTCAAGATTCCTTTTTCATTTTTTATTCACTTTTATTCACTTCTTTTGTACATGTGGCCCAATAGTTTCTGACATAGTGGCTTTAATGTAACGTTACTTCTTTGAGTCACATTTTGAGTCTACATTAAGAAATGGCATAACTTTTGATTGCCATATTAGAATGCAACACGAAAACTGGTGTGTTGGAAAGCGCTTGACGAGGCGCTTTCAATATAGATTACATGTTATACCTTCTAAGCTATACTAAAAAGTTATAGTGATTCAAAGATATTGGTTGAAAATAGTGACAAAATGCAAAAGAGATCTTGGACACGAATTCATATGCGACCTTTTTGAGCTCAAACTTCCTCTAATGGTTGGTTAATTGCACAAACATTCAACTTCAAAAAAATAAGGACTACAACGTTGTTGTAGAGAGAGAGAGAGAGGAGAGAGAGAGAGAGAGTGAGAGAAGAGAGAGAGAGAGAGGAGAGAGAGAGAGAGGAGGGAGAGAGAGAGAGAGAGAGAGAAGAGTTCGTATCATACATAGTGATTGGTGCTCAGGAATTGAGACAAACTCGAATGATTTGTGTTTAGATGACACGATAGTGATGAGTCATATTCTGGTGAGTTGGAGTGATGCTTGATTCCAACATCCCCTCTTAAGCTTAACTCTTAGGATCTTGAATGAAATTAAGCATGCTGACATAATGCAACACTGTT
This sequence comes from Diphasiastrum complanatum, assembly GCA_029204225.1. Taxonomy (NCBI): domain Eukaryota; kingdom Viridiplantae; phylum Streptophyta; class Lycopodiopsida; order Lycopodiales; family Lycopodiaceae; genus Diphasiastrum; species Diphasiastrum complanatum. The sequence goes on from CM055103.1 coordinate 16,946,029, forward strand.
TTTCTCTTTGACAGAGGCTTAGTCAAGATATCAACCAACACACTAGCAGTAGGACAATAACTTAAATCGAGATCTTTATTCGGAACTTTTTCTCTAAGAAAATGAAATTGAACATCAATGTGTTTAGTTCTAGATTGAGTTCATGGGTTCAGAGATAGAGCAATGCAGCTCTGATTGTTACAATAGAGTATAGTTGGACTGATTTGAGAGATCATAAGATCCTGAAGCAATCTTCTGAGCCAAATAATTTCCTTCACTATAGAGGTAGCTGCGACATATTCTGATTCTGTGGAGGACAAAGAAATGCATTTATGCTTTCGACTATTCCACAAAATAGGTTCTCCTGCTAAAAGCAAAGATAGCCAAATGTGGATTTTCTTGTGTCCACGTTACCAGCCCAATCAGAGTCAGAATAAGTAAGTAATGCCAAAGCATCCTCTGTATTTCCATTATAACACAAAGCATAGTGCTTAGTGGCTTGAATGTATCTTAGTACTCTGAGTAGAGCTTTCAGTGAGGTAGGATTTGACATAAATTGTGACAATGTGCTGACTGTAATACTAGATCAGGTCTGGTGCAAATCATGGTGCATATATGACCGATCCGACTATCGACTGATAGGGGTAGTTGCACATCTGTTTCTTCTCTGCATCAGTTTTTGGACACATATCCTTTGACAATTTGAATTTTGGGTCCATAGGCGAGTCTGTTGACTTGTAGTTTTCCATGCCATACCTGTAGAATAAACTGGTTAGATACCTTTCTTGACTTAAAGTGATACTTCTCTTTGCTCTTTGGGTACGTAAAGTACATCCTTGAGCAAGGTCATTTTACCATTTGGAAGATAAGATGAATACTTCCTTTGCCTTCAATCTGTAGTGCACTTGAGTCACTAAAATAGACATACTTCGAATCTGAAGTAGACATACTTTGAATCTGCTGGTCTGAGATCTTTGAATAAGGACTTACATAAACTCATGTGCTGAGAAGCACGAGAATTAGATTACCAATTTAATGCATCTCTAATGGGTACATCTTGTATCATTAGCAGTGTTGGATCTTCGAGAGAGGTTTTGGCATAATCAAATTCTCCATCCTGCTGCATCTTTTTCTTGGCTTTGTTATGCTTGAGAACTCGAAAATCCTTGCTGTCGTGATTGGTTCTCTTGTAGTACTTGCAGAAGAGTCTGGTCTTAGGCTTTTGATGCTGTCGATTGTGCTATTGTGATTGTTGGTCTGCATCAGTTTGCTCAGCTTTTATCTTCTTGTCCTTCAAAGATTTCTTCTTCGAAAGCTGTTGCTTACTTGAATAGAGAGCGACTATCTTTGAATTTGACGTGGATAAGCTTTTCATTCTTACTTCTTCCTGCAGTAAGCTTGTTGTCACCTTTTGCAGAGACAGGTTAGGAGCATTGCTAAGTAGCAATACTAGATTGTCATAAGAGAGAGGAAGACTGGACAAAAGAGACATGTTAACATCTTCATCTGATGCTGGCGAACCTACTGCAGCTAACTGATTGAGTAGCTATTTAAATTCGTTAAGATCAGTGACTGAGGTTCCTTCACTCATCTTGAGTGACATGAACTTATTTCTCAAGAAGAGTCGAGTCGATACATCTGTCATTTTGTATAGACCAGTAAGAATGTCTCATACCTCTTTGGAGCTGGAACAATTAGCTACGTGAGCTATTTGTAAATCTTTAAGATTCAGAGATACAATGGCAAGAGCTTTGCCATCCTTAGCTTCCTAGGCAATCAGCATGTCAGGTTCAATCGGCTTGGCTATTGAACCGTTTTTGTAAGCATCATCTTCATCTTGAACTTCCACATGTGGAAGTCATCACCGTCGAACTTGTTGATCAAGCAGATTTTTGAAGATGTTCCTTCCATGATGAATATCTAAGTGTAGTAGACATTCTTGAATAATAATAGTAGTTTGGAACGATGGCTCTGATACCACTCTGTTGGCGTGCTCTCAAATAGATTAGGTGCGGAATAGCAAACATAGCTCCAACATAGAGAACTTTACAGGAACTTTGCCAAAAAAAAACTACAACACCACCATTAACCTAGATTGAATGGAGGAATGTCTTAGTAGGAGTCAGAGACAATTATGAAGGGATCGAACAATTAGGCATCTGAGGCAGCCAGATTAGACATTTCGAATTGAGTGAGTGTCAATTGAGAAAGAAAATTATCAGAAAGCATTCATAGTGCAATACACATAAGAAAATAGAGAATCTAAATTAAGTTGTTGTTACAACGATCAGATCACGATCCTGTGCCCAAATGGTTCACAGTAGTGGCGCACTATGTGTAGTTATCTTACTTGGCTAGCTACAAATTGAATAACTGTCTCTATTTCTTGAATGGATTTCACTCTCTCATATATCTCTGATTCTATGGAATCAGTTTGTTAAGACACAATGGAGTTCATGCAGGAACTCTGATTCACTCTTCTCCACTTGCATGTATTCATCATTATCTGTCTTGTGAGTTGTCGTTATGTATATACATGGAGCAATTACAATGATTGCATGGGCAATGAGCGTGAAACAGTGCAGTTACTGGAAAGTACTAAAGTGAACTGTGACGTGGTCTGCGTTTGACGAGGCAGTGTGGATGACGTAAACTTGAGCTCAAAGACTTTGAATTCAAAGTAGGTTGAAGAAGACCTCGAACTCGAAGAGTTTGTCGTCGATCCATCTGGAACTTTAGACTTTCGATAATTCGATTGTCGTTAAGAGAAAGATACAATGCTGTGGAAATCAATTCTCTGATGCCAGAACAAATTGATTCGAACTGAAAAATAATTTATTATCGTGAAAGATATCAAGTATAAGAGCTTGCGCTCTGATATAGTATTAGGCCTTGAAGAATCAACGCCCTGATACCATGTTGGAAAGAGGTGTATGAAAGATAGGTCGAATAAGATTCGAATAAAAAGAATTTGAACGACAAGAAAGAAAACTTATCGTGCACAACAGAATAAACTATCTTCATCTTTCTCTATGCATGACTACGCCTATCAATTTTGAAAAAACAATAGTGATAGAAATCACGTTTGATCTTATAGTAACTAACTTTGAAATCATCATTACTACAGTGATTACGTAACCAAACATTAATGTATTGAATTATTAGACAATAATTAGTCGCGAAGAACTACAGAAATGCATACATTCTGAGACGAACCCGAATGCAATAAGCAGATAGTATTGATTCAGTATGAAACCGAAACAGAAGTAAATGAGTACAACAAGTTGCAGATGGAAGCCACGTACTCTAAGCTATTTCTGAACGGCTAAAATAAATCTGAATTGAGTGCAATGCTGATAAGCAGTAAGCGCAATAGCAATCTCTAATCAACTCTAAAGAACTGAGCCAGAATGCTCAAGAGTGTCCAAGCTCGCAGGCTCGAGAGAGAGATAACTATTCAATACTTGTTGTTCTCTTGATCGCATTGTTTCAACTTTTGAATGTAAGAATATGAACAACTATTTATACTAAGCAATTAGATCGTCAAAAGCGTCATCCAATTGGCTGTGATGTGCTGGCATCCATTTAGTTAGGACTTCTTAGAAATTACTTGCTGATGAATTAATGCAAGTCGGTGGCTTTGGTCATAAACAGTCTGTTTGTAGATTTAACTGTAAATTGAAACTCTGTAGAAATGAACATAAAATGTCGTAGGCGAAAAATGCGAATACTGCGAAAAATGAAAAGTCATTTTCTTAACTTTTAAGACATATGACATTTTGCAAAAAAGTTGAAGTGAGAGAAAAATCCCAAAAGACGACAATCCTGAAAATGTTGGCACTGTGAGCCATTTCCGAGTAGTTATGTAGACTGTGTAAAAACACAAAAAATTTGCAGGTCTAGATAAAAGCTGGACGAAGATTAAAATGTCGATTAGTAGATTAGTATGAGAATAATCCAACAATCCCCCTGAATATGAATCCATGAATGTCTTGACCTTAGTTCTGCACAAAACTTTCTGTGTGCATCCAAGCTTAACGCTTTGGTAAAAATATCGGCTGTCATAT
>CM055103.1:16960074-17005074 GCA_029204225.1 Diphasiastrum complanatum
AGAGAGAGAGAGAGAGAGAGAGAACACACACACACACACATATAGTGACAGCGCAATGTATCATTTGTGTGTGTGTGTGTGTGTGTGTGTGTGTGAGAGCGAGAGAGAGAGAGGAGGAGAGAGAGAGAGAGAGAGAGAGAGAGAGAGAGAGAGAGAGAGAGAGAGAGAGAGAGAGAGAGAGAGAGAGTGTGCGAGCCGATACCTGGGAGAGAGCATCTTGATCTTAACTTAAACTACTTTGGAGGTACGTTGCCAGACAATATCTCGTCATTAAACTCATTACAGTAGATCTATCGTATAGTAGCTTCTTCAGCTTCATACCCAAGAATTTTGGTGAACTCTCCGAGCTTCAATTCTTAAAATTTTGGAGTTTCCTTCTAAGCAGACACATCCCAAGTTCGAATGTGATCAGTGTAAAGTAGTTGATAGGACAGGTAAGATCCTAGCACTCTGAAAGAGGCATGGATACTTGTATAAATTGAGTCATTGCTTTTGTGCCTCTAGTCAGGCTCTTAGTACTTCAATTCATTCAAATAAATGTTTTTACTTTGGCATTATAGACTTGGTCATTTAAATCATGCTGCTGTACAATGAATGTCTAGACAATCTATTGTTCTTGATCTCGACTATCCTCGCGAAAAGCTCGAGTTACCTATCTGTCAAGACTGTCTAGTTGGTAAACAGACTAGGAAACCATTTAAGTCAAGCCATCAGCATGTTGCTAGAGGATTGCTAGATGTTGTACATTCAAATATTTGTGGCCCGATGAAAAATCCTTTGTTGAAGGATGCCAAGTATTTTATAACCTTTATTTACGATTTCTCCCGAAGGACTATGGTGTACTTCATAAAGAAGAAATCAGAAGCCTTCAACTGCTTCAGAATCTTCAAGGAGCGTGCAGAAAAGGAGACTGGAAGGACGATCAAGGTCCTAAGGTCAGACAACGGTGGAGAATATATCTCTGTCAAGCTTAAGGAGTACTGCCAAAGCCAAGGCATTGAGCATTCATCACTCCTTACAGTCCTCAGTCTAGTGGCTTAGCTGAGAGGAAGAACCGTACTATGGTCGAATCTGCTAAATGTATGTTATCGCATGCATCGTTGCCCAAGAGATTCTGGACTAAAGCTGTCTCCACTGCAGCTTACGTCCAGAACAGATGGAGGCCCTCTCAAACAAGACACCCCACGAGGTGTGGGCAGGCTCTAAGTCTTCTTTGAAGAACCTAAGAGTGTTTGGGTGCATTGCCTATACGCAGATCCCAGAGGACACAAGGAAGAAATTGGACTTCCAAGGTCTCAAGACCATCCTGATCGGATATACTTCGTCTGATAACACTTAGAAGCTGTACTTGATACCCATCAAATCATGTATACCCGGATACAGTTTTTATCGAGGATCAGTTCATCGACCTCAAAGGCAAGGATATTGCTCAAGAAGAACCTTCATCACCTGCCGTTGACACGACAGTCCAAGCTTCTGGCTCAGGCGTATGTATTGTCGACCCACTTCGAGACATCGAATCAGACAAAGATGTTGCTGCTACCCAGCAATAAGTCCCAAGAGCGGTTCATCAGTCGAATCCCCCAGAAGATCAAGCCGAGTGCGCACACAGCCCACAAGGTATACTCCTGAGTTTGCCTATATCTCTTAATGCAGGAACCGACGACAGTCGAAGGCACTTAGCCAACCAGACTTTGATCTCTGGAGAGAAGCCATGGACAGAGAGTATTCTTCTTTGATCAAGAATCAGACATGGTCATTAGTCGAAGCTCCTATTGGCTGCAATATCATTGATTGCAAATGGATCTTTAAGATCAAATACAATGCCAACGGAGCAATTGATCAAAGGAAGGCTAGACTGGTAGCACGAGGATTCACCCAGACCTTGAATGTCGACTACAGTGAGACTTTTAGTCCAGTCGTCAAACATTCGATCCGATTGCTCTTGTCTTATGCTGCAGCTGCCGACCTCGAAGTACATCAACTTGATGTACAAACAGCCTATCTGAATGGAGTTATACAAAAAGATATCTACATGATCCAGCCCGAAGAGTATGTTCTAGAAGGCAGAAGAATCATCTCTGTAAACTCCACAAAGCACTGTATGGCTTGAAACAGTCTGCCAAGGCTTGGTTTCAGAGGATCAACACATTCTTTATTGAACAAGGATTAAACCAAGCACTGTTGATTGCAACATCCATTCCAAGTCGGTACAACAATCCTTCATTATATCACCTTATACGTGGATGACACGTTGCTCTTCAGCAACAAATCCAATATGGCTAAGGATTCGAAACAAATGTTGTTCTCTCAGAATGACATGACTGATCTGGACAAAGCTCACTTTTGTCTAGAAATTCAAATCCACAGAGACAGAGCAAATCAACTGATATACATCACTCAACAAAGGTATCTTCATAATGTTCTTAATAGATACAATTTGATGAATTGTAAATTAGATCACTCACCAATGGATCCAAGTCTGCATTTGTCAAAGGACCAATGTCCCCAGACCAAGTAGAAAGAAGAGCAAATGAGAGAGTATATGTATCAATCGATACTAAGATCTCTCATGTACGCAATGGTCTGCATAAGACCAGATATCTCTTTTGTTGTTAGCTCACTCAGCCAATACATGGCTAATCCTGGCATTACCCATGGAAGGCTCTTATTCGAGTCATGAGGTATATTCGAGCTACCATGGACCAGTGCATCTGCTATGGAGATGTCAGCAACGACAATCTTCATCAGCTCAGTGGTTATTCTGATGCAAGCTGGGGAGGATATGAAGACAATCATAAGTCCACATCTGGATTTACATTCTTCTTCAACGACGATCCTATTTCTTGGAATAGTCGTAAGCAAACCTCTATCGCACTTTCAATATATATATATATATATATATAAAATAAACTTATGTACACTTTTGCGCATGTGTATGGGTGCACCCATGCATCTTCCTTCCCTCACCCATGCATACAACTAAAAAACTTGGGGAGGAGGATGCATATGGGAAGGAGGATGCATGGCCCTCCTCCCCATGCATGCATGCATATTGGCCACTTTAATTTTTTAAAACATGTCCTGCACTTCAAAACACAACCACCTTTTCATTTTCATTAATGACTAATGGCCTCTCTCTCTCTCTCTATTAGGTGCCTTTCTATTAATGGGCCTCTCTCTCTCTCTCTCTCTCTCTCTCTCTCTCTCTTTCTTTGTGTGGATCGGAAATCTCTCTTCCTCTCTTTTTCTTTTTCTCTCTCTCTCTCGCTCTTTTTCTTTATGGTCTCTCTCTCTCTCTCACCGTGGATCGCGTTCATGAAAAAATGTAACACATTACGTTTGGATCGAGACACTATCTACTGCGACACATTACAAGCTTAGATCGCGGGTCAATGAATTCAAAAGCAGGAAACATGTCGAGTTGCAGAGGTTGATATATTGCGCAAGATTCAGAAGTTGGCTAAGCTCTGGAAGAGTATTAATGTGACAGATATTAGCACCAATGCCAGAATGCCCGCAATATTGTAAAGTCTGAGGTGATAAACGAGAGGGTTAAGCATGAGCAGAAGACGTAGAAGTTGTCCGATCGCGTCTGCAACTGCCAGAATGGCCACTTTTCGTCGAGGAGCTTGCTTTGCCGACCTGCCAAATCTGTGCCTCATTACTGGTACTACGGCTTGCCTCGCTGCCATGCTCGCTCCCTCGCTCCCTCCCTCCCTCCTGCAAAACGGACGATCACAAATGGATCCATGGTAATGGTGCAAACCTAAGGGAGAGAAAAACTAGCTGAGGTGGCAACATTACTTCAAGTATTCAACTGCAGAGAAATTACAGAGCATATATTATTCGAAATGGCAATCTAAAGTAGCCAACGCAATGGTTGGAAAGGACTGATGTTGATGGAGCACAGATCTGCAATGCTAAACTCCTGAATAATGATATGGAGGTAATCAAAACGAATGAGACCATTCGAAAATGGCAATCTAAAGTAGGCGACGCAATGGTTGGAAAGGGACCGATGTTGATGGAGCGCAGATCTGCATTGCTAAACTCCTGGAATAATGATATGGAGGTAATCAAAACGAATGAGACCGAATCAAGAATTCAGGGAATATATCAGATGAAAGGGAAATATGGTAATAAAATCTCAAATGCATACTCTAACGCAAATACCTATAAAAAAAAGTCAGTATTTTCAATATTGACACTGTCAAAACTCAACAAAAGCCCCTTAAAACAGCACACTGATATTATATTTGGTCGCTATCATCAATGTAGATAGTGTAAGACTAAACCCAATCCCTTGAAGATCACACGAATAGTGTTAAAACAAAACCAATTCCCCTTTAAGAATCACATAAATGCTGTTAAGCCATCCCCTCTGAATAGAACGTTTGCTATTATTCAACACATATAGAGTCAAGACTACCTAATGAACACATTGATGTTCATTCATTCTATAGTAATCCAGTCACAATGGCCAAACACACAAAGACGTAAGCATAATATAAAAAAATAGAATGCTAAATTTCTGATTCTCTTGATTCACAGTCTATTTCGGCAGCAAGAGCATCACTGAATGGAAAAATTCAAAGAAATGAAAGCATCCAAAATTCAACACCTAGCGACAGAAGCGGTCGAAATTAGGATTGAAAAAGTTAGCTCCAAAAAGTCCAATTCTTTCAGCTCTCCCAGCTAGTGTGGAAGACTCCAATCAAGATTACAGCCTCCACATTTGAGCGACTGTAGCTTCTGAAGGTTTCAGAGGGAAGGCTTTCCCTAGCTGAAATTGTTGTAGGAAAGGCTCAAATTTGTGAGCTTGTAAGGTTTCCAAGTTGTCCTAGATCTTGATTCTGCTTACACAGAGCAGATTCATAGATAACTTTGGTACATACAGGATTTAGAGAGTAGCTTAGACTGATCATTTGCAAAGCATAATCTTACAGTGCCTTCACCTTTAATAGCTTGTGTGCTATTGTCGCCAGGTGAATGAATTTCTGGGTACCTTGTGTGCTATTGTCGCCAAGGTGAATGAATTTCTGGGTACTGTAAGGTGTATAGGGACTTGAAACAACCAATGAGGCTAGTCATGTGCTGAGTGGGCTCCGGAATCCAGGAACCAAGAACTGTCGCCAGATGCTTCCTTGATGGTTGGTCATGAAGGCATCATGATCCGCTTCTTGAATAGGCTGTGGAGCTTCTGCAGCTGCATTTGCCACTTGATTTGACTTTTGCTGTTGTTCTTCGCTTGAAGTATTCGGCAGTCTTGTATTTCGTGGTTGTTTTGTTTGCAGTATCTGCAGAACATCTTCTTCTTTGTCTGCGGATTTGACTGTTCCTTGTGTTGAGCTGGTTTTCTGGTATGGCTTTGATTGTTTCGGGCCTCTCTTTTTCTTCTGCTTTGTCGTGCTCTTGTTGGTGTACAAGGCGTGAAAATCAGCTGAGGAGCTCAAGGCTTTGTTTCCTTCGCGTGTCTTCCTGCAACAACATAGTAATGACTCTCGAGAGAGTCAATTTTGGATGAGTCATGATGATCATCACCCAACTGTTGTAAGAACTTGGCAAGCTTGTAAGGAATTGCATCACTGCGTCTTGATCGTCTATGACAGATCCGACAGTAGCCATTTGTCTTAGCAGGTTCTTGAATTGATCAATGTGATTCTGTAGAGAATCACCATTCGTCATGTTGAGGGAGTAGAACTTCTTCCTAAGATGTAGCTTGGAAGCTATATCTCGCACTTCGTACAATGTGCTCAAAATGTCCCAGACTTCTTTCGATGTCTGGGCCTCGGATACATGGCCGATCTGGGTATCCGTGATGTTGAGGATGATCAGCGCAAAAGCTTTTCCATCCTTCAGCTTCCATCTGGCGATTGTCGCGTCGTCCGCTTCGGGTTTCCCTTCTGCACCTGTAACAACGTCGTACAATTCTTTTGCCATTAGTACAGTTTTCATCTTAAATTTCCACAGACAGTAATTGGCTCCATTAAGCTTGTCCATGATAGGACTGGTTTTCCCTTGGGAATCCATGTGGAAGAGTTAGTCTAAGTGATAGGAGAAAACTATCAGTGACTTAAGTATGAAAATTTGATACTAAAAATACTTGGGCTTTAGTCCCTAAGTCTCAACAATGTTTATATGCCAACATTAGTGCAAATAATTCATAAACAACTTGAGATTGTTTACTTATGGTACCCATCACTGCATTTGGCACTTTGCAAGCCAGATTTGCTTGGGTCCTACACATATAAATATTCAAACAACAAATGAGAGTTTTTTTGTGCGACATTTGGGTTTGTATGCTTGCAAGTTGCACAAAGAGGGACACCACTTTAAGAAACACTATTCCACCAAAGAATATAGTCTATGATGGGTTGTTGAAATTGGAAACTAGTATTTCTTTGCAAACAATTTTTGATACTTTTGGAAATTTTTATATGTTTTGACATCCTGTCACATTGTATCAAACTTCTCAAAGGCAATAAAATGATCCGTGCATTCTATGTGCATATGATGGCCTTTAGCTACATGAATGGAATAATGTGTCACAATTCAAGCAGATCAAAGGCATCTCACTTGTGGTGAGCACTACATACGAGAGCCACATACCTATCATAGGACCAAACACCACAAGCTCAAGACTATTATAAAATAAAGGGCTTTAACTCCATTATGTTGCAAGTGGTGGCAAATGCAAATTTTGTTATCTAGGAATACGATGTAGGGTGGTCACTTCTCCTTAATTCAACTTCGAGAAATAGCATGAGATTGCACAAAAGAGTGTGTAGACTAGGCATTGGGGAATTTTCTCTGAGCATTGAACACAGGAGATGATGATGTCATGCATAAAGGGCCTGTATAGCTCATTGTTGTTGTTACGTGGGTTGCAAGTAGCAAAATACATGTAGCATTTGATGTGTTGGCGTTCTTGAAGCTTACACTTGCATTTCAAGGCATGGCCAAAAATTTGGGTATTTTTGTAAAAAGTCTTTAATCTACAGTTAATTTTCTTCGAGAGAAAAAAAAGAATTTCATCGTGGACAAAACTGTACAATGAAACTTATATACCCACATATGCCAAATGCTTATGTCACTGAACTTGACATTGTTTGAAAGAAGACACTCAACAAGATGAGAAACACAAATTTTCCTCTAAATTAAAACCCCGTCTCTTCTAGGTATTTTTCACTATTTTCATCACAGGTTGGTGCTTCTTTTGATGCATTACCATGGCTTTACGCTTTCAAACATTGAACTGCTGCTATTATGTTAACAAGAAAAATTCAAATTCTTGGAGACATGTTGGCCAAGATGTTCTCAGAATTGTGCTCTAAATTTGACATCCATTCCCCAAGGGAAACTTTGCCTTACCAATTCATCTATTAGGTTCATCCTAGAAGCCCATAAGCTACATAAAATCACTGCACCAATTCGTAGCCAGAATCCCAAGCTGTTTAGCTCTGCATTCGTCTGTACATTTAGGACAAGTCTTTCAACATAGCCGAGCTAACGGTGACAGTATGTACCAATAGGATAGAACTGTTGACCTTGTAACCACCAGCTAATTCAAATGTCTTACAAGGACTTGTCTATTGACTATAATGTTATCAGTTAAACGTATTGATTGCTGAGGAAATGGAAATCCATATGTTGCAAGAGAGATCTAGAAATATCAAATCTTTGAATAATTGTTTTTCTGAAAACAAAGCCACAATGTCCTCAATATTTGATTCACCACACTGGCCGTTTTCAAAATGTCAAAAGGAACCACCACTGTTAGATGGAACTCAAAATGTGCAAAAGTAAATGACTATCCAAGGCAAAACAGATTTTACATTCTACGACCTGGAAGAATTGACAGAGGCATTTGGAGACGATGAATTAGACTACTATAGCTGCTTGCAATAGTATTCCTGCTTAGTCTTTCTTTTACAAACTTCGTCTTTTATGGACACTTCATTCAGAAAGAAAAATTCTGCTGCGTGAAAAATAAATTTGAATAAGTCCCTATTCCCCATTGCTGCAGATTAGACGCAAAATAACTCAAGAACAGCCTTTAATCCATTATACCTTCCCAATCAAGATCAAGGGTCATAGGCTTGATCACGGGGAGGAAAGGAGGTGTTTTTGTTAGAGTTGCATTTGAGTTCATTTCGCCCGAAGAGAGAGCAACAACCTGTGCATGTGGATCAAGTTGGCGAGCACTGACAGGTAAAATTTTATCACCTTCAACCTTTGCCAAAATCTCAAACTCAACCTTTTGCACCGCAGGCTTGGTGGCCCAATCTGGCCACATATCTGAATCAAATGCATCAGTACTGAGTGTCTTCTCCAGCTCAAACTGGATGTGGATAAAACTAGCCGCCGAAGCCCTGGCACGCAAGAGTTTAAATGTTCCTTTCCTGTAGGCAGCTGGGCCCAACGATGCTTTCAAAGCTTGCTCCAAACTAAGCAGTTTGGCATCTGAGCTATTGAGAGATGGAAGAGGCCAGACCCATGGATTTGTTGAGATGGAAGGAGCTTGAAGCAATTCGACTGGCTCATTCAATACTCCTTCCTGCTGCCGAGCTACCAGCTCTACTGATCCTGGAGCTAAGCGTTTTACCTTGAGTTTTCCAGTTGTGACATCTGATTCCTTTGATGCAGCAGCTACCAGTGAAGTCGGCCCCACTACGCGAAGAGAAAGCAGTGGTTGTCCGTCTGGGCGTGATGAATATCTGAGGCGTGAAGCAAGGTTTAAAAGGCTGCTAGCAAGACCACCTTCATGAGCTTGTCCAATCAGGGGAAGAGGAAATTGCAACGGTCTTGCAAGACTTAGTTCGCGGGCACCAGTAACAGTAACAACAGCTCCATCAGCCAACAAAACCCTTTTCAAGACACCTGCTTCAACATCGTGCTGCAAATACAAGCAGAAAGCACAAAGAACTCAAGGTAGTGCTAAAGAGTATTCAAACTAGAAGAGCCTAAACATTCCTTGTAAAGAGTTCTAGAAACACGTTGGACATGACTACATGATTAGAATCTAACTAATACAAGACAAAAGAACAATACTAGAAGCTCTGATATAAAAACTTTGAAAATAGATTCTGGACATAGAAATACAGGACACAATATCTGTCCATAAAGACACAAAGCTACTTAGGGCAGGATCTTTGAATGATTTATATAGTGCAGCTTCACAGGCGACATTAAAATCTTCATAGACTTGTAATCCTGAAACAGCTATGAAAATTGACGGAGTGAAAATGAGTATACTGGTACAGCCAGACGCAGTTGTTTGGCATCCTGGATCCACAGCTCGACCGGACCAGCTAGTTGAAATGGCTCCAGCACTGCTTCGTGTGCCTCTGGATGCAACACTTCCACAAGCGCTTTATACTCCTCTTCTTTGCCAATGTCTCCTGCTTCATGGTTGCTTGGTGGAAGCTCATGCAAAAATCTCCAAGTTTTGATTTCCTCGGAGAGCTTGAGTGGTAATACAACTCCGCCCACTTCGATGTCGAACTCGTATATCAATGTTTGGCCAATTTTGGCGTCAATCATATCTATGTTTGAGATTTTAGCATCCCCTTTGTCCCAACCAAGATGCTGGATAACCTTCTCTGCCGTGTCCTGTTCATGGATCGTCAAGCAATACAGAATGCTTACTGATCTGCCAAATTATTAGAAGAAAATCTCAAAACAGCAAAATATAAATGTACAGAAAATTGAAGTACTGGGTCAGAATTCAGACAGAATTGTTGCAATAATGCGGACGCAAGGACAATATATATGTAGCAAATTGGAGTATCAGGTCAAAGTTTAGTGATAGTGTTGCAGAATAAGCGTAAGAACATAAATCCCCGTATGTATACGGTCCATACGATTCAGCGGCACTAGTTCTCCTATAAAACTTGTTGCCTAGCCTTGTTAAAAACCTAGAAAACTGTAAATGAAGAGGTGAAGCACAACAACAATACTTGTTAGTGCAAAGTTTGAACTGAAACAAGCCAAATTTCTGATCCTTTTGAATTTTGCATTACAAAAAAAGGGTAAAATTCTTGATCGTTTCAAAGACTGAACATAATGAAGCTCATGTCTGCAATCGTCCATTAGGTCAAGATCATCTGTAGTTTCATAGAATCGTATATTGTGGCATATGATATAGGTACGACAACATTTGGCATCCTTCAGCTATTTTTGATAGTTTATGGCCGTACGGACGTGTACGGAATTTCAACAGCAACGTTAGTTTATGGACAGAAAGGGAAGAAAATAGAATACCGATATGGCATTAAACACTGCTACTGGCGTTCGATGCTTGTCGGAAATCGGGATCGCCTCGCAACCAAAATTCCCACCCACAAAAATCAACAACCCAAGAAGAAAACCCGCATGAAAGCGTCGCATTGTAGCCATCCTGAAAATGTTTGCCCTCCTGCCTTATCTAAAAAGAATACGTAATCCTGAGAGCGGAAAGCGAGAAAATCACTCACAGGTTAGACCTCTTCCAAGCCACGGCTCAAACCCTTTATTGCGCAATTGCGATCATTGTCCTGTGATACAGATTCTCTGAATCTCTGCGAATAACTAAGCAATCGCAATTTTCACCATGTAATAACGATCCGCAGAATCTGTGCAGACAAACTAAGCAATTATAATATTCGTCCTGTGACACAGATCCGCAGATTGTATGCAAATAAATAGAGATCCAAGCAGCAAAACGAGTCCGATCAGACAATCGCCCCTGCGAAATGCGCCCCTTTTCATTACTGGAAAATCAATGCCCAATTCTTCATCGCTCTTGTTTTCCTATCATCCAACAAATCCATCGCCGGCGAGAGATATAACGAAAAGAAAGGGCGAGACCTTCACTGATGTGTCCCACGAGTAGCAGCGTGCCCATTGGTGGCTTGACGTGTTACTCGCTCCTCATTGGCTGAAATAAGTCCTTTCTCACCTCATAACAAATATAATATAATAATAAAAGTAGTAATACTCTTGACTCCTGCTTACCTAGAAAGGAAGAAGTTAGGACACCCTCTTGAATCTTCCTCTCAAAATGGGCTTTGTCCACAAGGCTCGGTTCTAGGATGCACACCCACCACCCATGAGCCAACAATGGCAGCTTGGTGTTACCTAAAAATCATTGAATGACCTTGGAATTATTAGTGTAGTGTTTGTTGGATGCTATCATCTCACCTTACATGGATGTTGGAGAATGGCAATGACCAAATGACTCTATGTAGGAATCATTTTTGACCAAGATTATCATAGTTTCTAAATATCACAACTCTCATATCCAAAATTTATTTTCTATGCACATGGAAACAACTCGAAATGACATCCAAGAAGCATTGGCTCAAGAAGCCCTTGTGGATAGGCCTACTCTCCACAATAAGTTGTTCACCCACGAATAGGCTCAATCTTCCTCCACACCCAATTTTCCCTTCATACAATATTAAAGGCATAATAGAATACGTTTTTATTTTAGCCTCTTCATAGAAGAAAAAGAGAATTTATTTTCCAAAACATGAAACTACAAGTATTTGGCCTTTGTCATTGATGTAAAAAAATTGATGGAATCACCTTGCTTCCTTCGAGCCTATGGAGATGTTATTGGCAGTCATATACCTTAAGTGGCTCCAAGTTAATTAGGATTATTGGTATAAAATCGAGTTGAATAACAAAGAAAGGCACATAAGAGATCTATGTTACAATCATGTTCTACTTGAATAACAAAACCAATCACTCACAAAATCACATATTCACAAGGCAAGACATTGTGTGTTGCAGTCTCCATGTTTATAGAAATTGAGTATTTTTGAAATGACAAAATTATGTTCCAAATTGTTTTGAGAACAAAGGATGAGTAACATTAAAAATTGATGTTCAAATGTGAAGCTTGATTTAAAATGTTATTCTTTTTTTTTGGACACAAAAGGGTTTGTTGCAAAGTGTTCAAAGGTGTTCATGGAAATGACAAGCTTGATCACACCACACAAGAACACAAAACAATGCAGGTCAATAAGGTTTTGTGCAAGTACTAACAATAAGTCCAGATCCCCTAAATGCAAAGACATGGTTAGCACAATTTATTAAAATGCACGTAGAAGAGTTGCAGAATTTATGATATATTTATCTTCTTGATGATTTTATGAAGTTAGAGATTTTTTTGATGTACATGAATTTTCACCGACCAAGAATGATGTGCACCTAAGTTACTCGTAGTTCCTTCGAAAAAGAATTTTGGTTTGGTGAACATTTCAAAGAAATCAAGGATGTCAATATGTTCTCTTTTTAGATATTTACAAGAAGCAAAAATTCACAACCAAATAAATTTTGTGCTAAACGTAGCATTTGTGAGCAGTGATATCAAACACATGGCATCATATGATTGGTTGAGAACATGCAGATTTTGAGCCATAGTACAGGCTTGCAACCAAATTTCATTTGGACCGTCCAGCTTCAAATGCTACATTATGTATCGTTCATCCGACGGTGCACTGTAGCCTTGTAACTAGACTTGCCGCCCCACGGCTCATCTTTAAACATCATCTTACTAAATCTAAACCTATTGTTCTTTTAAAGTTGTTGCAAGGGCTCTCCATATACACACAAAACAACAACAACAAAAAAGAAAGAAAGTTGGAAAGTACCATAGACAATGTTTGGAGTCATGTATAAAGCATTGAGGCCTTGTTATTGACAAAATGGACCAAAGAAATATATCACTATCTCAATTTGTCCTTAAGCAAGCTTTATACAAGTTCACTGGTCAAGGCTCTTGTGTTCAATGAGACTTTGACATCAATAGTATTTTAAATCCCCAGCTTGATTGAAAATTTGATCTTTTTATCTTTATTTTATTTTGCAATTTTGTTGTCTTTTATTCTCTAATTTTTACTTTTTTTGAAACAGACAGTCAAAACAAAAAAAAATTGAAAAACGAAAAAGAAAAAATGATGAGCAAAAGTCAGAAAAGTCATCAGATCAAAAAAAAAAAAAAAAGTATCTTCAGGAATGAATTCTTGAGAAAAAAAATGACCCAAAAATCACTATCATGGTCATATTTTGATTCAAACAGTCAAATTAGCCTTCGACGAGTTGCCAGATGATAAATCTAACTCAGATCTACCTATATTGAGTTGGGCAAAGGTTAGTTTTAAGCAAAAGAACATGTTTTACGTACAACTCTATGTCACTTTGAGAACCTTCGCCAAGCATGATGTAGTAATTATTAACCTTCGTCGACCTGACAGATGGATTTAGAATATCAAAATTAGGTTGGGCAAAGGTTGAAACCCTGAAAATTGTCATTAAATGCAGTAGCTAGACTAAGATTGCACCTAGGTGTGGGTTGAACCTTCGGTAAAACCCCAGAACCTTCGTTGAGCTACCTATTGGTCAGTGACATTTGCCGAGAATTTTGGAAGCTATTTTCATAGTATTGAGCATGCTTGCAAATTTTTGTCCAAATCTAATCAATCAAACTAGCACTTTGTCTAATAGACCCTCCAAATTTGCCTACAAAAGGGCCCATTTTGAATTCATTTCTCACCAGTGCTAGCAAAGCTCTTGCGAATTTTTTTCGCGACCAAACTTTCTATTAGCCTTCCGACACGCTCCCAAGCTCTTTGATCACCTTTTTTGCTTATCTTACCTACTGCAACCATGTCTTCTTGTTATGTCCATGGCCAGTAAGTAGGATTCAGTATACTCCTAGTCTTGGATACACGGTACTCCAGTAAATCAAGCTGTTAGTTATGCCACGTCATATTGGATGTGACCCAAAAGTAACTAATATCCTTGTGAGGCCCAGAACACACTAAATGGAGTTTAGACAAGGTATGAGACAATGTATGCATGTGTAGAGTTATCAATAGCAATTCTATGAATATGTGGTCCATGCTTAGGACTCTATTCTAGGTGAATCTATGTATAGGAAACTTAGGGCTATGCATGGCTATGTGCCTAGGATGCTTTTGGCTCTATATATTGGGTCCAAACTCGCTCTACTCCTCATTGTGATCATTGATTCATTGTCAGGGTTTCACTCTACATTCATGTTTCTTATTCTCTAGCTTGGGGGTGAAGCTTCTAGAGTTGAAAGGTTGCTTCTACTTGGTTGGGTGGTTGCTCCATAGTGTGTTTTCCATTGTGTTTTATCTTGTAAGCAGGATGTTAGGGAGCTTCCCTTATACTTCTACTGAATTTGACACTTCTGCTTCACCCAAACCCATTGTCTTGCGTAGTATTCCAAGCAACGGACATCATGGCTTTGCCTGGCACTGACAAAGTGGCTAAATGGTTAACCCTTGTTGAGCCTCCACTCAAAGCGATGGGCATTCATGCCATTTCGTTTTCAAGTAAAATCAGTATGGAGTTCATTAGTATGGCTTTTGGCATGTGGGATGTGAGCCAAAGCCGAGTTTTATATCACCTCCCAAGAGAGTAGTGCGTAAGGTGCGTGTGATGGAGGCCACCCTTGCTGCCTTAGGCATTGTCTTTGGAACAAACCCCCCCCCCCCCCCGGTTACATAAATTGGCCAATCATTTGTGGACACTAAAATGAATCAGTACCAAACTAATGATGGTTACCTCATAGATGTCATCAAAGACTAGTCCTCCAAGCTATTGCACATCTTTTGAATAACTTCTTGATCATAGAGGATCCCTGTCAAGTCACATCCCCCTTGAGACTGGATGTAGGACCTTTGCCCAGTCGCGCCCACAGAAATCTATCACAGAATTAGACCACTTTAACCATCCATCCAACCATTCGTGCTTTCACCATTAAACAACACCGTCTCAATAACGCCCCACCAAATCTGGTCGACATCCCTTATAGCTGAACGATCGGCAGCTCTCCTGCACTGGCAACTAACCGCCCATGCTTTACACCCAAATTCGAACAACATCTTTGTATAAATGGTTAACCCGTATAGTTTGACACCCCGCATGGAATTTCACCTATCTAGGCAACACTTTGCCTCATCTGTCCTACGTGTAGACAAGGTACCAAGCAACACTTTGTCTCATATGTCCTATGTGTAGACAAGGTGTCAGGCCCGAACTGCAAGGACTGACCGTGCTTACACCTCAAGGGCAACACCTTGTCGCATCAAGTCCCCCGTTAAATAAATAGTTCCTGGTGAATTCTCTTCACACTACTTATTCAACCAATTAACTTTTAAACAAGATTAACTCAATTACTCAAGTCAATTGTAAATGATTCAGAAATCTTAAATGTCTAGGTGCAGAATTCAATTATACATGCCATAAACGACATTTAGATTGGAACAAAAATCTTCAACTAAAAGTGAAACGAACTTTGACCTTAAACATTGATTGATTTCAACTCAATAAGATCATTCACTTTACAAGCGATTTATGTTAGATCAATAACCAAAGAATGTGAACAAATCCAAAACATCCATGGTTACTTCAAATTTTACGTAAATTGGGAATTTCAAATTCTGTTCGATATGGACCTAAACTATGAAAATCAATCTAAAGCATTGACTTAGGAGTTTCACAGTTACCATCACATTCTGAAAGGATTCCGAACCATCCGGCATGCATCAGATATGACATGCAATGATTTCTAAAAAAATCAAATTTTTTACGTAAATTGCCTAGGAACTAGGAAATCGGCATTTTGAACTATAATTGTTCAAAATACCTCCATGCATGAAATTTTCTCTGATCAATCTACTGAACACCCATGTACCATGGATTCAAACATGCATACAGGTCTATCCATACATTTTCATCAACATAAAAGCACTACACTGAGTTACATGCATGCATGCATCAGAACATTACAAAAAACTTGCAAATTTTAGTTCAAAAATTGCCAAACTTCCGATAGCCATAACTTTCTCTATAGAACACCAAATTGGTCGCTGTAAAGCACAGTACGGAGGGAGATAGTTCTACAAGACAGTTAACACTTCACCTTGCCACCTAGGCTTCACATGTGCGATCTGTAACTGATCCAGATTCAGGTAGGAGGGCGCACTTTTTCAAGGTAGCATCTTCAGAAGTCCATCTCCAAACCAATATGCATCCAATCAAAGGTTACAAGCACTCTTCAAAGGTTTATTGGAGAGGCATAGAGGCTTCTATCAGGTCCATCAAGTAATCATGCGCTCAGATCATGCAAAAAATGTATTTTTGGACTCCTTCAATAAGCAAAACTTCAACATAATGGTGCCTAAGCCTCACAAAACCAAATTGGATGAATGATAGCTCAGATAAAAGGCAATCCATCATATCTTTAAGATCGTAACAAGATTTAACGGGTTCATACCATCATTTGATAGGTATTCAAAAGTCCCCAAAAATACACTATTTTTTGACATTTTGAGACCCTCAATGGTGCCCAATCCTAACCAAACTTCATGAAAGCCTTAGGAAAGATTCATTACACCTCTGAAAATGTGAATGCAGAATATTGGCCATGAATTTTATGAAAATCTTGAAAATTAGTCCAAAAACCATCAAAAAACCATATTGTTTGACCAATTTTGACCAGAATTTGTGGATCAAATCCACAATTAAGTGCAATCGGACCCAAATCCCTGTAAGTCATTAACATCAATCACTACAAGTTCTGATTTCAGTCAATTATGGATTCTATAGTCCATTTCTAGCCCAAAATCCCCAATTTTTGGTCCAAAATCACTCTCTAAGCATCCTTTTGACTCATCACTGGCATGCAATCATTAGATCCAATCAATATTGCCTGTAAAACAGCAATTGCAATCTGAAAAATGTAATAGATCAGTAGCAATGATAAATTCCAAGTGCATGGTGTCTAACAACTTTTTATACATGTAAAAGAGATCAAAAGCAATAGGGTTGGATTTGGGATCTTATAGAAAATATTTGTAGGCACCAGGGGCTTATATATACATGTAGGAATCGCCCATCTACTTCACCTATTTTTTAGTTCCAGTTGCCATGATCATCTCCTCTCATATATTCAGTCATTGTGGCTTTGGGGTGAAGTTGATTGGAGTTGACTCTCAGTTTCTAGTTGGTTGGGTGTTTTGGCACATGCAATCATTATAGTGGTATGATAGCTTAAATTTGCATCGATCAGAAGGTGAGACGCTTTTTGTTTTTTTGTAGTTTTTTGGTAGTATTCCCTTGTTTTTTTCTTCCTAGTGGTGGAGTTAACCTCCAAGTAAATGGCTTATTTGATTCTTGATTGCTTTCAGTCTAATTATCAGTGTTATGGACTTCTCCATAGACATAACTGAAATTATTCGGTTCTTACAAGCTTTGACTAATATTGACTGATTTAGATTGAAATTCATCAAATCTACTATATGTTAATGATTTTTAGGATTTTACTTGCTATTTTTCAGTATTATGACAAGTCCAAATGATTTCATGCCAGTTATATGGTCAATATTGGATTGAGCCAATACTTTGGTCAAAATTTGATAATCAACATTGAGCATAATCATATTTATAGATGAATTATAGTAGGTAGGCTCTAATTGCACTTGCATGTGGATTTGGTCCATCAGAACATGCCAAAAGTATTGAAAATTGGTCAAAAAACAAGGTCTTTGTTTTTAATGGATTTTTAACTTTTTTGGAAGATCTATTTAATATCTTTCTTCAAAACCTTGCATGCATGTTAGAGGCTCTGAACAAGTTTGGTAGGCAATGATCACTGTTAGGAGTCTCAAAACCTCAAAAATTAGTGTATTTTTTATGATTTCTGGGTAAAAATAACTCCCTATACTGAATCTGAAACCTCTAAAAATGTATACAGTATGAAAGGTAGGTAGTATTTCCTTTTATTCAAGCCCTCATGCACCCAATTTTATGGTGGAAGGCTTTTCTTTGAAGTTTTGCTTGATGTTGCCCTTCTTGGAAGTAATTTTTGGTGGATATGAAACTATGGATAGACCTAATAGAAGCTTCTACTACTTTCTAATGAGTATGCTTATAATCTTTGATTGAAGGCCTGTAAGGCTAAGATGTGTTTTTTGAGAGATCATGCTTGAAAAAGTGTGGCCTCCTACAGCAATTTGAGTCATTTATAGCTCACATGAAGTGTGAAGTCTAGCTGGTAGGGTGACATGGCAATCATCTTGCTAACCTATCTCCCTCTGTATTGTGCTTTACAATGACCAATTTGGTGCTTTGTAGCCAAAGTTATGATTGTCAAAATATTTGGCAGATTTTAGCTCAAAATTGATAAAAAAACCTTCAAAGTATTGAAGTGAACGAAGCAATAGTGTGCATATCCAATGTGAAAAAGTCATTTTTGAGTCACTTTTCACATCTGGGAACATGGCACTAAGTGTTACAACAGTATGCATGGATACATTTTTGATAAAAGGCAAGTAAAGAATGGTTTTTCAATCTATTTCGACAGTTTACGTGAAAAAGTTGTTTTTTTTTTTCTTTTCATAAATCACTGCATGTTGATTTTGATGCATGCCAGATATTTCAAAATTAGTTCAAAATGGATTGATAACATTGAAACTGAATATTCAATGATGGAAATTGATTTTCACAGTTTCAATCCATATTAAACGAAATTCAAAATTCCAGTTACGTGAATTTTTGAAACAATTGTAAATGTTTCGACTTTCTAAATATGTCGATTATTGATTAAAACAAAAGTTCTTTGTAAAGTGAATGACCTTACTAAGATGTAATCAGTTGATTTATCAAGTCATAGTTATTTTCGGATCTGTCAACTGACTAAAGCAATTTCTTGTTTTAGGTGATCAATAATGGTTGAGAAAAACACAAATCTCGAGGGAATGGTACCTATGCCGACCTACTTGCATATTTGCTAGCAATTTAGTGCGACACTTAGCAAAATGAACAATCGAAATAATTTGCAAGACCAACAAATGGAAGTGTTGTTGAATCAAGTTAAGACCTTATCCTCACAGAACATGGACTTTCAGCGAGAAGCATATTTGGTGGAGAAGAAGGAGAAGAAGTCTAAGGTAGTAGATGATTGGTTGACCAATTATATAGTCTACATGAAATTTTTGAAGAGAAAAATAGCTAGGTAAAGAAAATCCAAATTTGAAAATTAACTTAATCGATTGTGAGTGTGAATGTTCATTCAGTACTACTTCTTTCTTGTCTAATGAATTGTTTTATCTGAAAGACATAGATAGAGTGATCAAGAAGTCAGTATCCTGGTGGCAACTCATAATTTTATTAATTTTCATCTTGTGCAGAAACTCAATTTGAAAACTGAAGCCGACAAACATAGATATAAAGTATATCTAGTTGTTTGCTAAATCCATTTTGGATTTAGCAAACAACTAGATTTAGCAAATAGTTGTGAATTTTCTAAATTTTTTAACTCAATGGGTTTAGATTAGAAGGAAATTAAAAGGAATAAGATTATCATTAACATGTTTTTCCAGTTGGATTACCTCATGGTTTACCACCTTCTAGGTCAATTAATCATATGATTGAGTTGATTCCAGGTAGTCACCATAGATGGAGATTACTAATCAAAATGAAAATTTTCTTAAGACGGCCCAATAAATCACCTTGGGGTGCTCTTGTTCTTTTGAAAGTGAAGAAAGATGGAGGCCTCCAGATGTGTATTAAATAAGTGTGAAACAAATTCTCATTTTGGTCGTATATGGAGAATATTTGAGACTGGAAGAAATGAGAATGAAAAAGAGATCAATTCACAAGGATCTTAGATTTTCAAGAAAGATAAGAAGATTGTGCCATTCGAGGTGGTTTACCTTTTTGGAATGAGAAAGTTTATGTACTAGGGCATGATGAGTTAAAGAAGAAAATTCGTTATGAATGTCATGACGTACTCGATGCAAGTCATTCATGTGTACATAGGATTTCAGACTTGGTCAAAAGAGAGTTTTATTGGCCAAAAATCAAGCCATATGTCAAGTCTTGTGTGGTTAAGAGTAAACTTTGCCAGCTGTAGTGGGTTTATTTTTTATCCTATCCTCAACCCAATATCCAAGCACACAAGCATCAAGGAGATGAAGGTAGTGATCACGCGGAGGTTTGATCTCGTGAGAGCGATAACATATCTCAAAATTCAGCATGTATGGAAGATCCACATCTAACTCTAACATCCATTAACACTAAGATCCACAATGATAATAGCTTACTCTTTCTCTCTCTCCCTTTCTCTTACAAAAAGCATAAGAAATAGCAATTCCAATAATATTCAGATCCAACAATTAGCAAATACAACAAAAGCATGAGAGATGGAGGAATAGAGATAGAGAGCAAGGACATTCACAAGTCCATTCCATAAAAGAACCAATCTACTTGTATTGAAATGAAGATGAAAAACATGAGGAGCAACTCGAGTTTGCCCCTATTTATAGTGGAGAGGAGGGCCTTGGCCTCAAAATCCTATTGGCCCATTTCTACCTCCCTAACTATTCATATTTAAAAGAGTGGGAACCCAGTAAATAATTGGAGGGAACCAATTTGAAATTGAAGCTGAACCCATTTTCGTGGGAGACCCAACTTTATTCACTAACTTGACATTCAGGCCTGCGACATTAAGAGTCCCACAAAAAGGCCTAAAGTCCTTTTATTGACTTTCTAATTATCAAATAACTATGTGATCATCAGTGTCCTAATCTTTGATACCATAACTGGGCATTTGAAGTACTCACATTAGTAGTAAGTGCATATTCATGACTCAAAATAAATTACCTTCTCTGCTTGTAGAGAGAACTTCTTTACAGTTCTTATCCAAAATGGTACATTGTTATGAAGTGAACAAGGCTCTGTAGCCCTGATTTATGAGCTTGTTGACTGGCAGTAAATTCTTTTTCAGTATGGGTACGTAAAGTACATCCTTAAGCAAGGTGAATTCACCATTTGGAAGATAAAGGTGTATAGATCCTTTGCCTCCAATCTGTAGTGCACTTGAGTCACCGAAGTAGACATACTTTGAATCTGCTGGTGTCAGGTCTTCGAATAGGAACTTACATGCAGTCATGTGTTGAGAAACATCAGAATCGAGATACTAATCCAAGGCATCTCTAATGGGTTCATCTTGTATCATTAGTAGTGTTGGGTCTTCATGAGATGTTATGGCAAAATCAGATTCTCCATCTTGTT
This sequence comes from Diphasiastrum complanatum, assembly GCA_029204225.1. Lineage (NCBI taxonomy): Eukaryota > Viridiplantae > Streptophyta > Lycopodiopsida > Lycopodiales > Lycopodiaceae > Diphasiastrum > Diphasiastrum complanatum. The sequence goes on from CM055103.1 coordinate 16,981,171, forward strand.
GCATCTTCTTCTTTGCTTCATTGTGCTTGAGAACTTGACACTCCTTGATGTCGCGATTGGTTCTCTAGCAGTATTTGCAGAAGAGCTCGGTCTTTGGTCTTTGATGATGTCAATTGTGCTGTTGTGGTTATTGGCTTGAATCAGTCTGCTCAGCTTCGATCTTCTTGTCCTTCGAAGATTTCTTCTTCTGGAACTGTTTCTTATTTGAATAGAATGTGTCTATTTTTGTATTCGACGTAGATAAGCTTTTCCTTCTTACTTATTCCTGCAATGAGCTTATTGTCACCTTCTGTAGAGACAGCTCAGGAGCATTGCTCAAGAGCAATACTAAGTTGTCATAAGAGGGAGGAAGACTGGACAGAAGAGACATATTAGCATCTTCGTCTGATACTGGCAAACCTATCGTAGTTAACTAATTGAGTAGTTGTTTGAGATGGGTCGATACATCTGTTGTTTCATATAGACCAGAAAGAATGTCCCATGCTTCTTTGGAGCTGGAACAATTTGCTACATGAGCCATTTGTGAATCTTTAAGATTCAAAGATACAATGGCAAGAGCTTTGCCACCAACTTCCCAGGTGGTCAACATGTCAGGTTCAGTCGGCTTGGCTATTGAACTATTGACATATTCCTAGAGTTCTTTTTCAATGAGTATCATCTTCATCTTGAACTTTCACATGTGGAAGTCATCATAGTTGAACTTGTTAATCAAGCGGATTTCTGAAGATGTACCTTCCATGACGAATGATCTAAGAAATTATAAAATAGTCTTGAATACTAATTACAGTTTAAAATGATGGCTCTAATACCAACTTGTTGGGTTTCTACTAGTCTGCTTATGCCAACGAGTTGGGTTTGAATTACTTAGATACCATCTTGTTGGGATTCTTTGTATGCTAAATAATTAGAGAGAACTCAACATGCAAATTATAACAAGATCTTTACCAAACTATAGATTTAGACTAGAACTTAAATCAACAATACATGTTGAAGACAACCATGAAGGGAGCGAAACAGTTAGGCATCTAAGACAGCCATGCTTCCTTCGAGATTAGATATTTCGAGTGGAGCAAGTATTAGTAAGTGAGAGAGAAATTATCAGAAAGCATTCATAGTGGAACACACATAAGAAAAGAGAGAATATGAATTAAGTTGTTGTATGGAATCAAATAATTATGATACAATGGAGTTTACGGAGGAAATCTGAATCACACTTACTTCATCACCTTTATCATCACTTTATCTACAAGGCTACAAACAAAACCTCAAGAGTTAAAAAAATACGAAACATCATAAACATACTAAGGCAAGAGTTGATGATAAAAACTGCAAATTCAATACTAAGTAGCAATTTTGTAGACATAATCTCAAAAAGTAAGTTTAAAGTTAATCCTCTCAAGCCCATGAAGTCACAGTAAAAAACATCATATAGATGTTTTTAGCAATACATTACTGCAAAAATCATAATTACTGGACATCTAGTGCTTACAACAAGTCTATGAGTCTCAGATCTTTACTTCATCACCTTTATCATCACTTAATTACTTCAAATTTTTTTGGTGTGGTGGTGCTTGGTTGTAAAAAGAAAAAACTTGGTTTTTTGTTGGGATGGTTTTGGTGTCTCGTGCCTTCGGGTGTGGTTGAGTTTTTCCCACCTTTTTTCCTTGTTTCTCTTTGCTCCTGTTCCACTCTCATGCTCGTTGTTGATGCTTGGCGCGCGTTGCCCGCTATCCTAGATTTTCTCTGATCTGTGAGTGGGTGTGAGTTGTTCCTTCATGGTTTGGCTGCTCAGTGTTGCTAGTCCGGTGTGGTCTTTATGGCTTGGCGTGGTCTTGGAGGATTTTCCGCGGCTGTTTTCGCTGGCCTGCTTTATTTTCTGATGGTTTCTGGTGCGTTTGCTGGGTGCTGCACCTTTATATTGCTGGTTTCTGCTTCGTTGATGCTGTGTGGCAGCTGGGTTGGTGCTTCTTGATCTTTTTCTATTGTGCAGGTGCTGCGTTGTTCCTATGGCTTCCCCTAAGGTTTGCTCCTCTGGCTTTTTAGTTGGTTTGGTCGTTTGACATGGATAACAACTGAGGGTATGCATTGATACCTGTAGTTCCCACAGAAAACACCTCGTTCTAACTTGGTTTTTTCGTGTGGATGGATGCAGGTTAGTATATCCTCCTCTACGATTTTTTACAAGGATGAAATGCTACATTCTGTAGTTATGCAGAAACGCTTATAAATGACGCAAATTTATTTTACTACATTTTGTTTGTCACTGCGTTAAGAGATTTTTTGTCATGCTTAAGTCTTATGTTTTGTAAAACACACACACATTGAGTATTGGAGAGGATGCCCCTCATATTCCTGCACTCGTACTTGTTAGGCTTCTCACATAAGATACTTATTGTTTTTTAATGTTTCAGACTTATACATGGCATTCGGATTTGATCAAATTAGGATATGATACACCTTTGATCGCTCCGTCACTTGCTTCTCAAGCTTTTATTGTTAGTATCACTTCTCATGAATTCTGGGTCTATGAGATCTGATCCCGAGTCTTCCCTGCTACTTCTTGCTCTGTTAGCAACTTCTGATTGGTTTAAACCATGGCAACTCTCGTGTAAGGACAAACGGGCTGCTATAGATAAACTATCTAGGATTCACAAATCTCTTGACATAATGGAGGAAAGTGACGCTAAGACGATTGATGAATTTGAAAGCAGTTCCCCCTTTATCTTAAGCAGACTTGCTGAACTTCATGGATTGGAGTATAGTACTTTGCAAAGAACTCCGAGAAATTGCTACTTTGATATTACATCACCATTCTCTAATGGAAAACATAGTCTAATATCTTTGGATGGATTTTCACAAGAAGAAGTGCTTAATATTACATAGTCTTACTACCTCCCACCACCAGCAGATGTCGCCCCTTTGAAACCTTCCGAAGCACCTTATACTAGGCCCTTTATGCCAGAACGTGCCTTTGAAGACTTGTTGGCGCTAGTAAAGAACAAACTGGGGTTACTTGGAAACTATGCCATGATGGCTCCCATTCCTACTCACATGTGGATCATTATGGGTGACCTTGGAGATGATGTAAAAAGGATAAAAGAAGAGGCTAGAAATCATGCTATAAATGAACAATACTATATTGAATCGCATACTAGGGTACCTGCATTCTTTTCTATGAATCAGTTTGAGGCTGATAGATGTCCCTCTCCCCATGGTATTTTCACTCATATAAAAATGTGTCGAGAACATGGGGAAAAGTCCAAGAAATTTCTAGATGAGATTTGGAATTTTTTGAGACCACACATAATATGTGACTGGAAAAAACAATATATAAAGTGCAATGGGCAAATTTTATGGTTTGACCATGCAATTTGGTTTTTTCTTAACCACTTGGATCAAGTATCACCTGGTGATTCTTTGAAAAGTAAACTTTTTACTTGCTTACATTGGTTATCCAATGTGGCTAAACTTATTATAAGAGCATCAATCACCTTTATCTTTTTTTGTGAGTTTATTTTGCGTGGTGTTAAAAAATTCATTGAAAACCAAAATACAACACTGTTTCTTGGTCAATGGAAAAGGCTTAACTTTCATTGAAAGAGCCATTAGACCGGTTGCTTTATTAAAAAAAACTACGAAGATAATCCTCATAAAAGAGCTAATAGTAGGGGTTGTTAGAGGACGTATTGGATGGAGGGGTAGGACAAGGGGTGGGAGGAACATGAGAGGTGGGGCTATTAGAGGATTTAATTCTCTGAAGCAGTCTTTTATTCCTCATGTTGCTAATATATGTTCTCCACCAAAAAAATTCTTCTTTCAATTCATCAAGAGGACGTGCAAAAACTGCGATATCACATGCAAGCTCTTCATCTACAACAGAATTTGACTTACCTATACGACGTTTGCTATATGACGACTGATACAAGATGAGGGAGGGTGATGTCAATGAGGTACGATCCACCTACACTTTACCCCACGGAAGGATGCGTGTGTGCAGAGTTAAAAGCAAATGTGAATTCTTTTTCCACGTACTATTTGTTAACAAGATCTTGGATTCATTCTGTGTTAAAGATCTATTCAAAGAAGTTACTATTGTTGTTAATTGTCATATTGAGGAGGATATTTGGGATAGCATTATGTTTGGGTGGTGTTTTACTCACAATATGTTGAAAATCCTTCATAAACCCAAAGAAGTATTTTGCAACTTCAAACTAAATGATTATGATGACTGCATTTGTAACAAAGGTCACAAATTAATTCCATTTATTTCTAGAAAATGGGGAAATGTAGTGTCTCCCAACATTGACATCATCAAAATAGAGGCAGTGAGAAATGAAGTTAACAAGGGACTAAACCATATACCTGCTAAAAGACCTTGTAGTCAATAGGCTATGAATGAATTAGAAAGGGTATGGATATCATTCACCTCCGTTATTAATCTCAATCTTCTGGATAATAATGTTATACTACAATTTAGAGCTATTGTATTGCTTAAATTCAACAGTAGTACTAGTAGAGTGCTAGATTAGAACATTGTATCACCTTATGACTTGTCTAGTGAAAGTAAAAGACTCACAAAAAATTTCTCTATCTCTGGACTGGACAAGACACCTAATAATCCAGCCTTTATATGCAAAAAATTCATCAAAAAATCTGCTTTGGACAGAATTAATAGTCCCAATTTTCTGAAAAAAAAAAAATAGATTTCTGCCTTTTATTATGTGCACTTTTGAGGCACATAAAGATGCCTTTAGATGGCTAACAAATGCACATGACTGTTTATTTCAGCAATCTGCATTAATTATTATTTGCATTTTAACCTCTTGCATAAAGCCGTTGCATGATATGTGTAAAGTAAAACAAAATGAGTTCTTTTTACGAGCTGGAATACAATGTTGTTGCTTTTGGCCTACTGACTCATTTGAATTCGCTATTAATATACCTGATAAAATCTTCTCGATATATGCAGCTGACATAAAAAAATGCTATGAATCAATTCCGCTTTCTGGGGAATTTGGCTTAAAAAATGTACTATCTAATATCATAGATTGGGCATTTGAATCTACACAGAAATCTTACATTATCTTTCATGACATTCCACTTAAGACAAAAAAGGGGGAGTGGTCCAAATAAGATCCACTTTAATGGTATTTCATTTGATAGAAACAGAATTAAGCTCATTATATCATGGCTATGTGATAATATGCATGTTAGGTTGGGTGATGGTATATGGAAACAGATTGTTGGTATACCAATGGGCTTTTCATGTTCTCCCATTTGGTGCAACTTATACTTATTCTACTTTGAATATAAATTCTACATCAGACTAGCAAGGCTCAATAGATGGGACTTATTGCAGATGTTTAATTACTCTTTTCGTTATATTGATGATATTTGCTTAGTCAATGTTGTAAACCCTGCTCATTTTCCAACAAAAATGTTATCCCTAATGATGAATGTCCTTTTTGGTTTTACCCTATGCAATATGTCAAGGTTATACCTGATACGGAAACATTTGCTAGATTTTGCAATGGTGCCTATTGTGGCACTTTAGCAAACTTTTTAAATATGACTATTGTAGTTACCTCTGTTTCTAATGCATCGTATTTTATGACAAAATACGACAAAAGAAAAGCAATTTCCTTTGCTTCTCTGCAATATATCCTTCATGATGCTAATAGACCTGCCTCTTTTTCATATAAATTAATTTTATCGCAAATTTTGCCATTACTGTATATTTGCTTTAATGAAAATGAGGTTGCTGCTCAAATGTACATCGTCCTATTGGCGTTCAAAAAGAATGGTTTTTCAGGGAAGACACTTTATGCAGACATGTGTTCAAACTATTAAGCGATATATTTCCTATGAGCAAATGTTGTCCAGCAAAAACACGGTCGTTACTTGGTAAGCATATGACTATGCGGTGTGCAACATGCATACCACACTTGGTTGCATGTTGTTGCACCTTGTGTGTTATGATGTTGTGGGAAGGTTGGTGGGTCCACACACACACACATATACTGTTACCATTTGTTAACTTCCGTATTGTGCTATTAGTCATATGATTATAAAACTAAATTTGTGTTATCCTGATGACAGCAAGACTGTGCAAGAAAGGAAGGCTACTGGACTACAATGCAAATTGTGACCAGAAGGGCAAAGGAAAGAAAATGTTGAAGTGTTAAAGTAGTACTATCTGTTATGACGTAAAAGTTTGAATGGACTTATAGTCAGAAGTTATATTCAAAACTTTTTCAAGAGATGGCTTTCAATTCAGTTTTTGAAAGATCTGAGACTCATAGACTTGTTGTAAGTACTGGATGTCCAGTAATTATGATTTTTGTAGTAATGTGTTGCTAAAAACATCTATATGATGTTTTTTACTGTGACTTCATGGGCTTGAGAGGATTAATTTTAAACTTACTTTTTGAGATTATGTTTACAAAATTGCTACTTATAATTGAATTTGCAGTTTTTATCATCAACTCTTTTACTGTGCAGGGATGAAATGCTACATTTTGTAGTTATGCAGAAACGCTTATAAATGACACAAATTTATTTTACTACATTTTGTTTGTCATTGCGTTAAGAGATTTTTTGTCATGCTTAAATCTTATGTGTTGAATGTTTTATAAAACACACACACACACACACACACACACACAATCTGTTGTGAGCCAGTTCTTGTTCAAAATTTTGTTATGAGCCAATTAGTTTCTTAGACCCTAGATGTTGGTTTACTCACAACATATATATATATATATATATATATATATATATATATATATAAACTTACGTACAGTTTTGCGCATGTGTATGGGTGCACCCATGCATCCTCCTCCCCCACCCATATATACACATTTTTTGAACTAAAAAAGGTGAGGAAGAGGATGCATGTACGGCAAAAAAACATACATGGCCCTCCTTCTCATGCATAGTATGCATGCACTGGCCACTGTCCAATCTCCAAGTGGTAGTGCATATTCAAGGTAGCCAATTTCTTATTTATTAAGACATATTCAAGATAGCCACTTTTTTTTAAAATAGCAACCTTTTATTTTTACCTTATCACCTTATGATAAATGTGTAACGGCCGACTTGATAGTGTCTCTGTAGGGCCTCTTGATCCTCTCTCTCTCTCACACACACAGGTTTCGAATCTCTCTCTCTAGCGTTTGGAAATTGGGATGTCTGTGCTCTCTCTATTGCATTTTGGAGGCTGCATCTCATTCTTTACAAGGAGAAGATCATGGTAGCCCAACGCTATGCATAATGGTTTTATTGTGGGACAGAACTAAAAGAAACACCTGGAAGCCACCGCTCTCACCTACATCTCCAAGAATGAAGAAGACATTCATCGCTAACTATCAAGTCTAATTTTGTCTAAATCGCTGCCTACCAAGTCTGATTTTCAGTTGCCTGCTATCACTTTAGTTGCCTGCTATCACAACTGCTATCACAACTGAGAGAGTGTTTCCAAGTGTTTCCTCCTAGCACGACCATCCGGCCTCCATAGCGAACTAAAGCACACTCCACGGCCATCGCTCTTTCCTCGCGACCAACGCTCTTCATTTCTTCCCATTCTCCTTCTCAATATCCCTTTTATATGTCAAAACTCCTCCTAATATTTCTATCATCAAATCTTGCGGTATATGCATCCTCAAATTTGGCTGGCGCAGCAGTTGCATGGAAACACAAAGCAACAAACAAACCCTCCCAACCTGCTCTTTGTCTACTATTTAAGAGAGACTGAAGTTCTAGAAGCGAAATTTTTGGATCACGATTGGAGCTGGCAGCCGCTGGAAATCAGAGGTCTCTCTCTCTCTCTCTCTCTCTCTCTCTCTCTCTCTCTCTCAGATTACAAAAGAAACCAGTTCTAATAGTTTTCAACCGGTGTGTAGTACTTCATCAATTGACTTTGAAGATAGAGTCTGCACTACTAGATTAATGAAAAACAAATTAAAACCTTTTTGTTGGAATTGGTTTGTAAGATGTACTATATGATTTGAAACTTTATGCAATGCAAAATCTCAAGGAAGTGTGATGTATACAGCTACAGAATTCTGCTGATGGAGATTGTGTGGAAGGAGACCGACAGGGGAAGATTTCCCAGAAGGGCAAAGCATGTTGACGTGGGCTCAAGGCTGCATGGAGAATGGAATGCTGGAGGTGGGTTGGGAGAGAAAGGAATTGCAAGAGGTGGGTTTGGAGAACTGCAACAGATTGAGCGTGTGCTAAAAGTGACGCTATTGTGTGCAGACGAAGACCCGAAGTGACGCCCCACCATGCAGGAGGTGGTGGGGTGGCTGCCACCAACGGTCGACTCTACTGATGCGCAGCCAATCCCATCCATTTGGGATCTTGCCGCTGATCATGAGTTGCAATGAAAAGCAAGCAACTGCATCCCCTTTGCATGTCCTGATCTGTTTTTTCATCAGAACTTGAGGCTGCTAATCCGAATAATAAAGTAACTAAAAACAAAGTCTAATCAGTTTGCAATTACTTTAAAGTCAGTTGTCAGCGTACAGCTTGAGCCTTGAAATTCGAACATTCAAAATTCAACATGTAGTTTCCAATTGATTCAGAACAGCCACAAAATGGAGCTACGAGACACCTCATCACCAAAACAAAATAGCTCCGTCAGGTCTCGCACAAAAGTCCTATGATTTATGTAGATCTTTGACATCTGCAACAACACCAAGAATGTTAGAAAAAAAATGTACATACAACAACACATAATCTTAACAACATATGATAACTCTGCATTCGACAATTGCAAACTATGTAAAGTCATATATTTGATATGACAAACAACTCACCAGAAACAACATTACTAACATAACCAATTACCTCCATAGTATCTAGCAACAAGGCATGAAGGTTGAAGGCAACATGAAGTTGAAGCCGACAGGAAGTTGGAGGCGACCACTCACAAAACAACTACATTATCTCACCACATCTACTCGCTAAACAACTGTATGTACACAACCTTCTCCGCGTACAAAATTTGATAGATTTTCTCTCTGAAACTAACTCTAACTCTAACTCTACCCTACATCCCAAATGCCAAGTCTAACTCCAAATCTAACTCCAACTCTAACTCTAACTCTACCCTACATCCCAAATGCTAAGTCTAACTCCAATTCTAACTCTAACTGTATCTTGCATCTCGAAACCATAAACCATAAACATCACTTCAAACTTACTACTACAACACTTCTGAATACACAATGTTTTGAGTGTACCTCACCACTCCATCCACATCCGTAAATCGATTGTCCTTGTCAGTAATCAACACACGAAGACTTGCTACATTTTGCACTCTCAAAAGTGCAACATACAGTTGCCCATGACTAAACACAGGCCGAGGCAAATACAATCCAATCGTGTCCATAGTTTGCCCCTGTGCTTTGTTTATTGTCATGGTAAATGCTACTCTGATAGGAAATTGGACCCTCTACAATTCAAACGGTATGTTCGAATCGCTTGGCACTATAGGGATACGTGGAATAAGGACTCTACTCCCTATATTCTTCCCGATCACTATCTCTGCCTCTATGACCTGTCTAACCAATCTGAGGATGATCAATCTTGTGCCATTGCACAATCCCTTGTGCGATGCTATCGATCGTAACAACATCACATCATCCCAATCTTCAGCACCAATTTATGTCGAGGACACCCACTTGGTTGCAGGCTGTTCAAATACTCTATAGGGTGGACATTAGAGCCCTCATACTCAACAACACTATCGGCACTATAAAAGGTGAAAACATCACCCGAAAGCTGCTCAACAACCCTCGCATTGATCTCATCCACATCTTTATTCAATGGGGTCAATATTGCACGACTCCTCAAAAACTCAACATCCTTAAAACGTCGCGCAACATCAGGAAATGTGAATGAAATCAATTCGCCCACATCACACGTCCTTACACACATGCCCTCCGGCAGGGAAATCAAGTCTAAATGACGATGCACGAATGTGGGCTCACGACCATCTCCCACACTCAGCAGATAATCTGCAAACCTCAACTGCTCATCCTCATCGCCACTCTCCACGCCCATGACGCGCATGTTCTTTGTCAATTTATGCACCTCCATGTGTTTCCACAAATGCGAACACTTCAGCGAAGCATTGACAATCTGCGCCCGACTTCCACGCGGTACCACTGGTAGAATCTGTTGAAAATCACCCCCAAAAACAACTGGAACTCCTCCGAATGGAGCGTCGAAACTCAATATACCTCGCAGAGATCGATCTACACAGTCTATAGCATACTTAGGCACCATGGGAGCCTCATCCCAAATAATCAGTCGACATGCCATCAAAAGCGTACCTAATGCAGATTGCTTAGAAATGTTGCATGTCGAGCTCTCATTTAATTCCGTCGGAGGAATTTTAAACCGAGAGTGTGTGGTCCTACCACCTTTCATCAAAATGCAGCAATTCCACACGATGCAACTGCCAATGCTAACCACCCTTGTGCACGCACGTACGACAACATGACACTATAAAGGTGAGTCTTGCCTGTACCACCCGGACCATCTACAAAAAAAAACTCCACCCACTCTCCGAACAACATGCTCATGTACTACATGGTCGAAAATATTTCGCTGATCCACGTTCAATCTCTCGATGTCAACTTCAACTTCTAAAGGGTTCTCGTCGACAAACATCTCCTCGCAAAACAATGGAAATGAACCAAAATCGGCATCGGGGACCCTAAACCCAAAATTCACCAACGACTTTCCAGTTGCCTGCATGTGCGACTCCACATCAAGAATAGCTCTGTCTACCAAAACCTGACTCACAAAAATGGTCTCGCACGTTATTGGTTGTCCTAACTCGTGCGCATAATCCTCAACTATATGTGGCTCTATGCTCCTCCAGAGCTCCAATGGGTCGGAAGGGACACATGTCAAAAGAAGCACAACGAATATGAGATGAAGTTGCGATGGAGTGCCCCATGACACTGCCTCGCGCAAGCAGCAACTCCACTCATTCGCGTCATTTATCAAAAGTCTGTGTCTGCAAGCATCTCTGAATGACTGAAACAACTCACCATCAGCCGTGCGCAAGTCCTCAAAGCTGGTTGCACCTTTGACATGAGCCAAAAGAACTCGCATATAGAACCTCTCCCCTTTGGAGGGGTGTACAAAATACATGCGACCAATGGTAGGGGTTGTCTGCATGTTGATTCGATGGGTCCACCTACGCGTTCTCTTGTTATACCAATACTGTCTCGGCAAGTCCTGGTACAATAACTCTCGAGCCTCCGAATCACCTCTTCTGTTCAGCTCAAAGAATGCTGTCAAAGTGGTATCTGAACGCCCATCTACGGCCTCCTCTAAATCCACTCCCTCACTGAAGTACACCAATTCTTGTCCAGGGAGATGAACTGTCAACCAGGTCACCAGTTATGAGCACCCATAGAAAGCCCCAACAATCGCCAACATGACTCACTGGCTGAGAAGTATCGAGCATTAAGAAATTGCTCTATCTCATCCACTTGTCTTAATGTCTGACCACCACCCTCTACAGCCCCTGTCGTAATCATATCAGGTCCCTTGTACACGTACTTGTACAAATACTTCACACTACGTATATGTACACATACCTCCACATTCAAGTGGCACTAGAAATGTAGTGTCAACCACCTGTTGTACGGTACAACCCACCTGTTATCTAACTCCACTCCATGTGAATGCACCGTCACTCCGTTCTCCCTCCGCCTATATAAAACATACCCCTTCACCACCGACGTTTCATCAATGAAATTCCTTGGGTAGTTCTTTGAGCACTTTCCATCCTTCATGCATGGTGCATTTGAAAAAGCTGTTCTGCATGGGCCATGCATCATACATGTCCTCACTATCGTACAACTCCGGATCTTCCTCCTTCACAGGGACCTCTGCACACACAATACAATCGTTATCTCCAACCGTGATGGGTGTGCTCAGCTCCTCCAATATAATCAAAAGGTGGGCGTGAGGCAATCCTCTCTTCTAGAATTCCACGACATGCAGCCTCCCTATAATGCATCCAAAAATACCATCGTTCTTCAGTAGGTCGATCAAATGCTGAAGTTTCATGCTAAAAATCCTCGATACCAAATCAGGCCTATCTGCAGCTTTCTGCTGAAATCACAACTCTCTCCTCACCTCCAACCAATTTGGGTTCGCCGTCATCGTGATAAACAAATCGGGAGAACCCAACTCCCTAATGACGGCCATAGCATCTTGGTATTGCTGATGCATATGATGCGGTGAACCGATGTATGAAGATGGAAGCACTACCTGCGTTCCTATGTCGCTAGAAGAATGAGCTCCCACGGCATCAACAATACCACTACAAATTTCTCTACGAAAACTATGCTGATTATTGTAGTAGTAATTCATGTTATTTTGCACCATCTTTGCCATCATGTCACACGCATACTCTTGCAGCAACCTTCCACCCAGATGGATCGGTGAAACATGCTCTGCACGATCCTGTAAATGATAGTAGTAAAACTCTCGAACGGTGACAACTCTGTGACTACCCTCTAAATGCTCTTCAAAAGCATTAGAAAGTGCATCGTTACGGACATCATCATCGGCACGTGCATCATCTCTGACATGCACATGTGGGATTCTCGAATACCACCCATCGGTACCAAATGGAAATAACAGTCCAAAAGGCAATGCATCATATGACGAATGATGTTGTGTGATGAACTGCAAACCATCCTGAATGGAATGCAGTCCAATTCCGTAGGCGGTGCATACACGTTTCGAGTGTCTGGGCGGTTGTACCATCACATTGGTGGTTTGTTGCCATCAGATAGGCCTTTCTTTTCGCAAATTTACTTTATGGATGGTGATGATTTGCAGATGGATCAGAGATTATCTTTGAACCCCGAGCTTAGGCGTGATGTTCTCTTTGTCTTGCAGAGCATGATGGTGGATGTGAGTCCATTTGCGCAACGTTTTAAGAACGTTGCGCGGATCATGCGGGAGAACGTCACAAAGGATATTCGTCTCCGCATAGTATCGGGTTGTTCTTAGAGTAGAGTGAGCAGGCAATTCAATGCTCCCATGAGCAATGAGATTGCAGTGCTTATGCCTTTAGATGAGACCCCGAGTGATGGAATGCATGACATCACTATCCAGATTCACCCCAAGAGATGCGAATGCCAATGAGTTATTGTAACCCCGAATGTTCTTCCTAAAATGAGCTCTTGAGTCATCGGAGGACGTATACAAACGAAATAGCTCAGAAGGCGGTGATGGCATCAAAGGTAAATGCACCTTGCCATTCATGCAACAGAAACAACTATTCCTTTCTGCTTTCCATCGCAAGGCCGAACAACAACCACATGCAAACTCCATCCATCCCAAATCATGATGGGATGGAGTCAGGGGCGATCTGCCCACCTCAAATAACCTACCAACCCTATCTAGAGCTCTCCTCTTTGCCTGAGATCTACGCCCATGTCGTCTAGCTCTAGCTGATCTAGACTCTACCTCTGGAGTCCTATATGATGGGTGATTACGCACCTCCTCGGGCGTAACACAACGTGCTGGTGGACCACCCCTACCTAAAAACTTCTTCTTCACATAGTATCTACGCCTCAACCTTTTAGTCCTAGCTGATCTAGACTCGGCCTCAGGTGTCCTATACGACGGGTGGTTACGCACCTCCTCGGGCGTAACCACCTCTACACCCTCCGGAGTGATGTATGAAGGGCTGCTTCGCACACACTCGGGAGTGTCCATGTCATGGAATCACTCCCTCAAATGCAAAACACCCGCAAAATTTGGAACAAAAAACATCAGATTTTATATCAAACATTGGGAAACAATCAAATACATAAAAAACTAACTTAAGTAGGCTTTAAACTTGTATTAAGAGAGTGAGAAATAGATTCACGATTTGGGGGTGGTCATGTATAAGCATATTATGGTTTAGGAATTATGGGGTGCGATTTTAGACCCTTTCATACACATAGTCTTTTGGCATTATACATTACCATTAGGATTTACGCATTAAGCTTCATGCATTACATTTTAGGCAGTAGGCATTACAATTACGTTCTAGGTATCAGATTTTAGACATTAGAATTAAAAAAAGAATAGGCAAAACCATTCTAATGGATCTATTTTTATGATCAATGCTAGTTTGTCTGAAGTGTTCATTACTTCAATGTTTTTAACATGCTCCAATTTTCTACATGCCACTACATTGCAACTTTGAGAAGTTTATCCTTGCATTTACTCTCTTGCAAAGGGAGCTACCATTATGAACTTATTGACAAATCCTTGTGAGCTAACTTAGGCAATTATCAGGGAACTTGTGAGCCTCTTATGAGAGAGAGAGAGAGAGAGAGAGAGAGAGAGAGAGAGAGAGAGAGAGAGAGAGAGAGAGAGAGAGGGGGGGGGGGGGAGAAAATGAAAAATGAATGAAGCAGCTAATCTATCTGTTTGCAATTTGATGACAATGTAATTAGTTAGCTTAGCCATTTTCACATTAAGAAATTTAGGAGAGTGTGTCAGCAAAGATTTAATAAAGCCGCTTCAAGAAACACTTTAGCGTGGGCTACAACTGCAGTCAACGTCCATGGCATCAAGAGGTCAGTGACATCAAGAAGTAAGGTAGCCATCAGAATTTGGGCGACGACTGCCTCTATAGTTGCATAAACAACAGAGCAATGATAGCCTGCCATACTGTTGTAATGAAAAAATCGCTACCTCTTGGCTTTATCCACAAGTGTAGTCTACCGCACATCCTGGTGTGATGAACTAGAAGAGAGTTGCAACCTAAGAGAATAAATAGACAGTTCCCAGCAGGCGCTCTGTGATAAAACATTCATTTAGCTAACCTAGTATTAACAATAATTTCAGCTCAAAATTCAAATATGGATTATATATAGCACGTAGTCTATTACTAACCTATCCAAAAATAGTCTGTGATTGATAAGTTTTCAAAAGGCCGATTAGAATTGGATTCGGTCAATTTGAATTGGCTGTTCCGAATCAATTGGAAACTACATGTTGGACTTTGAATGTTCGAATTTCAAGGCTCAAGCTGTAGGCTGACAACTGACTTTAAAGTAATTGCAAACTGCTTAGACTTTGTTTTTAGTTACTTTATTATTCGGATTAGCAGCCTCAAGTTCTGACAAAAAAATAGATCAGGACATGCAAAGGGGATGCAGTTGCTTGCTTTTCATTGCAACTCATGATCAGCGGCAAGATCCCAAATGGATGGGATTGGCTGCGCATCAGTAGAGTTGACTGTTGGTGGCAGCCACCCCACCACCTCCTGCATGGTGGGGCGTCGCTTTGGGTCTTTGTCTGCACACAACGGCGTCACTTTTAGCACACGCACAATCTGTTGTAGTTCTCCAAACCCACCTCCTGCAATCCCTCTCTCTCTCAACCCACCTCCAGCATTCCATTCTCCATGCAGTCTCGAGCCGACGTCAACATGCTTTGCCCTTCTGGGAAATCTTCCCCTATCAGTCTCCTTCCACACAATCTCCATCAGCAGATTTCGTAGCTGTATACATCACACTTCCTCGAGATTTTGCATTGCATAAAGTTTCAAATCATATAGTACATCATACAAACCAACTCTAACAAAAAGGTTTTAATATGTTTTTCATTAATCTAGTAGTGCAGACTCTGTCTTCAGAGTCAATTGATGAGGTACTACACACCGGTTGAAAACTATTAGAACTGGTTCTTTTGTAACCTGAGAGAGAGAGAGAGAGAGAGACCTCTGATTTCCAGCGGCTGCAAGCTCCAATCGTGATCCAAAAATTTCGCTTCCAAAAATTCAGTCTCTCTTAAATAGTAGACAAAGAGCAGGTTGAGAGGGTTTGTTTGTTGCTCTATGTTTCCATGCAACTGCTGCGCCAGCCAAATTTGAGGATGCATGTACCGCAAGATTTGACGATAGAAATATTAGGAGGAGTTTTGATGTATAAATGAGATATTGAGAAGGAGAATGGGAAGAAATGAAGAGCGTTGGTCGTGAGGAAAAAGCGATGGCCGTGGAGTGTGCTTTAGTTCGCTATGGAGGCCAGATGGCCATGCTAAGAGGAAACACTTGGAAACACTCTCTCAGTTGTGATAGTAGGCAGCTAAAGTGATAGCAGGCAGCTGAAAATCAGACTTGGTAGGCAACGATTTAGACAAAATTAGACTTGATAGTTAGCGATGAATGTCTTCTTCATTCTTGGAGATGTAGGTGAGAGCGGTGGCTTCCAGGTGTTTCTTTTAGTTCTGTCCCACAATAAAACCATTATGCGTAGCGTTGGGCTACCATGATCTTCTCCTTGTAAAGAATGCGATCCAGCCTCCAATGATCTTGTCCTTGTAAAGTGACTAGACTAATCCTAGATTAACACCCAAAGGGTAATAAAATGAGATTGCGGCTAATACTAAACAAATAAGCAATAATGAACATGCCACAATAAAATCGATGAAAAGGAGGCAAGAGGAGGCCCGAGCACCTTCCCTCAAGCTATGCACCTTTCCAAGGGGAACACAAATGAAATTGAATGATAATTCTCCAAAATAGAGAGCAAGATAGCTTAATCTCAAAAGTGTTATTTACAATGCAAATACCTCTCCTTTTATGGTAAGGAGGGTCTTCCATAAGTGTCTACTAACTTATGGAACTAATATGTTCCTAGCCTTTCTAAAACTTCTAACTTAGGATTTAAAACTTCAATTTTCTTAACTTAGAACAACTTAAGATAAAATATTTCTAATCTTAAGTTTCCTAAGTCTAAATTCTAAATCTAAGTTTAAGCTATTTTATTATTATTTAAGCTTCTACTCATGGACTTACAAAACACATGCCATGGCTTGAAGTTTATTGACAGATACTCATACGTGGTCTTACAAAACACATGCCACGGAATTTTATTATTTTTTTATTTTCTCTGTGTTAACACAGTTGCTAACATTATCCCCCTCCTTATTGGATTGGTGGTCCCACACCAATCGACACCTTTTCGTCCTGGATTTTTTATGCTTCTTGGAGGCGAGACTGTTGCTGTCGGGAGTGGTAGATGGTCGTCCCGATGCCCTCCATCATTTGCCACCGTAATTTGTTCAGGAAGGACTAGAGAAAGTTATGGGTTTTTCATAGTTCCACCATATCAACGTGCAGGGCGGAAGTAAGTGCAGTGCGATAATAGAGCCTTGCAATGTTGATATGGTCGTCTTGCGTGCGCAAGAGTTTATTGATGTCAAGGGCAATTGGGGGTAACCCTCGATCCAAAAACCTCTGAGTTCTACCAGAAATGCCACCAGGTCAAATTATCCGCAAAGTATTTGACATAGCGATCAGGATTGCCATGGTGCTTCTGGTAGAAGACTCGACAGTTGGTGACCATGTCTTCAGCTAAGTTGCCGGTATCGACTCCTGTGAGCTTAGGCCAAAAGATTCAGTTCTTGACCTTGGTGGCAGGAAACTGTTCTCGTCTCGCTACTGGATAGTAATAAGGATTGGTGCGCATGTAGGAGGGAGCTTCGAGATACCGTGTCATCCGGGTCTTACTTTGCAGGAAGAGCTGATGGCACCAGAGAGGTTGTGGATCCAGGAGTTTGATTGCTGCTTTATGTGTTTGACACTGGTCCAAATCTAGCAGTATGTAGTCACCTCACTCTTTCGTTGTTGGGTACTTCTTTGCAAACTCCTGAGAGACGCACAGCTCCTTGCTTGGTTCTGTGGGCGTGATTCTGTGCCGGATGGTGGGGGCTTCAGATGCAATCTCATGTTCGGTTTGTGGATCGGGATCAGGAGATAGAGGAGGCGAGGGGTTAGCTTCTACAATTTGTTGTGATTCAGGGGAAAAGTGTCGTGGAATGAAGGTGGGGTTAGTGGTGTCGAGGGGGTTAGACGCGATGAAAGGGAAAAAAAAAATGTTGGGAGCTGGTACCCCCAGAGCCCGATGGATTGGTTGGTATTTGAGCTCCTTGCCCCAGGGGTTGGCTTTGAAATACGGAGCCTTGAGTTGCAGGAGGAGGCTGTTGAAATCCTGCACCATCTCCACCATCGGGTCCATCAAAGTGGTGCCCCGAATCATGAAATTGGGCGTGCTTTGCATGAACCGATGGTGTCGACTGGGCAACAACCTTTAAGTGTTCTTCCGTGGTGGCTATGTGCTGGTTTAGGGCCTCGACGAAAGCAATGTATGATTGTTGTAATTTTGCGTATTGCTCCGTGTGGCTTTCAGCTTTTGGGCCAATGTTTGATAGGCCACCTATTAAATGGCAGTTCCCTTAGGGATAGTTGGTGGTGCGAAGTCGTTGAAGTCCGCCATTTCTAACTGTTCCTTCATAGCGGAACGTGCTGCTTGTGAATCTGCTACAATCTCATCCTTCTCAGCTTTGAGGGTATCGATGGTTTGCTGCATGTTGGATACCTTCAATTGGAGCTGGTTCTAGAGATGGATTAGCATCTGTTGATGTTGTTGATTGTAATTCGTGAGGTTCTGGATCTGCACCTGTTGTTGTTTGGTTTCCTCCTCCAGCCTTGCTTTTTCTTTCTGAAGGCCCGCCATAGCACCATCGTCGAATTGCCGCATATTGTGTTGTCCCCCTAGAGTGCCAAAGATATTGTATTGGAGCTCATTCACCAACCATACCGCTTTTTGGGCTGTAAGGGGTAGCTACTCCCAAGGACCAATGTCAGGGAGGTTGCATGTGTAGTTAGGATACGGCATGGGGTTAAATGGTAGAAAATCAGGAGCAGGGCTAGACGGAGGTGTAGGAAAGACAGGGAGGGGTGATTGTGGATTAAGGGGTGGGGAGAGACTACATGGCGGAGATTGTGGGATTGGGTTAGTGGTGACAGTGGTTGATGGGACTGCAGTTAGTAATTGTAAGGAAATATCATCTACGTTGACTGTGGAGTCAAGTAGGGTGGAGATTTGTACAGTCGAGGGCTTTTGTGGAAGTGTGGAAGGGAAGCCCGTGTTGAGAGTTAGTGAGGGTGTGGAGGTGACGGTAAATGGTGGGGGTGGTGGTGGGATTGTGAGAGCAAGTGATGGAGAGGAGATTGCCTATGTGGACGGAATCATGCCCATAGAATCAGAGCCATAAGTGCTTGCCGTTCCGGAGCTGCCTGTTGTTGCTGCTACTGCTTGTCGGCGTTGTTGGGCCTGGTGAAGCAATGTCGCCTGCTGCTCTAGGACCTCCTTTGGGACCTGAGATGGTTTAAGACTCCCTCCGGATTCAGTATATTCTACCCCGATGTCGCTGGATAGAATGTCATGTGGGACATCTGCTTCGATGCTGATTGCCTTCCCTTTCTGCTTCTTAGTAGGTGGGGCTGGTGAGACTGGTTCTGCTGTCGGTTGGGGGTTGGCTCGCTTTTTTGTGCTTGGATAAACAACATCCAGCTCCTTGATGGCAGCAGCTGCCTTAGACCCCAATTGCTTGGTGACCAACATGTGGAGGAGATACCCACATTTGGTAGTTGATTTGTGGGCTTTCAGGGCTCCGCACAGCTTCTCCGCTACCTTCTCAACCCACTTACAATTTTGAGTGGGGTCGTCCATGGTGAGGGTTAGAGAGAAGAGATCGCTCGGTGGGATGCGATCCATCTTGGTGGTATGTACTGCAGCCATGGTGACGATGATCTCTGAGGCGGCCCGTAGATGGGGATCCGTGATGAGTCGGATAGTGATCATGTCGTTGGTTTGGGCAATGGTTTTGTCGTCGTCTATCGAAAACTTGGTGAAGTACTTGGCATCATAGCTGGTGCCCTTGCCATGGATTGTCTCTCCAAAATTAGGAAAGCCGACACTCTGAAGATCCCCTAGAGAGACGTTGATAATATAACAACTACCAGTCTTGGTTGTAAGCCAAAAAGTTTGGAACTCATCTGAATAGGTCGAATAGCTGCTCGGATGAGGCTCTCGCTCTGCTGGTCCCGGAAAAGTGTTAGATCAAAGCCAAGATTGGTGAGAATATCCTTGGCCAGCATGAGTTACTCGGTGTAATTCTTAAGAGAGATCATAATTATATTCCCTGAATAAGGACGAGGGGGTTTACGACGATGCAAGCTCAGTGAAGAATCACGGGAAGCCATGGCAGTAGTGATTTTAGATTGCTCTGAGAATTTTGAAAATTTTGAAAAAATTTGGCATGAACTCAAGAGCAGCAATCTAAAATGAACTCGTGGAGAGAGGGTGGAGACCTATATATAGACTTTTTTGGGCAGGAATTTGCAACTTCACCTAGAAATCGTTCTCAGTGTCCACGATTTGGTAATGATGATCGCAAATTTCGAGGCATCATTCTGAGGGCCCGAGAATTCCTGTAAGTGATTTGTGTTTGCCAAAAGAGAGAAAATGGCTGATAGTGCAATAATGTATCTGATCAGAATTCGCGGAGGGAATAGAGAAATCGTGAGGATCAATTTGAGCTCCTGTGAATTGTCGGCGAATTCTGAGCATGGATATCTGATGAAAAAAATTCCATTCTTTTTATTTTTTGACATTTTTCTTCTGAGACGGAATTCGCGGAGGCCAAAAATGAATCGTTCTCTGCAAGAAAGAGGTTAGGCAAATTCTATCTGAGATGATGTGAAAATATTTTGTTTGAAACTAATGACTTTTGTGGTTTTCTCAGAGAAGACTGTTGGTATAACTAATCAGATAGTATCTTGATGGGTGGAACAACAAATCACAGCAAAAAATGTTGTCAAAATGGCATACAAATAATAAAAAGGGAGAAGAAAAAAATAAACAGTAGAGAAAAAGCAGCTAATACATATCAAGATAAAAGCAGGGTTTGTTGTACTTCTGCAGTCGACTCCCATTGACCACAGTGTCGAGGACATCGCCTTGAAGGGTTTGGAGTTGAACATATCCAGAGGCAAAGATTTTTTTTATGACGTAAGATCCTTGGCCTGAAAATTTCAGTTTGCCTTTGAAGGCTTTGGCCTAGTATAGCAGGACCTTATCGCCCACCTGGAAATCTCTAAGTTTCAATGATCGATCATGCCATGCTTTTTGTCATCGTTTGTGGACTTGTTGAGCATGGATGCTGATCCGTCGTGTTTCACAGAGTTGCTCCAAATGGAATAACCTATTTGCTAGATTCTGAGGAGTATCGAGCTCAAGGTTGTAGGCTATTCAAAGGGAGGGAATATGGAATTCCACAAGCATAAGGGCTTCTTGACCATATGTGAGATGGAAGGGGATTAAC
This sequence comes from Diphasiastrum complanatum, assembly GCA_029204225.1. NCBI lineage: Eukaryota > Viridiplantae > Streptophyta > Lycopodiopsida > Lycopodiales > Lycopodiaceae > Diphasiastrum > Diphasiastrum complanatum. Next base: position 17,002,387 of record CM055103.1, read on the forward strand.
CTTGTAGCTCGCTTCGGGGTAGTGCGATAAGCCCAGAGAGTAGCATGGAGTTTGAGTTCCCAATCAGAGCGGCTAGATTCGACGGTTTTGGTGAGAATGCCACATAGGATTTTATTGGTGGATTCTGCCTGGCCATTGCAGCGTGGATAGTATGGGGACCTTTTGCGATGTACCACAAAAATTTTGGAAAGAAGATATGCTATGACAGAGTTAAGAAAATGTGTTCCCCTATCACTGATAAGCTCTAGAGGACATCCGAAACCGAACTATAACCTGTTCATAGAGAAATTTGGCGGTGGAACGAGTGTCAGCATTGCGAACAGCTCTTGCTTCAACCCATTTGGTGCAGTAGTCCGTAGCTACTATGATGTAACGAGATTGTGTGTGTCGAGCAGCGGGACTAATAGGTCCGACATAATCAATTTTCCATTTTTGGAAAGCTTGATCAGTGGTTACAGGATGTAAAGGCATGTAGTCTGTTTTTTGAAAGCATTTTGTGCATTGGCAGACATCACAAGCCTTAGTGTAATTGTGCATATCCTTGAAGAGTGTTGGCCACCAGAAATCGGCCAAGAGGATTTTCTTAGCAGTTGTTTCAGAAGAGAAATAGCCGGCACCAATACCTTCATGAGTGAGGAAAATTACAGAGGGGATTTCTCTTTCAGTAAGACATCGTCGGATAATTCCATCTAACCCTTGCTTGTAGAGTTGTCCTGCAATTAACGTATAAGGTTTAGTTTTGAGGACCAACGCTCGTTGTTCGGGTTTAGAGAAGGAAGGATCCATCTGCCTTGAAGTTAAATATTCGGTAATTTCCTTAGCCCATACAGGTGTAGAGTCAACTTGGAAAAGGATTGCATCTGGTAAATTAGCATTGACGCCGTGATCAGGGGTAGGAAGGTTAGGGATTCGGGATAGATGATCTGCTAAAAAATGTTGAACTCCCTTATGAACCACGATCCTAAACTCAAATTCTCTCAATAATAGGATCCATCTAATAATACGACATGTGGTGCAGGTCTTGTTGAGGAGATACAACAGTGCTTGATGATCAGTGAAGAACGCAAAGATTTTTCCTAGAAGATAATGGCGAAACTTCTGAACCGCGGAGAGAGAGAGAGAGAGAGAGAGAGAGAGAGAGAGAGAGAGAGAGAGAGAGAGAGAGAGAGAGAGAGAGAGAGAGAGAGAGAGAGAGAGAGGTGTCGCATAGGACCACAATGGGACCGCAAATGACTGCAAAAATGACCTCCTTTGCGGGTGTTTGGGAGGGTTCAAGGGAAGGCCAAAGGGAGGTCCATTGTGGTCCTAAACGGTCGCATTTTTTAGGGAGGCCATGTGAGAGAAATGTGGTCCCTATGCTGCCTAAATGCGATCCGTAGACTATAAGTGACTCTCTTTGTATGTGAACGACATCGTTGACTTTGCGGTCCTTTGCGGAGGGGAGGGCTGAAGGGAGGGGCAATCATGAGAACCGTGAGGGCCGACGGGAGGGGCAACCATGATGGAGAGAGAGAGAGAGAGAGAGAGAGAGAGAGAGAGAGAGAGAGAGAGAGAGAGAGAGAGAGAGAGAGAGAGAGAACCATGAGAACCGTGAGGAGGGGCAACCGTGAGAACTGTGAGAACCGAAGGGAGGGATAACCGTGAGAACTGTAAGGGAGGGGCAACTGTGAGAACCGTGTTGGCGCGCGCGCGCGCACGAGAGAGAGAGAGAGAGAGAGAGAGAGAGAGAGAGAGAGAGAGAGAGAGAGAGAGAGAGAGAGAGAGAGAGAGAGAGAGAGAGAGAGAGAGAGAGAGAGAGGTGCCGATAGGACCACAATGGGACTGCAAATGACTGCAAAAATGACCTCCTTTGCGGTCGTTTGGGAGGGTTCAAGGGAAGGCCAAAGGGAGGTCCATTGCGGTCCTAAACGGTCACATTTTTTTGGGAGGGCCAAAGGAAGGAGTAACCATGAGACATCCATCCGTAGGACAAACTGCGTCCAACAGCAAGAGAAATCGTATGGAGAGAGAGAGAGAGAGAGAGAGAGAGAGAGACTTGCATCAAACCGCATCCAACCTCAGCACAAACCGTATCTTGACCGCATGAGAGAGAGAGGTGAGACTTTGCGATGAGTCTTCGTATGTGACCGCAATCGTTGACTTTGCGGGGGGAGGGCTGAAGGGAGGGGTTGGGACTGCATAGAACCGCAAACCGTGAGAACTGTGAGGGGTAACCGTGAGAATCGTGACAGGCTACAGAGGCCGATCTTAGAATCTTGGGATCTGGTAAGAGCATGTTTTGAGAATGGAATTTTGTAGAAATTTGTAATGAATTGATGTGTGTTGGTTACTGTTAGGGATAGGGTGGTGTTAGTAGTTAGGGTAAAATTTTAGGGTTAGGATTGAGAGAGAGAGAGAGAGAGAGAGAGATTTGATTAAGAGACATCGTAAATAGTCCGAATATTTCTTTTTGATCGGTTTCAAAACATCGTAAATTGTAGTGCGGTTTGCAGTTCGTTGAGAGCATTTAGGTCGCACAGGGACCATAAGTGAGAGAGAGAGAGAGACCATATAGTTTGTGGTTCGTTCAGAGCAGTTAGGCCGCATAAGGACCGTGAGAACCGTGAGTGTGTGAGAGAGAGAGAACCATCTGAGAGAGAGAGAGAGAGAGAGAGAGAGAGAGAGAGAGAGAGAGAGAGAGAGAGAGAG